>JBBBDQ010001908.1:4977500-5305000 GCA_037127315.1 Ascarosepion bandense
AATTTCTCTTTTATAAAGGATTCATAAAAAATGACATTAAGTTTTTTATATAACTTTTCATATTTTCGGATAATTATATTCTGTTCGGAACTAAAATTATATAAGAGTTGTCCAAAGGTTTTGTACATTCGAGCTATACTTTTAGCAATTATCAAGAGTTAATTTTGTTTTACTTGTAAATAAACATTTAAATAGACAATTGTCGAAAGCGCTCGATTAGGCATAATTATTGGGCCACCCCAGTTTTTTTTTTAAATTAGGTTTTTCATACTATTTTAGTATTTATTGCCACGTGGATAATTCTAAATGAAAATAGAATGGTTATTTTGTTAATACTGCACAATAACATGTGCATCCAATGAACTCATCTGGTGTTCAATTTTTGTGCTCTCTTCCCCATGCTAGTCTCTTCTTATTGGCTGGCGGAAGCAAAGGCTTCCTGGTTGCCTGGTAAAATTTTGCAAGGTAATAATAACAAAAGAACCATTCTATTTTCATTTTGAATTATCCACTTGGTAATAAATACTAAAAACAGTATCAAATACATAATTTTGTTTTTAAACTGAAGTGGCTAATAATTATGGCTGGTAGTATATATATATATATATATATATATATATATATATATGTAAAAGTATACTCAGTTATAATCCGAGATTAAAGACAGCATGGTTAAATAAAGACAAGAGACAGGACGAAACGCGTAGGCGAGTAAAATATAGTTTCCTCGTTTTCTTTATTTAACCATATATATAAAAGGCAATCTGTGAGTCTGTGTGTGACTGTTCCCTATGCACGCCTACATTTTTTAAGCTACGCCATTCAAAATTTCTAGGGACACATATCTATAGGGAAGCCAGGTCGACACATACTTTTTGAGTTTACGTTCAGCAATTTTCCCTTCTCAGTTTTTGGCCAATGGAGCAGATTGTTTACACTTGCTCCGTAAAACATCTAAGATCAAGATGGTTGCTAGATTACGTCACAGAAATCAAATCACACGTGTCAAACGCGACTACAAATAGAAAAAAATATGAGCCTTTATATTTAATTTTAATTCCGACTTTTTAAAAATTCATTTGGTCAACAAAAATGTGAATATTTTTCCCCGTAATTTTGAAACAAAAGAAATATTTTTTTAAAAAAAGTGTTTTTTCAAACAAAAACATAATATGTAAAAAAAAAAGTGCCAGTGGTTAATTTAATTATTTAAGTCTTTTCTTTTCAGATTTAATATTTTATACTTCAGCAAATAATTTTTAAACAAAATAAAGCTTTTTTTTTCGCTAAATATTTTATGCAAAAATCAACTGTCTGTAATTCGTGTGGCATTAATGTAACTTTTCCTCTAAAATTAAATGTCTACATTTTTAAATATTCTTCGAAAATTTCTGAAATTCATTTAGTTAACAAAAATGTAAATATTTTCCCCCGTAATTTTGAAACAAAAACAAACGCAATGTTGTTTATAATTTCACACAAAACATCAACTCACGTTTATCCAAAATAAAAATAAAAAAAATTTTTTTAAAGGAATTTTTTAACAATTTTTAAACAACAATTTTTTATATAATTATTTTTTATATAACTTATTTTTAAAGTGAGACGGCAACTACAAGCGCTCGGAAATCGTAATACGCCGGACTATTATGCTAGTATATATATATATATATATATATATATATAAATTTCAGTTTTAAATAAAATATATCTGCCAAAAAGATAATATGAAAAGAGACTAAATGAAAATCTTTCTGTACAAACGCTATTTGTGCAGATGACGAAACGCGTTGGCAAAATAAGAGTTTTTTGGGGGCTTTATTCAGGCGCGCGCGCGCACACACACACACACACACACACACACACACACACACACACACACACAGAGGAGTAGAGAAGCTCTTGGTATGCGAGTATCGTGTGCTGGCCGGCAGAGAAGTTCGGTGTTCTGCCAATAATATTCGCTCAAACCTCTGACAGACGGAAGGAAGGTGGGTTTATTGACCGGTGCCTGAGGCATCCCAAAAATGTGCAATTGCCGAGGGGTTTTGACAATTGATCTACGGTATTGCAGTCAAACCCGCTTTAAACTTTGACCATGCATCTCATTCGGTAGCGACGTGGGCGCACTGAAAAATGCACACTCTCCGTATTCGAGATAAACGACTAACGCTGGACTGATACAATACAAACGGAAATCATACTTCATAAGAGAAGCGAAAGGGAATTGAGAATGGTTTGCCACAGTGAACCTGGCATGGTGGGTTTGAGTAGCTGTGAATGTCTTAGCTGGTGAAACAAAGGAATATAACTCGTACAGACATTTGACATAGTAATATCTATAGAATTGTGAAAGGCTGGCAAAATTTCGACAGTGGAATAAGAGTCGCAGAGTTGAGAATAATTCATCACCCACAAGACCGCATAAGCGGTTTTAATTTCTAGTGAGGACAGTGCAGCACCATTCCAGGTATGGCAACAATGCTTCCTTCTTGGTCCAATTTGAATCTTGTAAAGATAAAGCAAGGGGCAAGAGTCAACAAAATGAATAAAGACAAAAGAAAATCTTTTTCTTGCCAACTCGTTTCATTTTCTGATGAACTTTATGAAAGTAAAACACATAACAAGAAGAAATGACAGAAAAACGCATCCGGCGGCAAGGCCTCTGATTGGAAGGTTGTGAGAAGCATGTAACCACCTCTTAACTGCTGCTGTTCCCTGATCCTGAGTGGTAGCACCTGTTAGGGTCTCCGCTATGGGCAAATAGTTAACCACCAAACTGGGGTCAAAACACTATGAAAGTTTAAAAATAGATTTTTATAGAAAAATATAGATTTTTAAGGAATAAATTATTACCAAAACACATTTTTGAATGAAAAAATTACCAGCAATATATGTTTGAATACAAAACTAGAAGACATCACTACTGGATTCTAGCTCTCTCCCCCCCTATATCCTTCCCTTTCCCTCCACCTATGTAACTGTCATCACACCTGCATTCTCATCTTTCTATTGTTCTTTTCTAACTGGTCTGTACTCCTCACTCTCTTCTAATTAAACTTTTTACAGTTATGTAGCTCCCCGCACATCAGTGGCATTTCCGCCTTGCTCGGGGTGAAATGATTAAAAAAAAAAATTACTTCAAGATTTGACTTTTCTCAATATACGCCAAATTACTTTTTGTCATGTGTTTTATTTTCTCGCATAGTTGGCTCTTTTCATACAATTTATAAGGATTTCTAGCTTGAATGATGATTTGTGGTTACAACATCGATTTTTAAAATTGTCTTCAGTACAACTCACATGTATTTTGCTTTGTTCATTACTATCTTGAACTTCGGCTTTGTAAAACTTCGATTTTACAAACTACATCAAGTGAACATTTACTTTTATCGCTATAGTTATATTTTTCATCTTTAACAATATTTGGTCTTACGTTATCTTTGAAATTTCTGTCGTTTTCTCTTTTATATCCTTTTCTAAGTTATAAGTACAACAGTAGCATGATTTAAATTTATTTCTATTAAATATCTTGTGAAACAGAATTTTTAGAGAAGTGTTTATTAAACAATTCGAAAAATATTATGAAGCCCATTATAATACAACTGCTTATTGGTTTAATTTGACTATGACCAATAACTGTTTAAATTTATATATATATATATATATATATATATATATAGAGAGAGAGAGAGAGAGAGAGAGAGAGGAATGAAGAATAAAGTAACGTGTACATAGATAGGGAGAAAGAAAGAGAAAGATATATTGATATCTAATGGTCAGAATTATATATATATATATATATATATATATATATATATAAATGGAGAGAGATAGAATATCATGAACAAAGTGATAGATAAAGATGAAGAAAATATAGATATGTTGAAAATGAGAATTATATTTATAGAAAATTTAAATTTAATTATGACTTGAAACTAAATAATTACACACACACACACACACACACACACACACACACATATATATATATATATATATATATATATATATATAAATAGAGGGATGAAGAATAAAGTAACGTGTACATAGATAGGGAGAAAGAAAGAGAAAGATATATTGATATCTAATGGTCAGAATTATATATATGTATGTATATATATATATATATATATATTAATGGAGAGAGATAGAATATCATGAACAAAGTGATAGATAAAGATGAAGAAAATATAGATATATTGAAAATGAGAATTATATTTATAGAAAATTTAAATTTAATTATGACTTGAAACTAAATAATTACACACACACACACACACACACACACACACACACACACACACATATATATATATATATATATATATATATATATATATATAGTTAGTTAGTTAGTTAGTTAGATTTTGGTCATAATTAAATTAGACCAGTACGCAGTTGAAAAGTGTTCAATACAATTATATTGTAGAACTTTTATTGTAGAAATGTTTATTTTTCGCAACCTAGGTTTTAATATTTTGGTATCTTCAGGCGACTTCCAATAACTAATCTTACTCTTTTCAAACGCTCGAACAGATTTTTTTACAAACCTGCGACTGGAATTTTCAAACAACCGAAAAAATTTCAAGATTAGGGAGGAGTTATTTAAGGGTCTTAGAAAACTTTCATCCATGTTTGTATGATCCTAGTAAGCTTTGATAGATCTGATTACATTTGGACATAATTTCTGATCTTTCAGTTAGTAATTATTTTCTTTTTGGGACTAACATAATAGTTAATTTTTCCTCCTGGCACAATCTGCATATGTTAACACCGTTGTATGGTTTGGATATTTTCACTATGCTCTCATTTTTACTAGGGTCTTACAGTATTTGATGTATTCCAGTTTAAATCCAGATTTAAACGTAGATCGCGGAAATATCTCATTCACAAATTATATATATATATATATATATATATATAAGTATAGGGTAGGTATGGATAGAATAAAATTCCGTATCCAATGAAACACTATTCTTAAAATAATCCTCAATATAAATTAGAGTAAATAATAATTATTTAGAATTTATAACACAGATATTTTATAATATCACTACAAAAGTCGTTGTTTCGACACTAGCTGTGACTTTTCAAGTGATGATTTTTATTTCAAGTTGAAGAGTTTTAAGAGGTTCAAAGCTAACCAAAGCCACTTAATCAGGAAGTAAACCAATCAAAATAAAGTAATTTTTAATTTGACGAATCTGAGAACATACTCTAAAATAATTTACTGGGGCATTAATATTAATATTTGATTAAAATAGAGATCAGCATTATTAGTAAAGTGAAACTAATAGTCGATTAATAATGCTGATCAAATATTAATATTAATGCTCCAGTAAATTCTTCTTAGATTCTCTTTTCATATTCTTCAAATTAGAAATTACTTTATTTTGATTGGTTCACACTGTCTATGTAACAATGCCTCTCTGATTAAGGGGGTTTGGCTAGTTTTGAACCTTTTAAAAACTCTTCAAACATTATCTCTTAAAAAGTCACAGGTAGTGTCGAAACAAAATAGCTACTTTTGTAGTGATATTATAATATATTTATGTTATAAATTATATATATAATAATAATCTTAGCACTTCAATAACTATAAAGTTTCGGTGTTAAAATACCATCATCAGACAGTAAAATGTGGTTAATTTATTTCGTAATATATATATATATATATATATATATATATATATATATATATATAGAGAGAGAGAGAGAGAGAGAGAGAGATAGATAGATAGATAGATAGATAGATAGATAGATAGATTTAAAAAATAGAATAAAAAATGAAAATAAAAAATAGACAAAACCGTAAAATAAAAATAAAAATAAAAAATAAATAAAACAATAAAAATAAAATAGGAAATAAAATAAAAAATGAATGAAGCCATAAAAATAAAATAAAAAATCAATAATATCCTAAAAATAAAAAGGTCATCCAATTAGAAAAATTAACGCCCTTTTCTTTCTTTTCTTGTTTCTTACCACTTCTTTTTCCTTTTCTCCTATTATTTTTTTTTTCTTTTACCTGTTTCTCTTTTTTGCCGGTTTAATTTTTTTTTTTACATCTTTCAGTGGCAAAACATTGATACACTACTGTCTGTGAGTAGTACACACACCATGCTTTATAAATGTCATAACCTTCCAACCCACTTAATTCATCTTATAGGAGGACCACTTTATTCTTATGGGTTATTTAATTTTTATTACCTTTTTTTAGTCTTTCTATCTATATATATTACCAAATAAATTAACCACATCTTACTGCCTGGTGACAGAACATCGAAACTTTATAGCTATTGAGTTGAAGTATGCTATTATTCTCATAATAATACTAATAATAGTTACCATATATTTGTGCTCTACTATTGTATTGAGCATTTTTTTAAAGTAAATATCTTACTGTAGAATGTATTTCCATTAGTAACCATTACTTATATATTGTTTTGGAGTAGTTCTTGCACTGAAGGTTATAATCGTGCTATGTCGGTTGATAATCGACTTAACGTGCCTAAAATGTTTGGAACTTTGTAATCTTCCACTGAAAGCTGACTGCTTACTATTCGGCTAACTGCCGACTAATATCAACTGCCTAGTAGTTCTACTGAACTCCAATAGAACTCTAAAGAACTCCTATGAACTTCCCAAGAATTCCCCAAGAACTTCTCAAGAACTTCAAGAACTTCTCTCGTTAACTTCCTGTTAACTCTTATTAATATAGAAGGGAGAGTCCATTACCTGAGGAATAGGTGCGTTTCCCCATAACACACACACACACACACACACACACACACACACACACACACATATATATATATATATATAGATAGATAGATAGATAGATAATGAACAAAGTGAAAGTTAATGAAAATCACGTAGTATTTTGATAGACTGATTATGAACACAACGAGATTGGTAGGTAGATAGAAAACGTTCTTTCATTAGCATTTTCATTCTCAAACCCGAATTCATCACAGGTGGAATAGTAGAATGGATAAGCGTCAGAAGATATTCATGCAATGTGGAAAGAATCCCAAACTATTCCTTTCAATCTTGGTACATTCTGGCTTCATTCTGCAGCCTTAAGATATGCTTTGACTAATAGACATCAATTGAAGGGTCATATTTACATGGTATCAACCTCCTAATTCACGACACGACCGCAAGATATATTTCGTTAGAGTAACAATATTGCGCCCGCAAAAACCAAAAACGTAATTACAAAATATGTATCAATATAAGAAAACACTGTACCGGGAGGATTTCTTTATAATAGGAAAGTGATGGCTGACTTAGAAAAACAATGTTCGTTGTGGTTTCGCACCAGAAAAATTAAGTTGTTTCACTTTTTTTTTTTTTTGGCTATATGACAAGAATATTTTTATTACATATTTGACCACTGGGCTTATAGACATAGAGTGGTCCACCGCTGCGGACGTTTCTTAAAACGGATTGGCTGCAGCCACACGTTTGACCTTCCCTTTGGCAAGTAATTGCAATGTGCAGGACGAATCCATAAGTTCAGTAAACAGTACACAGCCGGGTTTACCTCGCAGCTAACTACATCCTCGTGCGAACTCTTTACAGACAGCGGTGCGTCGTTGGTAGGTACACTTGTTTGGGCTACAAATTAGTGTTTGCTCACATAAGGCCATGCAAGCGACCGATATCCGTGTCGACTGACAAACACCACGCGGCCAGCGCCGGTCGTATGTTATTGAAGAAGCATTGCCCGAAGCGTCCACCCGGAGGCGATTAATATTATTGAAATCACTGCATATTTGTCATGAAAGCTCGTCTATCGGGCGGCAGGCGGCATAAAGAGACAGAGTCTGTAGCTCAATAACAGACACATTGAATAAAGTAGAGATAAGGATAGAAAGAACAGAAGAGAAAGAATTGGGTTCAATATTTGTGTATAAGTTTAAGGATAGAGAACAAATGGCGGCAATATTCAAGTGAATAGTTTATTAATACACGCCGTCAGATTTTATTACGCAAGTCAATGTCTTTGTTGTGAACTTCTTATTAATTAATCAACGTTAGTAAAATATTCATCATCATTTAGGAAATTTCTGCGCCGCTGCATCCACCACTCCTCGCCATAAAGCAGTAATATTTAAAGCATCATAGTGCACATTTGTCCAACACTACCTTCTATAACACAATTGTGGACATTCAAGACATAATAGCACAAAGGTTTTCCAGTTCATTTTTGGAAGTTGAGCCTACCGCAATAGATGTAAAGAAATATTTGTCTATCATTCTGAGATGAGGAAGTATTTAACATATTTCGATGAAAAAAAACCGTTGTTTAGATCCAGTGACTTGTTCCAAACAATTGTAAGTTCAATACCTGGATAGAGCAGTGTTAAAAAATTGTTCATCAAATTACAAATTACCTTATTTTGATTGGTTCACACTGTCTATGTAACTATACCTCCCTGATTAAGGCTACTTTTGAACCTTTTAAAACTCTTCAAACATCATCTCTTGAAAAGTCACAGGTAGGATAAAAAAATGGCTACTTTTGTAGTGATATTATAACATATTTATTTCATAAATTATATATATATATATATATATATATATATATATAATCTTAGCATACTGCACCTCAATAACTATAAAGTTTTGGTGTTAAAATACCATCAATAGGCAGTAAAATGTGGTTAATTTATTTGGCAATATATATATATACATAAGATTTAAAAAAATAAAGTAAAAATAAAAATAAGGGGTTTGTTTTACTTTTTCTCTCTTTTGGCTAGATGACAATATTTTTATTACATATTTGACCACTTATCAATCGATTAGAGAGTTTAATTAAAGGGAGACAACTGATACACCCGGAAGTGGTATAGCTCATAAAACGAAAACAATATACCTAAGCGATCTAAATATAGGGTTCAGTTCGAAATTTTACATGAAGAATGCCGGAGCTTATAACGGCCGAAATGTCGTGAATATAGCAATAAAGATGAGTACAACCGTTCGAACAGTGTAGATAATACAAATAAAGGCGATCATGGCTTTCCACATCTCCCTATCTCTGGTGTCTCTTAGCACGCTTTCTCCTGCTACACCACGCAACCCCTGTTCTGTCATTCACCTGCTCAGGTCCTTCAAATATGTTATCCGCTGCTTCCTCTGTCAGTATCAGGTTCTCCAAGCCCTCTTTTCTCATTGCATGCCCCAGAATCTTCAGTTGTCTCTTCCTGAGGTTCACTATTAATTTTCTTTTCGTTACCATTTTTTACAACACCTTATCGTTGCTCACATGCTCGGCCTATGATATCCGCAGCATCCTTCTGTAGAACCACATCTTCACTGCTTCAAGTTTTTCCTTCATTTTCGATAATATTGTCCAACATTCACTGCCGTATAGAAGAACTGACATCACATAGCAATCTAGCACTCTCTTCTTTGTTTCTAATGAAAGTTTCCTAGTGAGTACTAGTGTCCTAGTACTTTACTCAGCTTCTGGAACGCGTCCTTCGCCATGCCAATTCACCTTCGGATCTCTGTGTCGCACTTTCCATCTCCTGTTAGAACACTTCCTAGGTATTTAAATTTTTGTACTTTCTTGATTATAGTATCCCCCAATGTATTTGTCATTTTAGGTTTACAAGGTTTTAATTTCTTTTCCGAGAAGATAGACCGGTTGCTCCCAAGGATATTCATCCATATCTGGGTGGAGGGAGATGGATTAATATCTTTCCCCAGGCTAATAGCACGTAAGTAAAGACCATGAACTTGACTGGAATTTAACTCAACTCTCCGATTTCTCTATTGCTATCTTCACGACGTTTCGACCGTTGTCCGGCTATCTTCAGGTGAAATTTTGAACTGAACCCATTGCTACATATATTAATATGATGAAATATGAGTTTCAGCCTATAATTTATCATTATGAAGATCATTGATAACGAAATGGTTCAGTGTATTCGGCAATTTTAAGAAGTGCCCTGTAATTTAGAAAAATACTGAAAAATATAGGATACAGAAATTTATATAATTGTCGCAATACCTTCAAACTAAAAAAAAAATATTTTAGATTGTCAGGCATTCCAACATAGATTTTGCTAACTTTTCGACTTTAACTGGAATTAATGCAGTTTTTATTGCTTTCTTGATATCGTTATTTGAACATTGTTATTTTTTACGGCTTATCAACCATTTACCGATTATTTAAAGTCAGAAAATTGTTGTTGAGTTGCTGTAACGAAACATAGCTGCAATGTTGTAGGACCGATTTGGTCGGAAGTAAGACGCAGAACGCAGGAAGAAGGTTCAAAACAGTGTATTAGTATAACAAGAACGTATGTGCAAGGTACGTGTTAATAATCAGTAAATAGAAATAAGTCCGAACGGTACAGTTACTCTGCTTATTGCCTCAGCAAGTAGCTGGCTTTAACTGCGTACTAGCTATCGTCAACTGCCGACTTAACTGCTTTACGGAAGCCACGCAGGTAATCATATATAGCATGAGGAAGAGTCCATTCCTCGTAGAAGGGCATCATAAAAATATTTTTAGATTGTAAGAATTTTGAGGGATATAATAATGATTTACAAGACCTACTAATTCATCCATACCTATTCTATTTTCCCATACGTTCCTTTTAAGCTTGGCCTATAAGTTTTCCATTGGATCAATATCTGAGGATCCTTCAAGCCATAATGCTGGGTGTTTGATCATTTTTTGGCAATGTAAGCAATTGTCAGGTTTTGAAGGATCATTTTGCACAAATAACGCTACTTGATTACCACCTGTCCCTTGTAAAAAACAACTTGTCAACAAACAAAAATTTACATCATGCATTTAGTTTACCATCGTCATCACCTTTGAAAAGATTTCAAATTTTACTGCCCTCAATACAAATAGTTTTCATTTTTTCCCCTCTCTAAATCACGATATTTGACTATTTCTATAAAAGACCAAACCAAGAACCTAAATATCAGGTTGTAGGAGCCTCGGTGGTGCTTGGCAAATTGGCTTTGTGCCAAACACGTCCAAAGTCCCCATAATTGAAATATCAGACGGTTGAAGGCTGGATGTTCAAATATGGAAGGATAAAATATTTTGTTTCTACATTAAAGCAAATATTTATTAACAGAATGAAAAAATTGTAAGAAGAAAAATATAAGTGAAATTTCGTTAACTGAACACTATAACATATTTGTGAGAAGAAAAATGTTCGCTGAAAAAATAAATGTAGTTTTGTAGTTAAAATTGTTCAAAGAGAAATGTAAGTATTTAAAAGGTCCACAGAAGTTTAAAGTTCATGGCTGTGTAGTAGCAAAATGTCAAGTCTTATGTTCCTTCCTCTTTTTGATAGGTTGGTGACAGAGTGAGAGAGAAGGTTAAACAAATAAAGAAATTGTACTTAGCGTGCCCTGTTGTAGTTGTTGTTGCTGGTGGTGTTGTTGTTGCTCTCTTTGGCGGCGTGGAGTGAAAATGAAGAAAAGGTCGAATAAATCTGTGACGCAACCTTACGTCCGGGTGGGCTTCTTGAAATTTCTTTTGTTACATTGTCACAGGGTCCGTCAGCTAACTGCTCTCATGCTGGACTGATTTTGACCGGTCACCGACGTGATTTAAATAGTGAATTTTTTCATGTTGCCGGCTCCAGTTAACATTTTCACTTCTAAGTGCGAAAAAAGTCATATATAAATTTTCGATTTCCTATCCAATTAAGGTCCAGAATTTTGCTTTTCACACTGACTGAAATTTGCTTTGGTCTGGGCTTTTCCAAAATGTTTTTAGTCGTTTGGATCCGATTTTACCGGTATGCAATTTTACTTTGTGTGTTTTAATTAGTTGATAGATGATATAGGATTTGTATCCTATAAGGTTCATCAATTTTATATTTATTGTTAAAAATTATTTTAAGTAATTAGTTTTCATATATTTCTTCCAACAACTTATAGTTTTATGACTTTCGTTTCGTTAGTTAATGTTTTTACCGTTCTTCTTATTTTCCCTCTGTCAATATTTGTAGCAGCAGTTCCTTCAAACGTTTTCTTGCTGGTCAATAAGTTTTGTTCTTTTTTCTCTTAGACTTTTACTGTTACTAAAATCTTTTTCGGGACAAATTTTAAAATCCTTTTTTTTTTTCTTGTCTTAATCTTGCCAGTGTTTTTATTCTTCATCTTATTTTTCTTTGGTCTCGACTTAGCTTTTATGCAATTGCTACGATTTACATACATTTTGTTCCTTTCCTTAAGCTATAAGTTTCTTACGAACCATATACGCATGAAAGAAATCATCCCGAAAACACAAATATTCACAGCACAAGTTAACAAAATCGTTAAATCTGAAATTCTACGCTGACTAATAAAACAACCCAAAATAATACTGTAAGAAGATATTGCCAAATTAAAACCATTAAAATAATCACCCGAAATCACTTTATTATAATAATATTTTATAATTTTAACTAAAAAAACAAATTTAATTATATTATGCTCTGCAATACTTGTATTGAGCACTTTTATAAAAAAAAAATGAAGTAAATGCCGCAGAACTCAGAATTGTAAAACTGTTCTCTTCAACTGGATTTATATAGTTTGTTACTCAAAATGGAATTTCAGATTTATATATATATATATATATAATCGTCCGCAGACAGATTTGTTCCTCTGTATCACAGCTCATCAGTACGGTTAGATATCCGATTGCTTTTAACCAAGGATTGAAACCCGACCGAATTGGAGTCAGTCGGCGATTCTACCTGTAAGCTTTGGGCGCTCGGTAGAAGGAGGCAGACTTTTAGCATATGACGTATCATACGCAAGTGGCCAGAGTGCTCTAATTCATTACTGAATGAGCGATGCGTAGATGCTAGATTAGCTACTGTTTTTTAATGTCTAGCATTCTAGCATTCTATATATATTCGTCATCCACATACAAGCCTGTTTCGCTGTATCACAGCTCATCATTATGGCTAGATATCGAAACTCGACCCATTTGGTGGCAGTTGGAGTCGCTAACCCCTGAGGCAGAACCTGAAAAGAGAAATTTTAGCGTGTTATATATATGCGGTGTATACACACGCCAGTCACCGAAAGAACTCAATTCATTGCTGAAGAGTAATGCATAAATCGCAGAAGTGGTAACTGTTTTTTTAAATTTTCCTCTCTAGAGAGCGCAATCGTAATGAGAGAGTATCATTATATATATATATATATATATATATATATATATATATATATATATATATCAGAGGGGACAAAAACTAAATAGATATGAGTTGAAGGCCAAATATATATTCTGTCTGTTTACACAGAGAGGGCTTTAAAGATTGAATTGATATATATTGTCATCCGCAGACAGATCTGTTTCGCTGTATCACAGCTCATCAGTATATATATATATATATATATATATATATATATATATATATATATATATATATATATTTAAACAGACAGAATATGTAAACAGACAGAATATATATTTGGCCTTCAACTCATATCTATTTAGTTTTTGTCCCCTC
Organism: Ascarosepion bandense; assembly: GCA_037127315.1. Classification (NCBI taxonomy): domain Eukaryota; kingdom Metazoa; phylum Mollusca; class Cephalopoda; order Sepiida; family Sepiidae; genus Ascarosepion; species Ascarosepion bandense. The sequence goes on from JBBBDQ010001908.1 coordinate 4,991,003, forward strand.
TCTACATCTCCATTTATTTAAAACGCAAATTTATACAGTGCCGAAATCTCAGTTATTTAATAAGTACAACAAACACAATAATCACTTATACCACTAAAACACAAGAAAGCAACAGGCCCACTTACTACTAACTTACTAAATAGAATTAAACAACTCTTAAGACAATACAATAGAATGACTATGCTGGATACCAAGTCACATTGGTATACGGAGTAACGATAGAGCTGATTCAGTGACTAAGAAAGCATTTGACAGTAATCAAACACAAACATTCCTTATACTGATTTCAAACCTATCATAAATAAATGCATTAATAATGAATTGTGGTAGCGTTGACGGTAAAACTCAGACAACAACGTGTATAGCATAAACCTCTCTGGAAATCAGATCACCGACAGATAAGAAGAGAAGAATTTGTGTTGGCTAGGCTCCGCATAGGTCATACTTGAATCACACATACTCATTAACTGAAAAATAAAGAACAACCAGTGAGTATTTAATGGCAACAATAATACACAGGGAAACATATACTCAGCAAATAGGTTTATCTAAACCTAATCTGTACACAGTATTTTTAAATAAACTTAAGAGAACTCATTTTCAAAATAGATCCATTCAAAATAATCAATTTCCAGAAAGAATCCAGATTTTACAAAAAATAAAACTCCCAAATCATGAAAACATTATTTTCGTGCCTTACTCCTAAAACGGATGTGCGTTGTGGTGCAGTGGAAATCGACTCGGAACGAGAAATCGGAAAGCCGAATTCGAATTCCATCCTTGCATTCACTTACGCGCAAATACCCTCCAGCTGTGGGTTAAATAACAGGACAGATTGGGTTCTATATCCTTTGTTGGCAACCAGTCTACCGCAGAAAGTAATAGCAACCTACTGCGGGATAATCTTCTCTCCAATTAGTCATGTCTCTTTCGAGACATGATCGCCCAAGCGTGCATCACGTATGGCACTTAACTGCCTCCTAAAACATTCTATCTGAATCCCTAAATGTTTCCTTTTTTTTCTTCTGAATTATATATTTCTGCTCTTTATTTCTAAATACTTTCAAAATAAAATATCTCACATAAAAGTTGACATGCCGATAAACCAAACAAAGAAACAAGCGAACCATGACAAATGTAGATAATGAATGTTTAAATTAAATGGTAATGACGATGATAGTAAGCCAAGTTTTAACTTTACCCTTTTTGAGAACGGAAAAAAAGGATTAGATGTCTTTTAAAGACACACCCAACATGGAATTAATACTATTTTCATCCACCATGGCTTAGAATTACTACGACTTTGACCTGATACAACTAAGAACATAAACATGACCAATAAATTAATCGAAAAGACGTTGGACAATAATCACTACTAGCAAAATCTACACTCTCTTTAAAAATTGTAAGGACATTAAAAAATGAATAAAAAACTCATAGCTGTTCCTTGTTCGTCACATGTAATGAAATATGCATATCGCTGGTCTAATATACGATCTGTTTCTCCTTCTATGTGCCTTGTTCTTTCAGGACGTAGGCGATTCTGGCCCTCCACATCTCTCTATCCCTGGTGGCTCTTAGCACGCTTTCTTCAGCTACACCACGCAACCACTGTTCTGCCATCCACCCGCTCAGGCCAGTCAAGTACGTTACACGCTGTTTTCCCCTGTCTCGCCTTCCCTTTATCTGGCCTGTTAGTATCAGGTTCTCTAAGCCTTTCTTCCTCATTGAATGTCTCAGGAACTTTTTCTGTCTCTTCCTGATGCTCAGTATTAATTTACTTTTCGTTTCCATCCTTTCTAAAACCTCATCATTGCTTACATGCTCGATCCATAATATTCGCAGCATCCTTCTGTAGAAACCCATTTCAGTTGCTTTAAGTTTACTCTTCATCTTTGATGATATTGTCCAGCATTCACTGCCATATTGAAGAACTAACATCACATACCAATCCAATACTCTCTTCTTTGTTTCTAGCAAAATTTTCCTGTTTCTTAATACTCTACTCAGCTTCTGGAACGCGTCCTTCGCCATGCCAAATTGCCTTCGAACCTCTGTGTCGCACTTTTCATCTTCTGTTAGAACACTTCCCAGGTATTTAAATTTTTGTACCTGCTTGATTTTAGTATCCCCCACCTGTATTTGGCATTTTGGACTGCTCTTCTTGCTAATGACCGTGCATTCGGTTTTCTTGTAGTTTATTTGTAATGCCTTCTTGTCTCTCTCTTCAGCTACCTTCATTTATCCATAATGTAATATATATTTATTTATGATATAATGAACAGCTCTGAAATTGCATCATAAAATGTCACACTAAAAATAACTTATTGTAAATATTTCTCATGAAAACAGATGGTGCTCAACCAACGCTTTTATCAATTAGGACATGTAGGACACATAGCTCAAGGGATAAAAACGTTGGTTGATTAATCCAAGAAATGACTTGACACAGAGTTGGAAGTTCAATATTTGGCCACAGTAAAGAGAACAAAGACTTGGAAAGTTGAATTGCTGAAATAGAATTAACTGAAACTGAAATGTATATCACGTGGAATTAAAACAATCTTCTCCCGTGGACTAAATAAAGGATACGTTTCGAAATTCCAACGTATATCAACTGGAGAAATTCGGATCGTACGACGGCCGAAACGTTGTCAACATGGCAATAAAAATGAGGACAGCCATCTGAACCATGTAAATAGTTGCGATACCTCAACATATTTTCAAACAGATTTGTCAGCTAACTCTACCAGTGCTACTGTCACTATATAACCTAATACTATCTACCGCAGAGATTAAATTGGTTCCACTACCAGTGTTTTCTAGTGAGGAGCGTCGTAAGACACCCAACAGAATTAAAAGGAAAACCTGGAAGGAACTTCTATGCCCAATCTAGCACAATGGGATAGATTTGGTACTACAGGGATGCTTGTAGTGAGTGCGTTGATAAGACGGCATTGCTGGGAGTGGAGTGAGTGGATGGAATCAACGGACACATGTCCCTGACCAAGTCGAGAATTAAAGTCGGGGGGACATTGACTGTGGTTTGCCCTAAAGTGGGATATGATCCACCAGGTCTGCTTAGCCAAATCTCGCTAAAATGAACATGACTCCGGCTTCCAATCCAGATATGTGGTGGTATCTGGTCAGTTGCTCAGTTGCGCACTGACCCCCAGACTACATCAGGTTATGATGATGATGATGATAGTCAAAGTTTGCCGACTTCGTTTGGTCCGTACTCTTTTTATGGTGACTTGCATAATAAAATTAATAATAATGACTTGCATGATAAAATATAATGATTCAAGGTTTGTTTGCTTTTTTTAAATCATTTCATTCTAAACAAGGTGATAATGTCACTAAGATGCAAAGAAGGGGAAAACAGATCAGAAGAATAAACCTGAAACCAAATCCTAAAAATTTTTCCCAGCATTTAGAACAGGATTAGAGGTCTATCTTTTGCTTTCTACTTAGGATTGGGTTTTCGGTTCCTTCTAATGTCTTTCTTTTTCTCTTTCACTTCGAGTAAATCCTTGAATTATGTGGCATTTTCGCCTTACTTGGGGTGAATTGATACAAAATAAGTAGGAAACGGGGAATAAACCTCTTCTTCAGTTCAAAAGGCAAGAAAGGAGTGTGAACTGGGTTAGGTCATGTTATTCCCTAAGATGAACAGAAAATGTATCCCCCACTTTATGGCCAGTAGAAATTTATTTTAATATGCTATGTAAATACATTTTGAAAGTTTTTCCGAACATCGATTGGTTAATACAAATTTTATGGTAGCTTCATTGACTTACATAATAAAATCTGACACTGAACCAAATTTCGTGAAAGTTAATAAAAATGAGTAATAGGGGATTGAAAATCTGGAACTGATACTGGAGATTCATTGAGGGGAGTTGGTAACCGAGATTTGATAAGAATTCCGAGTGGTGCTTTTGGAAAAAAACAAGGAGCAAAGTAATGAGAAATATGGAGAGAAACGCTGTTGCATAAAAAGCCGATAATAGTTAGGTGGTTTAGGTAATTTCGAAACATACAAACATTGTTGTTGGATCATTTCAGTCTGCTAATTCATAATTCACGACGAATTAACAGAATGGCAGGCAGGCCCGGTTTACAAACCAGGTCTAGTGTCAAGGTATTGTTTCTGTTTACAACTTAAGTCAAGAAGCTAGACATAGACCCGGCTTAAAAGATTAGGAAAAAAACGCGGCCCGATTTAAACTAGAGTTCATAAATAGACTTATGCCCAATTTAACTTAGACTCAAAAAATAGATCGTTCCTCTTTGCACATAAATAAAAGAAAGTAGACTTAAATTCGCTCTACAATCGAAAACAAATGTCGTAAAGCTTGAAACTTAAGTAAATATATATATATATATTCATAGGTCTGGTTTATAATTTAATTAAATCTGTATACCTAGGTCCATTTTACACAATGTTTAACTTAAAAACGTAGACAGATCGTTTGGACACAAGAATAAAAAATGATATAAATCCAGTTATTCAATTAAAAAAGGTAGACATTGGTTGGATATACGTTCAGTTAAACTAGAATCTAAAAGGTAAATATAGGTCTGATTTAAAACTTAAGTAAAAAAAGATCGACATATGTCCGGTGTACAACTTCAGTCAAAATGTACACACCGGTTTGAGTTTTAATTCTTCCAGAAAGGTAGACAACAGTATGGTTTACACTAAAATAAAAATAATAAGTCTGTTTTACAACTTGTATAAAAAGTAGACATTGATCCGTATAAAAAGAGTGACAAACAGGGGAGGTAACGTTGTTGAATGAAAAGAGATGTAAAAGCAAAATAGTAATTTGAATTGAAGAAGAAAAAAAAACGGGTGGACAGACAGAAGAAAAGTATAAAGGAATATTGACAGACATAACAGCAGCAAAAATACATAGAGATTTTGAGAGATGGCAGCCTGGAAATTTGGTGTATATAGCTGGCCTCAAGATATCGCTCAGGCTCGGAGTCTTCTTCAATTTGAATATCTGAGACTGGGTAAGGATTAGATAATGATCAAAGTTAATAAATCCTGAAATGAATTTGCAGTGCAAGCGTCAATATAAGGTCAAAAAAATGAGTAGTTTCTAAAATAGTGCAAAAGAATAGATTGAAGACGCTGGAAAGAGCAGACAATCATTTGTATGCAATAAATTGAACCGGCGGCAACAGCCCACTGCGAGAGGAGAGTACATTAGATAACTAAACCAGAAGCTAAATCTGCTTTAAATTTCCAATAAGAAGTTCATTATAAACAATATTTTAAATGTTAGTATTTTGATATTGCAATGATAAATACAGAAATATAAATATAATTAGATAGTTTTTGGTCATAAATACAGAAATATAAATATAATTAGATAGTTTTTGGTCATAATTAAATAAGACCAGTACACAGTAGTATTAAAAAGTGTCCAATACATTTATATTGTGGAACTTTTGAATATTTTTCATTTGAAAATGAGTTATTTCCGCAACCTAGGTTTCAACCTTTTGGTATCTTCAGGTGATTCATAATAACTTATTTTCCGTTCTTCAAACGTACGAACAGGGATATTTTAGGAAGGCGCGACTGGAATTCTTAAACAGCCATTTTTTTCAAACATTTTCATTCATGTTTGTATTTATAGATATGATTACATCTGGACATTATTTCTGATCTTTCATTTAGTAGTTTTTTGTCTGGGAACAACATAATGGCTAACTTTTTCCCCGGCACAGTCTGCATACATCACCACCGTTGTATGGTTTGGCTGTTTTCACTATACTTCAAATATAAGTATAGTTGTAAATTGTCAAATTTCGCATCGATGTCATTATTGTTAATTTTGTAGAGGGTATTTCATTTTATTTCTGTTACTTTTTGCTTATTACACGCGTTATATTAGATGTTACTCTCTTTGAATTTCTAAGTTAAAACCTTCCCTGTTACTTTTGGACTAGTCTTTATTTTCATCTTATTTCTGTGCAGATAAAAAGAAAATTGGACCCAACAAATACTGTTCTACAGAAGTGTACTGCCCCACGATATGTGGCCGTTTCACGCGAACCTCAGACGGCCAGATTAACGCTTTACTACAATCAAGACTGAGGATAAAGTCCTGTTGATCAGCAGATTTTACTGAAAGCCAAAAGGGTAGAAATAGAAAAAGAAAGAAATATAAGCATGAGACTAGTTTAGTCCGAATAACAAAATAATGAAACGGTAAAGTAGAATTATCACAAAAAGAGTCGAATGGTGACCGTAACTGGAGACTGAGACTCTAAACGGATGAAGCAAGTAGCTTAATTATAGTAATATGTTTTACATTGATTAATAAGCAGAAAAGAAGAAAGTTACAGAATATCATAATGTGAGAACAGTCAACACGTGGTGAAAGGGGCTCTACAGGAGCAGCGGTCAGTAACCTGTAGCACGTCAAACAATTTCCAATGGCGCGATTAGTTGATCTAAAGAAGTCTCTGGAAGCCGAAAATTTAGAAAAGTCTACTGCTATTCAACTATTAGACATCCCTCCCGAGATTTTTTATCTGTTTGAAGAAAATTACTTTTACTCTTCTTTCGGCTTTTAATTCAACTTATTCCTGCGAGAAAATTTTCTCTCACATGAAAGCAGTGTTAAACCCACAACAAAGTTGCCTAACACCTGAATATTTAACAAATTGTGTAAAACTCAAAGTAACATAGTATGTTGCCGATTTGTCTATATTTCTGAGATGAGGTAGTATGTACAAAGATGAGGACTATTGCCCTCATCTTTATTGCCATTTGTACGATGTTTTGGCCGTTGTACGCTCCGGCCTTCTTCAGGTGCTAGAAAATTCGAACCGAACACTTTATTATAATCACTGAGGTATAGGAACTTCATTTCTTGCGTAGTAGTGCCTCTTCTGGTAGTCATGAGTTATCTCCGTTTAACTCTGTAAGTTACTTGTTCACCACTGGTGTAGCCTGGTATTGAACTCACAAGTCTTTGGGTCAAGTCACATATTATTAAGATGTTTGAATTAAAAATTTATGTTATATTTACGTTTTTATTTTGTTCTTACGGTAGTGAAAGTTAGCCAATCTTTCTATGTAGAAAAAAACTACCGGCAGCAGAAATGTGGTTCTACAGAAGGATACTGAGAATTACATGAACGGAGCATGTAAGTAAAAAGTCTTAAAGGGACAGTCATGCCAAGATAAACCATTGGTGATTTTTAGTAAGGGAAATCATATCTTCTTCTTCTTCTTCTTCTTCTTCTTCTTCTTCTTCTTCTTCTTCTTCTTCTTCTATGTGCCAAGGCATAGACGAACGTGGCCTTCCGCGTCTCCCTATTCCTGGTAGCTTTTAGCACGCTTTCTCCTGTTACCCTACTCAAATCCCGCTCTGCCATCCACCTGCTCAGGCCCTTCGAATATGTTATCCGCTGCTTTTCCCTGTCTCTCTTTTCCTCTGTCAGACCTATGAGTATCAGATTCTTCAAGCTTTCCTTCTTCATTAGATGTCCCAAGAACCTCAGCTGTTTCTTCCTAATGCTCAGCATTAATTTTCTTGAAAATGATCAAAACGTTACTGCCAACGAAAAGTTACAAAACTCAATAAACATTACATTTATAATTGTTTCAGAATGTGGCTAAGTACGAAAGTGTGTGAGGGAACAAGTGAAAAAGAAACAAACTTTTAATAAACGTTACTTTCTTCATGAAATTAATAGTGCCATTCAGAAAATCAGACGGGCTAGGACCGCGGGTCTCAGTTTGCATGTGGATGCTCTAAAATCAGCGAAGGTAAAATGTAGCGAGAACTATCCCCAAAAGTCAATAGGGCAGGGTTCAGAATACAGCGACTGCATCCTCTACAAAGGTGTAACACTACTCGCCAAGAAAAAGAGCCACTTTCCCTCTATAAAGTTTCCCTTTCGAATCAGTTATAGGTTTAACCATTGTATACCATCACAGGACCAATTTCTGACCAGTGTCTAGTGTATCTCTCACAAAAGTATCTTTTTATTTTAAGTACCGCTGGTGATCATGGTTCTCCTCTTCAGGACGCTATGGATCATATTTCTTTCCTTTAAGACATTGTCAATCACGGTTCTTCTCTTCAAGACGCTGATGATCATGGTTCTTCTCTTCAGGACGTTGGTGATCATGGTTCTCCTCTTCAGGACACTGCTGATCTTGTTTCTTTTCTTCAGGACGTTGTCGATCACGGTTCTTTTCAGGACGCTGGTGATCATGTTTTCCCTCTTCAGGACGCTGATGATCATGTTTCTTTTCTTCATGACGTTGGTGAGATATGGTTCACCCCTTCAGGACGCTGGTGATCATGGTTTTCTCTTCAGGACGCTGGCGATCATGGTTCTCTCCAATTTGAGGCTTACGACCATATCCTGAACAGACACCTTGGCTTCAGTTACATCCTCGTAAAGTGGCTTATTCCTGTCTTTTCTACAAATATACTTATGTCAACTTCTCTGAACGAATTTTTTTTCTTTGGTGGCACAAATACACCAATTTAAGCGTACTACTAGATTGGCAACTAATCCCAATTCATTTACTGTTAAAATAGCTAAGTTTAAACTCACTTCTACTTCGGGAGTTTCTTTCTCGCACGTTTCTTCCGTTTACTTGCTCCCCTAATAACTAGAATCTTCAAAAATTTAAATGCAATGTCAATTGTCATCTTCTTTTTTCTTGTATTCCATTCTTCTTTTGTTATCTCCTCAGTCCTCCCTATTCTCATGTACTGCCCTGGACAAAATGCCAAAAATCATCAGGCTTTAGACAGCCAGTTTCAACTCAAATTCGCAAAAACACAGACGAATTTCTTTGAAAAACGAAAGATTTTATTCTTCGAATTAGATAAAAATTCTGAAAGAAAACTGAACAAAACAAAGATGAGTCCACTGCGACGAAGAAAACAGAAATGAAAGAGAGAAAAGCAAAGGCTAGAAACAGGGAAGGGAGCAAGCAAGAACAAAGAAGAAAAGGAAAGGCTAACCACTCCTACCAGCAGCCATCAGGTGGTCTGATATAGCATTAAGAACTGTGAGACAGGGGGTTTAATTTAAATTTAACAAAGCAACAAATTTGGAAAGGCAGCTCAGCGTTTAAATAAAGAAATAGGCAATTACAACATGGACATGGTAAAGACATGACGAAGTGGCTGAGCAAATTCTGGACAAAAAGGTCCTCTATTCCTTTCCTAAAATATCTATTTTTGGGTTAGAAAGAACGAGCAACACAGAGATAAAGAGGCAACAAACTATTCGTTGTGTCACATTAATGCGTTTACAATACAGAGAAGATGAAAAGGTTAAAGAAGAATGAAATCAATATTCCAAACTTATATGAAAAGGCGGAGACGCGAACGTGAGTGTGGATACAGGGAGCAACAGAAAAAATCAGAAGATCCCGCCAAAATGCAAACTCTACTCACGTGGCATCATTACGTTGCCGAGAGTGGATAAAAAACGGTAAGGTGTCATAAGGACAGGAATTAAAACAAAAGGAATCATAATCTATGTTAGAAAGCACAAGAATGAAAGAGAAGAGAAAACAAAATAAAATAGAAAAAAAAAACGTAACAAGAAAAGCGTCGCAGTGTAAAAGGTGAATAAACAAACAAAACAAACGGTGTCCGAAAGAATTTGTCCTTGAAGACGGAAGGTCCGAGTTACAAACGTGACATCTAAGACTTCTCTTTCAATTTTGCTCCCTGTAACTCACCGTTTATTAGTTGGATGTGCGAGCGGTGTAATGGATAAGGGCTTGAAATGAGAAGTCGGAAAGCAGAGTTCAAATACCAGTCGAATCTAAAAAAAAAAAAAAAAAAGGATGTTTGTTGCACAGAATAATGAAAATCTAACAATGGTGTTGCTATATCGTAGAAATCAGCTGGGAAATTTTTTATCAAAATCAATCCACAGAAAACTGAGAAATACTAAATCTTACTATCAAGCTATTAGCGTATTTCGGGGTGTGTATGTCTGTGTTGTATGTGCGTGACTTTTAGTTTTGAGACAGTCGACGCACATACTCAGTCATTTTGAATAAGTTTAGAGTAAGATACATTTATTTACACCAAGTCTAGATAACTCCTACCCTGTGCTGAGCAATAAATTCTTTCATTTGGAACCAAGCAAAAATATAATTTTATAAACTCTAAGATAATGAGATAGTTATATAATTTCATTGAACTTTTCGGAACTATTCTGTAATAAATACAATTATTTATTTATTTTGTAAAAGTATTTAAAAAACTAAAATATACCTGCCTACATATTCAGAATAAAATTTAAATGGTCATCTGTGTGGTAAGGAATAATTTACTTTTCTGTTTGACAACAAACAGAAAAATTCTGTCGGGGTAACAGGAAAACAGTACAAATGGATACGTGCAGCCCCTTACAGTTATTTTTAGGAATCCCCTTGAATTTAAATTAGATTTAAAATTTAATCATCTTGTCGTTGCCGAAACAACAGGAACCGAACTAGTAATAAAATTAGTAATAATCTAGATAGGGTTTCGACTGTCTATAAAAGTGTTACTGAAAACAATTATTAAGATATGAGCGAGGGCGTTGAAACAAAACTGCTCTCACTAAATCTGCAGGTAAGTCACCTGTTACTATTGAATATGGCACACAATAACAACAAGAAAAAGACTTCTTCTTCTTCTTCTATGTGCTCTGTCCCTTCAGGACGTAGGCAATCATGGATCTCCACGTCTCCCTATCCCTTGTGGCTCTTAGTATGTTTGTTCCTGTTGCTCCTGGCAACCCCCGTTCCGTCATCCACCTGATCAGACCCTGCAAATATGTTATCCGCTGCCTTCCTCTGTCTCTCCTTCCTTCTATCTGTCCAGTCAGTATCAGGTTCTCCAGGCTCTCCTTCCTCATTGCATGTCCCAGGAACTTCAGTTGTCTCTTCCTGATGCTCAGCATCAATTTCCTTTTTGTTGCCATTCTTTCTAACACTTCGTCGTTGCTTGTATGCTCAGTCCACGATATCCGTAGCATCCTTCTGTAGAACCACATTTCGGCCGCTTCCAGTTTTGTCCTCATTTTCGATGATATTGTCCAGCATTCACAGCCGTATTGAAGAACTGACAACACATAGCAGTCTAGCACTCTTTTCTTCGTTTCTATTGAGATTCATTCGATATAAAGTAATTGCTTCATACTGACGGAAGTTACCCGATGCCAGCTGCGATACAAATGATTGATTCTCTTCTCCACCGCCAAGCGTTGTTTGCATATATAAATGTTTACCAAGGCTGGAGGGGTAGATTTATTCGAGTCAAATTTTGCCGAAAGCAAATCTTGACTTCACTTTTCCTAATATCATTCTTGTATCAGACACGAAGAATTCTCCTAACTAGCGTCAGGAGTGGCGAAGTTATTCAACTAAGAAATATTATACGCTTATCGTTGAAAATTGTTGAACGGATCTAAATTGAAGCTTAATTCCCTTTTTTTTTAATCATATCACCCCCAAGAAAGTCGATAACGCCACTGATGCGCAGGGGGCTACGTAAGAGTAAAAAGATTGGAAAAGAGAAAGCCGGAAACCGCATCCTAAACAGGAAACAAGGGATGAGCCTCTTAACCTGTTCAATAGACGTGGGTGGAATGTGAACCGGGCGATAGTTTAGTCTATCTACTCCAATTGAAAAAAAAAAAAAAAGAAAAGAGTGAAAAGATTGGGAAAGAGAAAACCGAAGACCGCATCCTAAACAGGAAACAAGGGATGAGCCTCTTAACCTGTTCAATAGACGTGGGTGGAATGTGAACCGGGCGATAGTTTAGTCTATCTACTCCAATTGAAAAAAAAAAAAAGAAAAGAGTGAAAAGATTGGGAAAGAAAAGAAAACCGAAAACCGCATCCTAAACTGGAAACAAGGGATGAGCCTTTTCTCCTAATATTAGTTCTAGATCTATTATGAAGCAGTCTTTAGCAAGTTAGTTAAGCAAACGTGTTCAGAGTTCGATTTAGCCGAGCGACGCCTTTTAGCAATATTGGTTAAAGCCAACGAAACCCACAGTCTCTTGACTGATCTTGCATTGAATATGTGGCATTGCGACTAGGTGTTTTTGGTTGTTTTTGTTTGCAGCATATCAACCACTATGGGTTATTTAATGCCGAAACCTAAATATTTTGTACGATTTTTTTTTTTTGTGGGATAATAATATTTTCAATATTCAGTCAGTTAAGTGCCATACGTGATACACGCTTGGGCTATTATGTGTCTTTCTAGACATGGCTGACTGGGCAGAAGATTGTCCTGCAGTAGGTTGCCATTGCTTTCTGCGGTAGACTGGTTGCCGACCAAGGCTATAGAACCCAATCTGTCCTGTTATTCAACCCATAACTGGAAGGAATATACGGATTAATACCTTTGCCAAGGGTATTTGCGCGAAAGTGAATGCAGTGAATTGAGCTGGAATTCGAACTCGGCTTCCTGATTTCTCGTTCCGAGCCGATATCCAATAAAATACAAGTCTTATTAATTAACCCATAGTTGGGAGAAGAAGTGAATTTATATTCTTCCCAAGGCTATTTGCGCATATGCATATATATGAATATAACGAACCCAATTAAAATTAGAACTCTGATCTCTCATTTTCAATTTTGAGCCATTAATCATTACACTATTCGCACATCCAAGCGTACAGCACCTAGTATTTCTAAGGGGTTACCCATCTAGGTACTGATCAGGCTCGGTGTTGCTTAACATCAGTCATCGTACGGGGCGTGGCTGCAAGCCGTGATGACTAGTGATTAACAGAAAAACAAAAGAAAAAATATTTTGAAACAGAAATATACAATTTTAATTGAAACGTATTTTCTTACTAATTGTATTCCTTTTTATTAATGTTGGTTAAAAAAGATCAAGTCCGTTCAGGGCGGGTGGTATAATGTATAATGGCACGGAATTCTTAATTGAAGAGCCGATTTCCAATTCCAGTTGGGTTCGTTATATTCACTTACAAATATACTTGGAAAAGATATGAATCCACCTCTTCTCACCTAGCTATGGAGTAATTATTACACTAGTATCACTAAGTAATTTTTATCTCCAAAATATTTACTTATAATCTAAAATAGTTTCTGGATTTAAATAACCTGCAAAGGGTTGATAAGCCGTAGAAAAGGAATCCATTAATCAGAAAAATAAGCAAGTCATTATTACTTTTACTTTAATATAAACTGCAGCTCATATTATTGTTATGGTTTATTGCAATACTGGGTCGATAAACTCTTCATTATTTATTAACAGTTATATTTAATCTTTTTGTTACTTTTTATCATAAAACTGGGTCGATACGCTTCTTCTGTATGCCTCGTCCCTTCAGGACATAGGCTATCATTGCTCTCCACATTTCTTATCTCGTGTAGATTTAAATTTTTTTTTTCACAGTTCCACGATCTATTTACACAAGATCGTCAGGAAAGTTGAATTTCTGACTTCTTCTGTCTTTCTTGCCCTCAATATGACCCGTCAGGGTTAAATTTTCGAATCCTTCTTTCCTCATAATGTTTCCAAGGAATTTCAGCTAGATTTTCCTGATTCTGAATATATTACCCCTTTTCCCATTTTCATTCAAACTTGTTGATTATTCGCTCCATTAAATTTTCAGCAACTTTCTGTAGAACCACATTTCAACTGCCTCTAATCTTTTCGTCATCCGTAGGAAAATTGTACAACATTCACTGCGATAATAAGTAATCTACGAATAAAATAAATCGTAAATATTTTATAACTTTAATTTAAGTCCTTAATTTAACTATTTCAAAAATATTAAAAGAAAAATAGTTTTAACTAATAAAACTTTTACGGTTTTCCTATTTTGATATTCTGATGACTGTTATGAGTGTTGTGGAGCAGTGAATATCGGCTCGGAAAGCAAATTTCGAATTTCAGTTGAATTCGTTGCATTCACTTACACTCAAATATTCATCCACTTACGCGCAAATGCATCTCTTCTCCCTCCAGCTATGGGTTAAATAGCAGGACATATTGGATTCTATAGCCTTGGTTGCAACCAGTCTACTGCAGAAAGTAATGGCAACCTACTTTGGGAAAATATTCTACACAGTCAGTCATATCTCTTTCGAGAAATGGTCGCCCGAGCGTTTATCAGGTATGTCATTTGAGTGACTGACTGATGGATCTTAATTCTTAAGTTAATGATTGAGTAAGTTCATGTCAAGTTCTACGACAATAAAATATTTGTATAAATTATCCTATCGCATCATTAAATATTTGAGCTTAACAACTTTAACAAAATATTGCAATAGCAATCATAAATATGAATGTTGGTCGTTAGATTAAGAGGTGGGTACAAATGAGGTGGGTACAAATTGACAATTTTTCAATTTCACTAAAACAGCTATTAAAGTCTTCCTTCTTTCTGTCTTACTTCCTTTTTTTATTTTATTAATTTTCTCACTGAAAACAAATAGCGTATTTTCCCATCTTTACGTGTGACTAGGACAGAACAGTTCATTATTTATGAAACAGGGCGTAACGGTCGTCTGAACTAACGAAAGGAGATTAAGCAAAATTATCATAGGATTTCAAGGTTTTCCATTTGAAATTTCTGATGAATCTTATTTCTTAACTCATTGAGAAATTTTCTTATCACATTGTTAAATATTTGCGCTTAACAACTTTAACAAAATATTTCAATAACAATCATAAATAATGCTGGTCGTTATTTTAAGAAGTGGGTACAGATAAAAGATTTGAAATTGAAAGCTTTTTCTATTTCACACAAACAGGCATTAAACATTTCTGTCTTTCTTTTTTCATTCATTTGCTCATTGAAACTAAGTAGCATCTCTGACAATATCTATCTATCTATCTATCTATCTATCTATCTATCTATCTATCTATCTATCTATTACAGTGTGGTCCTATTTATCTATCTGTCTATCTCAATGTATTTGTCTTTTATTAATTATTAGCTTTAGACGCAAGGTGTATTCTAGCATCTTTCGGTGTTTGAATGATGCCAAAGTTTTGTAAAAACTAATTAGAAGCGTCGCCTTTAGACATTATATAATTATATAATAATGACTAGAAAGACCCGTGAAACTTTAACGATTTTTCTATTTGAATTTTCTGATGAATCTTAATTCTTCTGTTAATGGTAGAATAAGTTCCTGGTGAGTTCCATTAGAATAAAAAAACATCAGTATAAATTCCCGTATCACATCAATAAACATTTGAGTTTGAAAACTTTAACAATATATTGCAATAACAATTATAATATGAATAATAATCGTTATTTTAAGAAGTGGGTACAAATGAAAAGATTTGAAATTAACAATTTATTCTATTTCATTGAAACAGCCTCAAACACTTCTATTTCTCTTCTTTTTTTTTTCTTTTTATTTTCTGACTGATGTGGTTTCCGGCTTTCTCTTTTCCGATCTTCTCACTTTGGTTTCTTTTTTTTTTTCAATTGGAGTAGATAGATCTATCTATCGCCCGGTTCACACTCCACCCACTTCTATTGAACATGTTAAGAGGCTCATCCCTTGTTCCCTGTTTAGGATGTGGTTTCCGGTTTTCTCTTTTCCGATCTTCTCACTTTGGTTTCTTTTTTTTTTCAATTGGAGTAGATAGATCTATCTATCGCCCGGTTCACACTCCACCCACGTCTATTGAACATGTTGAGGCTCATCCCTGGTTCCCTGTTTAGGATGTGGTTTCCGGCTTTCTCTTTTCCAATCTTCTCACTTTGTTTTCTTTTTTTCATTTGGAGTAGATAGATCTATCGCCCGGTTCACACTCCACCCACTTCTATTGAACAGGTTAAGAGGCTCATCCCTTGTTCCCTGTTTAAGACGTGGTTTCTGGCTTTCTCTTTTCCAGTCTTTTCACTATTACGTAGCCCCCTGTACATCAGTGACGTTACCGCCTTGCTCGGGGTGATACGATTAAAAAAAAAATCAATTAGTGTCTTTTCCTTTCATGCCAATCGATCAAAACTGAATAATCCATGATTTTCGATGGGGGTGGGAAGACTAAGTTAAAATAGAATAATTTAAATCTGCTCAAAGCAGATCAGAACCCGAGGGAAACATTTCAAATTTTAAACGTTTGGTATATCGTCTAAGAAATACTTTTCTCTAATTAGTTTATTTCTTTTGTTTGATTATTTTTAGATTGATTACCGTTTTTCTAAGTAGGGAAGTGACATCCTCTCTGTCAACCAGTGGGTTTCAGTATCAGCATTCGAGCGAATAGAACGTGGCTTCTAGAGAAGATCATCCGTCATCGAATCTAGTAAAATGACGCTACAGAATCCCAAACAAATATCTGTACTAAATATAAAATAATCCATATTACTTGAGGACTTTCAGCAACAGCAATAACTAAAACGCAACCCGAAGAGAAAATAATGACATAATCAAAATGTTGATCTTTCACAATAACGCAAAGAAAAGGTTAGAAAGGAACCCGCCATCAGTGCTGGAAAGAGCAATAACAGTTAATGGACTTGAGAAACCTAATATCCTGAAAAACTGTTTTAAGGAAAGAAATTTTAACTGACAGTTATTGTTTGCTTGGTCAAGGAATGCCGAATGTTTCCTTATAAGGAAACGGTTAATATTATCATTACGATTTTATTTTATACAATGCAAAAAAAAAAAAAAAGGCAAGGAGAAATTAAGGAAGTAAATTACAAAAAATGCAAACAGGAAAAAATAGACGGAAAAAGTAACACTGATGCAAAGGAGGAATATATAAAGAATAAAAGAGTTAAAGGAAAAAGTAATGTGCAAAAAATGATCTCCGTGAAAGAAAGAAAGAAAGAAAGAAAGAAAGAGAGAAGTTAGCAGATAGAGAACAAGAAAGAAAGAAAGAAAGAAAGAAGTTAGCAGATAGAGAACAAGAAAGAAAGAAAGAAAGAAAGAAAGAAAGAGAGAAGTTAGCAGATAGAGAACAAGAAAGAAAGAAAGAAAGAAAGAAGTTAGCAGATAGAGAACAAAGAAAGAAAGAAAGAAAGAAAGAGAGAAGTTAGCAGATAGAGAACAAGAAAGAAAGAAAGAAAGAAAGAAAGAAAGCGGTTTGCTGATCTATATATATAAAAGGCAAGATGTTTGTGTGTGTGTGTCTATCTGTCTCTCTGTATGTCCTTTATACAAATCCACAATTTTTATCCGATTCTCACCAAATTTCACATTCTTTAGGCTTCCGGTCAGGTCATAGGCTACTTACTTTTTCCGATTTCCCCCCAATATCGGAAATCGATACCCCGGTATCCGATCAGGTCTGCTCAAAATCAGGATTTCAGCCGTTTTATCGTGGTTCTTGCTGCAAAATTTACTCTAGTTTGGTAAAATTATTTTTGTAGTCTCAAAACATTAGTAGATCTTCTCAGACGACTCATTTTCCCCGATATCGGAAATCGATATCCCCGATATTCTATTGAATCTGATCAAAACCGATATTCAGCCATCAATATGGCTCATTTTCTCCAATTATACTCCCGATGGGTACAATAAGTTTTCATAGACTTACTTAGGTTAGTTTATCCTTGGATGACTTATTTGACTCCGATATTGGAAATTGATACCCAATATCCTATCGGGTCTGATCAAAATCAGGTTTTCAGCCCATTTGTTTTGGTTTTTGCTTTGGGTTTTGCTCTAAGTAGGTATAATTGTAGTTCTTAGTCTCAGCCATGATACAATTTACTCAGAGGATTTATTTAGCCTTCAAAATTCAGTTTGCGACGTAAAATCTATTTGACATCGATACCGGAAATCAAAATGTGACTTACATCCATTCATTTTACTTTCAATCTACGGTTTCGCTTTGACTGGAACCATCTATTGCTTTTTAGTCTTTCGTACCAACGTCCAAAGAGTCTGAGCGCCAGGATCCTGAATTCATTTTAAAGCTTTCATTACACCCGGGCAACGCCGGGCTAAACAGCTAGTAGAGAATAAGAAAGAAAGAAAGAAAGAAAGAAAGAAAGAAAGAAAGAGGTTTGCAGATAGAGAACAAGAAAGAAAGAAATAAGAAAAAGGATTGCAGATAGAGAAAAAGAAAGAAAGTAAGAAAAAAGAAAGAAAGAAAGAAAGAAAGAAAGAAAGAAAGAGGCTTGCAGATAAAGAACAAGAAAGAAAGCAATAAGGAAGAGGATTGCAGACATAAAGAAAGAAAGAAAGAAAGAAAGAAAGAAAGAAAGAAAGAAAGCAGGGATAAAGAACAAGAAAGAAAGCAATAAGGAAGAGGATTGCAGACATAAAGAAAGAAAGAAAGAAAGAAAGAAAGAAAGAGGTTTGCAGATAAAGAACAAGAAAGAAAGCAATAAGGAAGAGGATTGCAGACATAAAGAAAGAAAGAAAGAAAGAAAGAAAGAAAGAAAGAAAGAAAAAGGTTGCAGACAGAGAACAAGAAAGAAAGAAAGAAAGAAAAAGGTTGCAGACAGAGAACAAGAAAGAAAGAAAGAAAGAAGCAAAGGGATTGCAGAAAGAAAGAAAGAAAGAAAGAAAGACTTTTGCAGATAGCGAATAAGAAAGAAAGAAAGAAAGAAAGAAAGAAAGGGGTTGGCAGATAGACAAGAACAAGATGAAAGAAAGAAAGAAAGAAAGAAAGAAAGAAAGAAAGAAAGAATGTTGCAGAAAAAAGAAAAAAGATGAAAGAAAGACAGAAAGCGAATAAGAAAGAAAGAAAGAAAGAAAGAAAGAAAGAAAGGGGTCGGCAGATAGACAAGAACAAGATGAAAGAAAGAAAGAAAGAAAGAATGTTGCAGAAAAAAGAAAAAAGATGAAAGAAAGACAGAAAGAAAGAAGAAAATATGAAAAATAGAATGAAAGATGAATGAAAAAATGGAAAAAGTCAGAATGACAGGAAGAAAGAGAAAAAGGAAAAGCTCTCTCTCTCTCTCTCTCTCTCTCTCTCTCTCTCTCTCTCTCTCTCTCTCTGTCACTTTTTACTTTACGGACAGCGACTCGCCAACAAAATTATTCTGGAGAACAAGTGTAAAAATGTCCGATAGAAATTTTATCAACTTTCTCAGTTATCTGCACGTGGTAAGTTTGAGTTTCTGTTTAATTTATTCTACTGAATTTGTATTTTATTCACTTATAAATGTTATTCATTTCTTTGTTACTAAATTATACTAAATTGCTCGGTTGTTTAAAGGTCGTTCGATACAGATAGTTTGAAATTTTGGTTATTCTCCTAGTGACCTCTTCCAAGGAAAGAATTTCGAAGACCGTTAATCTATGAATTCAGCCATTTTCGACTTAAACTAAGTTAAAACTTTTATATATCCAAATGTATAAGGAACGAAAAAAATATTAACAACGTTCAAAACATTAATTTAAAACAATGCTCAATATAGAAATAGATCTGAGTATTTATGATAAATCAGTTAGCAAATACTATTTTTAAAATAGCGTTAACTACCTGACGAAACATCGTTCCTTCAATGTCGAAACAAAAAAGACCCTCGTGTCGAGTTGAGAATCTTTTGTTTGAAATATTCTTAAAGTAAGTCTTTTTTTTCTGCCTAATTTTAAATTTTAAGCTTTTCATGTTTAATTGGTTTTCTTTAATTCTTTTTTTGATTTTAGCAGAAATCTCTTGACTGAACTTTTACTATCATGTTTTTTTTTTAATTGAAGTAGATAGACCTATCTATCGCCCGGTTCACACTCCACCCTCGTCTATTGAACAGGTTAAGAGGCTCATCCTTGTTCCCTATTTAGGATGTGGTTTCCGGCTTTCTCTTTTCCAATCTTTTCACTTTGTTTTTTTTTTTCAATTGGAGTAGATAGATCTATCTATCGCCCGGTTCACACTCCACCAACGTCTATTGAACAGATTAAGAGGCTCACCACTTGTTCCCTGTTTAGGATGTGGTTTCCGGCTTTCTCTTTTCAAATCTTCTCACTTTGCTTTTTGTTTTTTGTTTTCAATTTGAGTAGATAAATCTATCTATCGCCCGTTTCACACTCCACCCTCGTCTATTGAACAAGTTAAAAGGCTCATCCCTTGTTCCCTGTTTAGGATGTGGTTTCCGGCTTTCTCTTTTCAAATCTTCTCACTTTGTTTTTTGTTTTTTTTTTCAATTTGAGTAGATAAATCTATCTATCGCCCGTTTCACACTCCACCCTCGTCTATTGAACAAGTTAAAAGGCTCATCCCTTGTTGCCTGTTTAGGATGTGGTTTCCGGCTTTCTCTTTTCCAATCTTTTCACTATTACGTAGTCCCCTGCACATCAGTGGCATTAACGCCTTGCCCGGGGTGATACGATTAAAAAAAAGTGGTAATAATAATATGAAAGAAGAAAGAAACGCATGTAATACCAAGAAAGAAAGCTCGAACTACGAACGAATAGGTTTTTGAGAGCAAGAATAATTTAAAAAGCAATCTTAAATCGAGAGAAACACGAAAACGGAAAGAAAAAAAGAAAGAGTAGAAGATAAACAAAGGTGAAAAGAGCATGTTTGTTTCCCTTATTTTTCATTCATTAAAAAAGAAAGAAATATGATGACATACAAATGAAATTCAAAAGAAGAAAACATTTTCAAAAGAAAAAAAAAGATAAATAGTGAAAAACAAAAGAAAAAGAGCGGAAAAAAACACGAAGAACAAATGTGTTCCATTTATCTGCATCTTCCTCTCTTCCGATTTCTTACCGCCAAATCTCTCCTCGACATTCCCAATGGTCATAATTTCAATTAACCGTTCGTAGAGTTAATTAGAAGCCCTCTATTATTTGCTTCCCTCACTTTGGAAACATAAATATATCGCAACGACGCAGACAGTCTCCGGTTAAATGTTCTGTTCTGTACGGGAGCGGATTTGCCGGTGCAACATCGTGCAGCCCAATCAAGCCATGGGTTTTCGTAAACAATTTAACCACTTCGCCACCTGCGTTGCTACGGCACTTAATCTAATTCTGTCTCACGACCGGTGATAAACTCTATATAAACCGCGACTTCCTTGCGATTCTCTTGCCCTTTACGCCGATTAACTGGGAAGAAAGCAAAGCTAGGCAGAAAAGAAAGAAGAGAAACACGAGAAAGAATGCTGTCGAACAGAAGAGGAAGGTGTCAGAAACAGAAGAAGAAAGGGAAGTGAGATAAAACTGCGATAAAAGGACAACGATGTGAATATAGATTAGGATATGGTTAGAAGGAAAAGGAAAAAGATGCGAATTGAGGAGGAAATTAAGAAATGACAAAGAAACAAAGAAAGAAGAAAGAACATATATAAAGGGAATAAAGAAACAGATGAATAACAAAAAAGAAATGGAAAAAAAAACGCGTGCGTTAGAAAGAAAAAATAAAATATAAGAAAGAAAGAAAGAAAAAAGAACGAAAGAAAGAAATAACGTATAAAAAGAAAACAGCAAAAATACGCATGCCTTAAAAAGAAAAAAATTATGAAAGAACGAAGAAAAAAGAAAAAATAAAGAAAAAAGAACAGAGATATATAAGAAAGAAAGATAAAAGAAAAGAAAGAAAGAAAGAATCTATATAAAAGAAATAAAGAAATAGATGAATAACTAAAAAAAAAATAATATTAGAAAGAAAGAAAAAAGAACAGAGACATATAAGAAAGAAATAAAAAAAGAAAGAAAGAGCTTATATAAAGTAAAGAAAGAAATAGATGAATAACGTAAGAAAGAAATAGGAAAAAACGCGTGCGTTAGAAAGAAAAAGAAAATATAAGAAAGAAAGAAAGAACAGAGACATATAAGAAAGAAAGAAAGAAAGAAAGATAGAAAGAAAGAAAGAAAGAAAGAAAGAACAGAGACATATAAGAAAGAAAGAAAGAAAGAAAGAAAGATAGAAAGAAAGAAAGAAAGAAAGAAAGAACAGAGACATATAAGAAAGAAAGAAAGATAGAAAGAAAGAAAGAAAGAAATAGCATATATAAAGGAAATAAATAAATTAATTAATAAAGTAAGAAAGAAATAGCAAAAATACGCGTATAAATTATAAATATTTGACGGGAATTACAAGTATACGTTAGAAAGAAAGAAAGAAAGAAAGAAAGAAATAAACAAACAAACAAACAACTATACGTAGCGAGGTGATCCTCTGAGAAAGAAAACCGAGAGATTATTTATTATTTTCAGACATAGTCTTAACAAAATACTAATGGTACTTACACTGATGGCACTTTCTGTTTTCCTTTCTTTTTTTTTTCTTTTCTTTCTTTCTGACAATGGTACTGTACTCATTCAGAAAGAAAGTTGAAACTAACTCTTAAACACGCTCGTAAAGACCTTTCTAACTCGCCCGTAATTCCCTAAATCGTAACGATATCAGTGTGTTCTTCACAAATCGAGAATCACTTTGGTAAAGTTTAGCTAATGAAGCATCAAATAACCAGAAAACTACGAATAATCATTCATCAAGAAAAATTTTACAAGCATTAGGAGAATTATGTCGGGGTGATGCTTGTGTTAGCATGGAGGATTTCTCCCAATTATTATTTTGTGGACGCGTAATCTAAATCAAATAATTTCTAGCGAAATGAGGTTGCTTAGCAATGTCGTACCACAGGATTTTACAGTGAAACATCGGTTATTAGTACAATAAACAAATGCATCACATCTTTTAGTTTCATGTTAACAAAGCACGCTCTACTCATGATTGAGTTTCTGAATACTGTCTTCTCGGCTCGGAACGAGAAATCGGAGAGTCGAGTTAGAATTCCAGTTAAATTCCTTGCATTCACTCACGCGCAAATACTCTTGGGAAAGGTATTAATCTGTCTTTTCTTTCCAGTTAAATACCAAGACAAATTGGATTCTCTAGCCTTGGCTGGCAACCAGTCTACCGCAGAAAGTAATGGCAACTTACTACAGGATAATCTTCTAGCCAGTCATTCTTGTCTCTTTCGAGGCATGATCGCCCAAGCGTGTATCACGTATGGCACTTAACTGACTGACTGAAGGCGATAATGCCACTAAGACGCCAATGACTTACTGGGAGTGAAAGAGGATGAGGACACTTTAGTGGGAAGAAAGGACAATAAAAGAAATACATACTTCAGGAATACAGAAGACATAGTATTTAAATTTTTGAAGACTGTAGATGGCGGGAATGCAGGAAACTGAAAGAAAGTTCAAGAGACGAGAAAAGAAATTATTTAAATAGAACATACTAGCTAATTCAAGGGTAAAATGGTAATACCTAGTTGCCAATCTAGTACGCTTAAATTTATCCAGACGAGGCAACCAAAAAAGAAAGCCCGTAGGAAAACGATTGTCATAATATTTTTAGAAAAAACTGAGGCAAGCCTTGTCACTTATCTCTTGTTTCCTGTTTAAGATTGAGTTTCCGGTTCCTTCTTAAAGCCTACTTCAGCTCTATACTCCTAAGAATTGTTCTTTCCTACACTAATATAACTTCAGTCAGTAATCCCCTACCTTAAGTGACTCTTGGGCCTTCGCTGAAAACTAATTTTAAAAATTCACGGATAAGCTATATCCACCTTTTTTAATTTAAAAACAGTAAAAATTATTTAAAAAATGATTATTCCAGTGTAAAAGGGCTTTATGGGTTATTTGAAATCAGGCTTTCCGTTTTCTAAACCGTACACTTCACCAAACTTAGTTCCTTGAAAGAAACTCATACAGTTTTGCAGTTCTCCGAAAGAACGTCGAAATTTATTATTCCATCCATTCCATCACACCGCATTCGAGATATCCAATAACATAATACGTGATATTTCTATTTGAATGCTTTTCGTGACTCTTTCTCGTCGTTAAGATACAAACTCACTTCTTGAAACCATTTTGGGATACCGGCTTTGGCAATATTCAGAACATATTGGGTTTTGGAATTTAAAAGTTTTATTTATAAAAAAAAAAAAATGGTTATCGCTGAGTAAAAAGACTTTTGGAAATGATTTGAAATAAGGTATTTCTTTTGCTAAGCCGTTTCATCAAACATAGTTCGATGAAAGAACCTCATACATTTTTATCGCAAGTTTGATACTCTATCTGTTCATCTATTCGATCAGTCGAGATATCCAATAATATAATCCATGATGTTTCTATTTGAAATCAATGTATCCTATTACGTCACACTTTCGTTTCGTTAAGATATAATTTCTCTTCACGAAGCTATTTTGTGATTCTGACTTTGGGAAATTTCAGTGCATATTGGTAATAAGGATATCAACAAAATAACAAAGGCCTGGAATGGAATTTTAACGCAGGAAATGAGATTCGTCTCCCACTTATCAATATGACTAGCAAAGAAAAACCTTGCACAAAACATCCACTTACTTTTTGCTTGCTCTTATCATGATAATTCACTGAAGAAATACAGTTTTTTCATTTTAAATGCGAAAAGTAATGGAATCTTATCCGAATAAAGATATGAGTACCGCTATAATTTGCAGGCGTTGTAAATTGGCATGGGTAGTTTTAAGAACATTTTAAACGAACAGAAAGCCACACGGAAATGCGTTAGAATACACACGCGCCAATGAGCACGAAAACGTTGCAACACACAGCTCGTTTGGGCGTCATGTATTACATATTTTGTATATGGCTGCATAGCGCTATACACAAATGCAGCAAAAAACAAATCTCTATACACACGGGCGCCCGTTATTGCTTCAGTGGGTGATACATATATGTGCCTATTCAGATATAAATTAGGATCGCGTATATTCAAACGTCTATACGAGTGATACTGATCGGCGCCTGCTGAAAATCGATTGTAAGCGTGTCCTTCAAACATTGGCTTGTATTCGTGAGTTCAATCTACACTGGCTGTCTAAAGTACACGTTCGAAAGTTAATAGACACCTGAAAAAAATAGGACGACATATGATCCGTATTGGAAGATATATATATATATATATATATATATATATATATATTAATACAGGTTTCGTTGAATAATATAGACAAGCGTTGTCTATTTATTTTGTGTAGGATCCGTTCGTATAGTCTGATAAGCTTGATGGTGCTATCGTTGAAAGACAACAAGAAATCACAGTAATTGTTGATTTTTTTATCAGGTCTAAACTTTCAGCTTACATAAGCCATTATCAAAGAATAAACATTAACATATATTGAACATAGGACATAGAACATTTAAGCTATTAACAAAGTGGAATAAAATAAACAGAATTAAATCAAAGTGACAAGTCCATTTTTACCGTGGCGGATGGCCGCAGACAGTGACAAAATGGTGGTGGTGTGGTTCTTGTTCAAGAGAGTGATATGTTTGGGATTTGTTGTTTTTTCCGTGTTAAGGTTTTTAATTCTTTGGCTGTGCATTGTGAGGCCATGAATATCAGCTCGGAATGAGAAATTGGAGAGCCGAGTTCGAATTTCTGTTGAATTCGTTGCATTCACTTATACGCGAATATAATTCGAAAAGGTATTAATCCATATATTTTCCCTCCAGCTATAGGGTGAACAGAACAGATTGGGTTCTATAACCATAATTAGCAACAAATCTACTCCAGAAAAAAATAGCAAACTACTGCGGGAAAAATCTCCTGCCGAAGCGTGTATCGCGTATGGCAATTACCTGACTGACTGTACGGAAAATTTGCCATGGAAGTAGTAATAGAGTGGTGATAGGTTTGCGATATTGTATTTTTAGGAAAATGTCCTTTTTTTCTTTTTTTTTTTTTTTATAAGCGTTTCACCCCGAGCAAGGCATGTCACTGCCACTACTGTGCAGGGGGCTACGTAGAGTGGAGAAAGGCTGATTAAATATAGGAAATGACAGAGGGTGGGTGATAGGCGGGTAAGGATACCGAGAATGAGGGTTGGGTAGATGAGAGTGTTGTGAGAATAGTTGGGAGTTAGTGTGATAGGAGGTGTCTATTGACCCTACATTTAAACACCTGGAGATTGTAACTGTCAGGAAAGCAGACTTGTGGAAGGGAGTTCCACAGGCGGGAAGCGCGAGAAAAGAAGCTGTTGGAGTAGAATTTACGGTTACATCTTATTTGTTTAACTGTAAAAGGGTGGGACCAAGTTGCTAATCTAGTATCTCGTGTAAATTCGTGCTTAGGCGGCACCAGTGATCTAAGCTCATCGGAGCAGAAGCCATGAAAGTACTTATAGAAGAGGCACAGGGAAGCCACATCACGCCGGTGTTGAAAGCGGCTGCAGCCGGTCTGCCAAGTCAGTATCAACCACGTTACAGATCCTCCTTTGTATTTTGTCAAGAAGCCCAAAAAAATTGTCATCACATAAATAGCTGCGTAAAAACTTTTAAATCCCGTCAAACCTGACAAGTGAGAATTAGTTGAGCAATTTCTAGTTAGTTACTTCACAAGTTCGAATTCAGAGTTTTTCTTTTCATACATTGGTTGCCACTCAAAGCTAGAGGGTCAAGTCTATGTTTCTGTTTAACCTTTAGAAGAGAAAGATAACGTGACAGATAGGGTTAGTAATTTTGCCAATTACATGTTACGAACTGATGACAGCTACACTATCACAAATAATTTTCTATTAGATGTCCTATTTAAAAAAAAATATTTATCATAGAGCAATGAAGAGCTAGTGTTATAAATTGTTGCTTATTTGATATATATTGAATGAACCGCAAAAATACGCTTGTCTCAGAGCAATGTTTAACGAGATGGTCTAACAAATTAATACTTATTTGATCTTCTGTCACTCTTTTTTTCTTTCATTGTTCGGTATTAGATCGTTTGTCAGGTTTTCAGTTGGTCGCACAAACTATGTCCTACCTTCAAATTAGTTTTATTTTCTATAAACTTAAATGTCAATGCAAGGCTGACTGTGTAGGCCGAAACAATCAGTGACTTTTCTTTAATCGTATCACCCCGAGCAAGGCGGTAACGCCACTGATGTGCAGGGGACTACGTAATAGTGAAAAGATTGGAAAAGAGAAAGCCGGAAACCACACCCTAAACAGGGAACAAGGGATGAGCCTCTTAACCTGTTCAATAGACGTGGGTGGAGTGTGAAACGGGCGATAGATAGATCTATCTACTCCAACTGAAAAAAAAAACAAAGTGAGAAGGTTTGAAAAGAGAAAGACGAAACCACATCCTAAACAGGGAACAAGGGATGAGCCTCTTAACCTGTTCAATAGACATGGGTGGAGTGTGAACCGGGCGATAGATAGATCTATCTACTCCAATAAAGAAACCGAGATTAGACAACACGTTCGTGCAAACATAAGACAGGGTACTTTTACTGGCAGTATGCGTCGTACCCACATAGCTCACGATTCGGTTACTAACCAAAATTTATCAGATAATATAGAGTCTGCTCCAGGATGTAGTAATGATTCGTTCACTGTCTTGTACAGACCTCGTTCTGCTCAGCATTTGCGTCTGTAAGTAGCGGTTTGCATTAACTTACATCAACCATCTCGGTGCAAGCAGAACGAGCATTTTGTTCCCTCTCCGTCTTGTAGGGGCTATGTAAGTAAAGTTTTTCATCATATACTCATTTGAAACCAGTTATATTAGCCTTTTTTTGCTCGTAGATTGCCCCTTTTTTTGCTCGTAGATTGCCCCTTTTTTTCTACCCCGTCGTTTTTATTAATACGTTTTATTAACCAATTTCTATTTTAGTCATCGTTCTTCTTTCTCCTCCTGTTGTGTTTTCTTGGCCAATTAATAATTACCAACGTGTTCTTCTGACAATCTTTTGGCCGAAATGGATGCTTTAAGAAAGATGAATGCTTTCCGTATTTTTAAATCTGTGTATATATTTTGTGGTTTATATATATATATATATATATATATATATATAATAACTAAATAGATTCTGTAGGTATGTAGGCCGTAAATTTATACTAAAATAAACCTCCCAAAAAGACGTCGGATAAATGGGGAGAAAAAAAAGAAACCCGCGGAATAAGAACAAAACATTCAATACTCCGCAGTAAAGAAAAAAACCCAAACGGAACTAAACACAAGAAAAAGTGCTCGATACAAAGTACAAAAGAAAATATACAAAAGTAGAGCAAAGACACACATGTGTGGGTGTGTATATATATATATATATATATATATATATATATATATATTTGGAAAACGTTTCACTGAAACTAGAAAAGATTACGCGTTTCGCCTTTCTAGGCTTCATTAGATCCAAAGATGAAAGAAAGAAATGTGCCTATGTGTATTTGTGAGCATGCTTAAATAATGGATCATATTATTTTTATTGGCGTCTCTCGTGCTTAAGAAAGAAAATGAGGCTTTTAAAAATGTCGTTAATATTTATTCGCACACACATAAACTCTTATGCCCATAAGTGGAGTTACCAAATTTGCTCTGGGTTATACGATTAATATATATATATATAGGTGCAATAGATATATGTGATCCAGTGGATATCGATTTGGAACGAGAAATCGGAGAGCCGAGTTCGTATTCCAGTTACTTACGCACAAATATCCTTGAAAAGGTATTAATGTCTCGTTTCTCCCTACAACTCTGGGTTAAATCTCAGAACAGTTGGGATCTGTAGCCTTGGTTGGTAATCAGTCTACTGCAGAAAGTAATGTCAACATACTGCGGGAAAATCTTTTGCTCAGTTAGTCATGTATCTTGCAAAACATGATCCCCAAGCGCGTATCACGTATGACACTTAACTAACTGACTGATATATATATATATATATATATATATATATATATATACACGAACGCATGTTTAAATAGAAAATAATTATATATATATATATATATATATATATATGAAACATTATTATATATTTGTGTATTTTATCAATATATATGCAAATATCATATTACTTATTATGACTTGGAGTTAGTCTATATTCATATTTAACATATATGCCCGGATATTTTTATATTTTTTTTAATTTTTTATATTTTTTATATATTTGTATGTTAGTGTGTAAGTCTTATGTACAATCGAACATATCTTTTAAATATGTAATTTTCCACGTCGATTAGACCAACATGTAATCTTGATGAATACAGCCTCAAAAAAAGTGCATCTACTTACTACTGCAATTGAAATTATATCCTCGAGAGAGAAAGAATGCTGAAAAATATTGAGATGAAATGGTGTATTCTTTAAATTCTATGGAAGATTTCGGGCAGGGAACTTGAAAACCCGACTTTGTCGCCGGGAATTGTTGATAATCGGTCAATTACTTCGAGTAATGAATATATTTTATTTATAATTGGCTTCGATTATAACTCAATGAATAGCCTGGAAGCATTCACTTGGCTCAAGCGTGTATTTATTTACATTTTTTTTTCTTTTGACCACAAGTACGGACATACGCATATAAGATTTTGAAAACACACACAAAGTAAAATACAACGATCTATACAGCCAAAGGCAAAACATAGACTTTCAAATACACCCATTATGTTATATATAGTATCACGCAGATGACTAACATATATACAATATTGATATATGTATTAATAACTGATATATATATATATATATATATATATATATATATATATATATATATATAACTGCAATGTCGTCAATATGTACGCAGCCTAATGATGAGAAAGTAATTTATTTTACACAAAAAATATTTATATATTTTTCATTATACTGAATGTCTTTGTCGCTTCTCTGTAGACCACATTGACCAGATATGATAATGTAAAACCTTCCGGCAGCAAATGAAGTAATAATAATCCTCCCTTTTTCTTATAAAGACCGTTATATATAAATATATATATTTCCCTCGTGTCACGCTCATGTAGAGAAAGAGACAAAAGTGAGGCAGCGTCGGCTCAGTTCATTCTCTTTTCTATCACGTGAAACACGCTTGGGCGATCATGTCTCTTTCGAGACATGACTGACTGGGCAGAAGATTATCCCGCACTAGATTGCCATTGCTTTCTGCGGTAGACTGGTTGCCAGCCAAGGCTATAGAACCCAATCTGTCCTGTTATTTAACCCATAAGTGGAAGGAAGAGACGGGTTAATGCCTTTCCCAAGGGTATTTGCGCGTAAGTGAATGCAATGAATTCAACCGGAATTCGAACTCGGATCCCCAATCTCTCGTTCCGAGCCGATACCCACTGCACCACAACGCACATTAACAGTACCATATCATTTTATTTTTTGCAAAAATTATGTCGTCGAATAGTGATAATAATATAATATTATAATAAAGACCTTCACACACACGCACACGCACACACACACATATATATATATATATATCCCTGGCACACTCAGGGGTTTGTATTATGTTGTAATGTAAGGTACTCAAAAGTAGGCACGTTAATATATATGTTGCCGTCCTTTCAGATGGCATATCAATATAAATGCTTTGCCGCTGTTTTTGACGACACGGACTCACTCGTAATAATAATCATAACAAAAATCCTAGTTCTGTGACTAGTATCAGGATACTGTAGAGCATCTGATCCCAGGATATTCCGTACTTGAGCCAAAATTAATATAAAAATCGCAACGATTTGACCTGTGAGTATCGGATTCTCCAAGCCCTCCTTTCTCATTACATGTCTCAGGACATTCAGCTGTCTTTCACTGAGGTTAGATATGTCTCCTTTTTGTTTTCTTCCTCGCCAAAACCTCATCCTCAGCATCACATAAACTAAAAACTCATGAAAAGCATTCACTATAAGGTCAAACTATCCAACATCAATATCATTACATCAAATTTAATAACAACAATACTAAACATTATTTACACCATTTACTTTGTTCAAACTGTTGTCTTCATCTTTGTTGCCAGATTCACTACGTTTCGGTCGTTGTTCGCTCCAGCCTTCTTCAGGTTACTGGAATTTCGAACTGAATTCTTTATTTCATTCACTAGGGTATATTATTCTTGTTCCATGAGTCATGCCGCTTCCAAATTTCTGAGTATTAGTTACCTCCCTTTAACTCAACTCTAAAGTATTCTTTTCGCCTCTACTGTGGCATTGAGGACCCATGGCCCAGTGGATAACCTGAAGAAAGCCGGAGCGTACAACAGCCAAAACGTCGGGAGTATGTCATTAAATATGAGGACAACCAACAGTCCGAACAATGCAAAAAGTGTAAATAATGACAATAACTTATCTCAGAAATATAGCCAAATATACTAAACATATTTAATTAAAAATAACAGCAGATCTGTGAATATATATACAAACGCGATATTTGAAAATGAAGTAACCGACACTGCACAAAAAAATGGAATTCTCTCATAATGGTTAATGACAGCTGAAAATACTGACACATTGAGCGAGTTATATATTAAAAATATATTTTTAAAAATTAAATAAAAAAAACAGAAATATAGAAACATAATTTCTAACTTAGTGTAAAAATAAATCATTTAGTGCGTTTGTGGTGCAGTGGATATCGGCTTGGAAAGAGAAATCAGATAGCCGCGTTCGAATTCCAGTTGAATTCGTTGCATTCAATTACGTGCAAATACCCTTGATAAAAGAGTTGAATCCGTCCATTCACACTACCTATGGGTTAAATAACAAGACAGATTGGGTTCTGTAACCTTGGTTGGCAAACAGTCTACAAAAAGTAATGGCAACCTACACCGGAAAAGTCCTTGACGCAGTCAGTCATGTATCGAATGGGACATGATCGCCTAAGCGTTTATCAAGTACGGCACTTAATTGACTGACTGATAAAAGTAAAGAAAATGAGAAAATTTGCATTTCAATTGCTGATACATCCCGACAAGTGGACAGAACGTTTACAAAAAAGGGTTCTCTAAAAAAATTCTGTGATAAATATAATATCAGTCAAATAAGTGAGACATTTATATATATATATATATATATATATATATATATATATATATATATATATTACGATTAATCTTGTATTGCCGCGGGAAAATAATTAGAAACAATTCCTCACAGATGGAAATTCAAAATGTTTGGCGATTTAATTTCTTTTGTTTTAATTCTTGTTTCTTGGCACAGTAAGTAATCTGTTCTGATTGTTATTCTCTATTCAAACCAACGTTGCAAATTCATTCGATTTGACTGAATTTTATTACGAGTTTTTTCAAATATTATTGATTCATGTGTAGGAAAT
The DNA here is from genome assembly GCA_037127315.1 of Ascarosepion bandense. NCBI lineage: Eukaryota > Metazoa > Mollusca > Cephalopoda > Sepiida > Sepiidae > Ascarosepion > Ascarosepion bandense. The sequence goes on from JBBBDQ010001908.1 coordinate 5,023,042, forward strand.
TGATGAAACTGATTCAGCCGGTAAAAACTTGATATATATATATACATATCCTGCGAGAGACCACTTTATATTTATATGAAACTTTAATAAATCCTTAGAAAGGAACAAACATATTGTTTTAGTTTAAACTAAATTAAATAAATAAAAAAAAAGTTGATTTCTCGTATCGGAGCTTATTTCTATATCAATATGTAGATAACTAATTGTCAGCTGATAAATAGCAAATAATGTAATATATATATATATATATATATATATATATATATATATATATATAGATAGATAGATAGATATGACGGACACAACAAAAAAAAGACAAAAACAAATAAATGACTAGAAGATTAGAATTTAATAAATTTATTCACTTTTATGTTTTATTTCTTTTCTCCCCCTCTCTCTCTCTCTCTCTCTCACTCTCTCTCTAAATTTAAATATTTATATTAACATATTAATATTACGCTAAATATATTGAAATATCAAATATATAATGTAATAAATCTACTAGTTAAATCAATATATATATGTGTGTGTGTGTGTGTGTGTGTGTGTGTGTGTTTGTGCATCATATAAAATCAAAAAAGGATGAACAAATAGGTAAAGTCTTAAAAAACAGATCCTATTAATATTAATAAAATTAATATTAAAATTTATGAAGGTGGATGGCTCGATGTAAATAGTATTATCTATTTACTGAGCCAAATATATATGGTATGTCAAAAAATTTCGAAATTTACATTCGTTTAATGGCCATTTTAGCGAAAAAATTGTCGCTTTATCACCGGATGAATATATATATGTATAGTCTTCCCCAGACAGATTTATTTCGCTGTATCACAGCTCATCAGCACGGTTACACATCCCATTTTTATTAACCAGCATTGAAACCCGACCGAATTGGCGTCAGGCTGTGATTCTACCTCTGAGCTATGGGCGATCGGTAAAACGAAGCAGAGTTTTAGCGTGTGATATACCATGTATTCATACGCCAGTCTTGAGAGTGTTCTAATTCATTACTCAATGAACGATATATATATATATATATATATATATATATATATATAGACACACACACACACACACACACACACATATATATATATATATATATATATGTATATATATATATAATGTCCATAAAGTCTGTGTGCACTTTTACAAATTTATAATTTTATTTGTATTTGTGATACAAATAATCTGTAAATAATGTTAGAAAGTTTAATGTGCCTAGTTTTAATTATAGTTATTGATACAAATGTGATTTCAGGCATTACTGTAAATCAGTTGCCAAGTGTTTTCCGTGAATTGCAAAATCGTATTACCCTTTGCATTGCTAATGATGGAAGACAAATGGAAACTTAAATAAAATCTCGATAAAACCTTAAAGAATATAAATTTACTTCTTTCTAATCCTTTTTACAAATTATTTCAATCGTAAATACAAATAAAGTTATAAATTTTTTAAAGTACACACGAAATTTATGCACACCCTGTATATATAATCTCTTAAACGGTCAATTCGTAATATGCACCTGATGATTGTGTAGCACATGAAATTCCAAGTCTTGCCAACGACGTAGGATAATACGTATATTCATTCATATGTAAATAATCGCTACATTGTGCACTGTTTTATTAATAACTGAATAATGTTTTTAGACGTCTATGTATTCCACTACGCAATATATATATATATATATATATATATATATATATATATATATATATATATAGTTATCCGCCGGCAGATCTGTTTCGCTGTATCACAGCTCATCAATATGGTTAGAAATCCGATTGCTTTTAACCCAGGATTGAAACCCGACTGAATTGGCGTCAGTCGGCAATTCTACCTCTGAGCTATGGGTGCTCAGTAGAAGGAGGCAGACTTTTTAGCGCATATACTATCATTATACACGCCCAATAGCCAGAGTGCTCTAATTCATTACAGAATGAGAGATGCGTAGATGCTAGAGTAGCTACTGTCTTTTCAAAATCGCCTGAAGACAAAACATGGTAGAAACCTAGATCGCGTAATAACTCGTTTGCAAATAAAGAATATTCAAAAGTTCTACAATATAATTGTATTGAAAACTTTTCGATACAACTGTGTACTTTATTATGACCAAAAACTAAGTAATTAAATAATCAATATATATATATATATATATATATATATATATATATATATATATATATGGTAAATGAAGTGCTGAAATTTGTTTTACAAATAGAAACACATCTCACACGAATTCCAGTCGTGTGCGACATGTGAGGACTTGGAATGAACGCTCCTCATTATAGAGAATCAATTTTATGTTCTTACAAAAAGAAAAATTTTTAGGAAGCTTGAAAGATCTAATAAAAACTAAATAAATTTTCTTGTAGGTCGTATTTCTTAAAATAATTGGTATCTAAAGGACACAAATAAAACAACCACATTAAAATAGAAAATTTTAAAAAGCTAGAATATGTAGCTCTTTAAACGACCCATGTCCTTTGTGTCTATATGTAAACTATATATATTAAATTTCTTAAAAATAAAAATCTATTAAATAAACGTAATGAAATAAATGTCATATGCAAACATTGCAAAATGTTCACCTTAGAATATGGTTAAAAAAAACTTTCTGTTTATTAATTTACATATATCCAATAATTTAAGAAAAATAATAATTAAATAAATATTAAAAACTTAAATTGATATTTAATTTTTTGTAATAATTAAATAGATATTTAAAAGAGTGTATTATGATATAAAGAATTGTATTAGGATATAATAATAACATATATTTTATATAAAAAGAATAAACTGAATTTTAAATATTTGTTTCATAAATAAATGGATATTAATAAATAAAATTATTATTTAAAAATTAAAAATTTTGAAAAATTAGAATAAAATGCAATCTGAATCGAAATAAAAATAGTGTATTTACCCAGAAGTCCTTTTAAGTTAGATCAATAATATGAAATGTTTTCTTTCTTTAACCATCTCTTTTCTTTTTTCTTTTTTGTTATTGAAAATGTTGTGATATGGAGAAAGCTGAAAGAAAAATTTTGAAGCAATAATGGTTACATCAACAGAAATAGGGTTTAAGCAGGAGTTTTAAAAAAACTAGTTTGACACTTTTGTCGTTAAGATTGAAAGAAGAAATCATGTATTCCCCAAAAATATAAACTTTTTTAAAATTTAAAGTGAATCTCTAATCTGATTAGTTAAATTGAAAACACACATAAATTTTTATGTCTTCCCATATTTATAACTAATAAACGTATTGTTTCTCATATTTAAATGAAAATCATTTTCACAACCTTGACCTAACTTTGCCTGATGACGATTTAGAAATCTCCAAACAGAAATTTACGTGTCGCAATGTATTTTTAATTAAAAAAACAAATTTAATTTCTAAAAAAAAAATTCATAAACTCTGACTGTATCAACCTTCTCACTGTAACCGAACATAAAATAATACATCAAAAGCCGACCTTTGTGCCATTTAATGCCCAAAAGGTCAGCTTCTGAGGTATTTTTTTAATGTTCGGTTACAGTGAGAAGGTTGATCCAGTCAGATTTTATGAAATTTTTTTTTTGTTTTAGAAAATTGAAAATGTCTTCTAGTCTTGTATTCAAAAATTTATTGCTGGCAATATTTTTTTCTTTCAAAAACTTATTATGCTAATTTTTTTCTTCAAGAATGTACTGTCGGTAATATTTTTACTTCTCAAATATATATTTTTATATAAAAGTATATTTTTATGTATATATTTCTATTTTTATACTTTCATAGTGTTTTGACCCCAGTTTGGGAGTCAAATATTTGCCCATAGCTTGGACCCTAGCAGGTGCTACCACCCCGGGTCAGAGTGGACCTGGGAACAATAGCAATTAAGAGGCGGCTTCATCCTCCTAACAACCTCCTAATCAGAGTTCTGCTGCCGGATGCAGTTTACAGTCATACCCAGAACCGGCGAACGATGTATACAGTAGAGAAAAACATATGTAAAATCTGTTTTACATATCATGACATTTACTTGAGAGCGAACATTGTCATAAAAAAAAAAACTAAAGAAAATAGAAGAAAGGATAGAATGATCATGGCCGACAATTCGATATATCTACGTTTTAGCAGATCAACTGATTGTTACAAAAGAGAAATACATAGTCAGCTGGACGCGTATTTATGCGAACATGAGTGATTGATTAACGCGATGACAAACAAATAGAGTCACCCGTGGCAGGTGAGGAAAAAGTGAATGCTAGTGTTGTGGCAATGGATTGAAATAAAATAGCTTTTCATTACGAGAAGCGCCTCAGCTTGCAGTGTCCGTGTCTTATGTAAACTGATGGCTTTAATGAGAAATGTTGCAATGCCAAACAGTCGTTCGGATTCACTGGTAATTCAATCAGCCGATTAGCCATTCTGAGTCGTTGTAGAAAGAAATCATTTTCTGCGTTTGCTTGCAAACTTAGATAATTGCCTTCCTAACGGAGAGACGCTTTTAGAAGCCACGATCAACGTTTTACATCTGGAAAGTGTAGAATCGTGAATGAAAGTGTTTTGTCTCAATATATATATATATATATATATATATATATATATATATATGCGTGTGTGTGTAAGTGTACTTGTGTATGTGTGTATGAGTGTGTGTTTATATGTGCGTGTATATACATGGGGGTGCGATGGATAAATTATCGTATCAACTACAAAAAAAAAATGAAAATAACACTGACATCTCATTTTAATCAGATATATTTACCAAAATTACACAAAAATGTTTCGAAATACTAATGGGTAAATTTCTTCAATAAAATCACAAAACACAGCTTCCAGACAACTTCGGAATCTTATGCAACTTTTTTAGACGATCTCCTTGTTTAAGTTGGTGGATATTGTCATAATTCTTATCTTCATTTCATCTTTGATAAGTTTTTAATTCTGGGGACTTAGGTGAACAGATGTAAGAAGTGGTCTAGTCGCAGAAATTGTCTGACAGCCATGAATTGGTTTTCCTGTTTGTGTGGCATGGTACAAACTCCAGTTGCCAGACATAGAGTCTTTCAGCAGCCACCCGTTTGATCCAGGGCATCACTACCACCACAAGTCATTTGATGTAGGCCTCTGAGGCATTGCGGGAAGTTGAATGGAGGCGTAACGTTGTCATCATTAGAGATCATTCAAAACACCCTGCCGTTGACTAGATAATTCATTTTCATCACTCTCGGTACATATTCCAGGGATATATCATCCTCTGGACTGTCCTCAGAGTAACACCCGAACACTCCGAAATTTTTTTATTGGAGATTCCGACGCGAATATCAAGCAGTACAGTAAGCCGTTTTCAAGTTTCTGTTTTAGTGTATTGTGTCATCGTACTATACTCTGCATTCGACAAAATAAAAAGCAAACAACGCGCTTGAGCGAAATTAAAATATAAAATGCCTACATTTTACCCATCACATGCACACACACACACACACACACACACACACACACACACACACACTATATATATATATATATATATATATATATATAGTGTATTGAGGCAGCAGATAATTTTCTAAACATATACTGTTAAATATAACAGATAATGAATGTTTGTTATGTTTAATCATGAGCCGTTCTAAACATCGTATTTTGACTTTAATTTCATGTGAAAATAAAGACAAAAATTGTCCAACATTTGGATATTTTTTATTATGCTGGTTCTAAGCTTTCGGGTCACATGAGCCTACTTCAGAGAGGTTACAGGGACGTTAACATAAAGACATCCACCATCAAAGATGATTTTGTCTTGTGTTGACATAAAACATTGCTATGCGACGATAACAGTCACCGAATAGCAGACGAAGTTTGTAAATTTGTAATGAGATTCTATGACGTCACACCACGTGAGAGACCAAAATGTTAACAGACCCATATGCCTAAATACAATGTAATGTGTTATGACCAGATAGAAATGTGATTTTATTAAGTGTGGGTTGTTTTGATTTAATGTAGATGGCCTCCAAAATCTGAAGGTTTTTTTTACTGTATATATATATATATATATATATATTGTAACTAAGTTGTTGAACTCGTAGGTTTATTAACCTTTTGTCCATGCATTTACTTTTAAGTGTTCGATACAAATGTAGAGCGTTATACTGTATATATATATATATAGTGTGTATCGAGGCAGCAGATAATTTGCTAAACATATACTGTTAAATATAACAGACAATGAATGTCTATGATGTTTAATCATGAGCCGTTCTAAACATCGTATTTTGGCTTTAATTTCAGGTGAAAATAAGAAAAAAATTCTCCAACATTTGGATAATTTTTTATTAAGTTGATTCTAAGCTTTCAGCTCACATGAGCCCTTTTCAGAGAGGTTACAAGAACGTTAACATAAAAATATCTACCATCAGCGACGATTTTTTTATGTCAACTCAAGATAAAATCGTCGCTGATGGTGGATGTTTTTATGTTAACATCCTTGTAACCTCTCTGAAGATGGCTCATGTAGAAACTTATAATTAGCATCAGGAAGAGATAGCTGATATTTCTGTAATACGTAATGAGGAAAAACGGCTTGGGGAATCTAATACTGACGGGGCGAATAGAGGGAAATAGATAAAGGAAAGCAGCTTATGACATACTAAATGAACTTGAGTGAGTGGATGGCAGAGCGGGTTTTAGGAGAGATACCAAGAGGAAAGATGTTAAGAACGCAAGGGATAGGGGCGAGTGGAAGTCCATGATTGCCTACACTCTGATGGGATACGGCAAATAAAAAGTAGAAGAATCACAATCTGGTATCTCAATCTATTTTCATTTATCTACCTGTCTCTCTTTTCCCATCTATCTATCTATCTATCTATCTATCTATCTATCTATCTATCTATCTATCTATCTATCTATCTATCTATCTTACAGCCTCTCACGTTGAATACACCGGTTCTCACTTGATCACCGAAGTTAAACAACGTTGAGCCTGGTCAGTACTTAGACGGGTGACCGCTTGAGAATAACAGGTGCTGTGACGGATGTGCGTTGTGGTGCAGTGGATATCGGCTCGGAAAGAGAAATCGGTGAGCCGAGTTCGAATTCCAGTTGAATACCCTGCATTCACTTAAGCACTGGTACCCTTGGGAAAGGTACTAATCCGTCCCTTCCCTCCAGTGTGGGTTAAATAACAAGGGTATGACTTGGGGACCCTGCCCTTAAAAAACAAATCCCAATGAATCTTGATACTCGAAAAAGAAAAATGTATTACTAGACACAAAACTTATATAAAAAACAACAATAAATTGTTGAAAGAAAAAGGTATTATCAGTAATAAATAAATAAATAAAGTTTAGTCGGCAATAAATGACCCGCCGAGGTTGATTTGCCATAAAAACAACCAATCAACAAAAAATCTATCTATCTCAATATGTTTATATCGATATATCTACCAATTTTTTCTGTTTATCTTTCTGTCCGTCTTTTAATTAAACACGGAAGTAAAGTGGAAAGAAATTCTCGTAAAGTTTTGAAATTTTGCATTTAAGTGTACCAAAATATTTTTTTAATCGTTTCAACCCAAGCAAGGCAGTACGGCCACTGATGCGCAGGGGGGCTACATAAGAGTAAAAGTTTAGACAGGAGGTAAACGAAGAGAAAGTCCAACCAGTTACTGGGAGTGTCAGAGGAAGGGCAAGGGAAGTATGGGAACACAGGTGTGAAGACATTTGCGACGTTAGAAAGAAAGGAAAAGAACAAGATATACGGAGTGATGTAGAAATGAGTGGAGTCAAATAGATAAGAGATGGGAATTGACATTGCATTTAAATTCCTGGAGGTTGTAGCCGTCAGAAAAGCAAGTATATGGAAGGGAATTCTACGGGCGAAAAGTGCGATAAAACAAGCTAATGGAGTAGAAATGTAGGCTGCATTTGGCAGATCTAACTGTAAATGAGTGGGGCTTTGTAACTTTTCTTCTATCTGTCTATCTATCTATCTATCTATCTATCTATCTATCTATCTATCTATCTATCTATGTGTTCACATTATCTTTACATTATCTATCTCTCTCTCGCTTTTCATATGTTCGTATCTATGTGTCTATCTATTTCTCTTAGTCTGCTTATATTTATCCCATTCTATTCATAGCTATCTATTACATTATTTTTTGGCCTATTCTGATCCCAATTTTCCACATCATTGCAAGCCTTTTCATAAATGGCTATACTTATATATGCATATACCTTTTAATCAATTTCTTTCTTCTCTAACTATGCTTCCATGATCGATCAGACGGATACCTGGTCTTATTGATTGCCAATTACTGTCACTCTACAATCATTGTGCTGTCTTCCACAACTTCAGACCAGCAATCTCATGAATTAACTGTTTTCATTTATTTCAACGGTAGACATTTTAATTTAAGTTAAATCGAAGTTGATTTTTTTTTTCAATTTACGATAGATTTAATATCTGCTTGCATAAAAGACTGGACGTTATTTCACAGGGATAATGCTTGGTACTAGAATAAGCTACGCGCCTTAGTCATAAGTAAATCGTTTTCATAATTTTCTTTTGCATCTTATTCATTAGTGTTTATTTTTGAAAGCTTATACAGGGCATTTCCCCAACCAATTTTTTTTTTAGTGAGGACGATAAATAAAACCCAAGCAGGATTAGAAAGAAGACCAATCAAAGGGCGGATAGACCTTCTTGAAAGATCAACAACCATATAGCAAGATTTTAGGTTTTATAATGCAGTCAATGGTCATGATGACAGGTTATCGCTAGGCTTAAATCAACGACGAAAGCAGATAATTTATCCGATTAAAACAACGGCTAGGCGTCTGTGGCCATGATGATCCTTCCAATTGGAAGACAGGACAAGTGATCTCACCTGTAGAGAAGATAAGATCCGTCTGGTGTACTTACCTGTGATACGCTGTGATATATGGAATGAACTGGTCAGATGTTTAGTGACTCAACTTTCCCATCAACGCACCCGGTCATGGGACCGCTGCTGAGAATCATCGTCACTGGTTAGTTAAGTCAATCCTGCCGATTAAAAACAAAACTTCTTAAAAACTGGAATACACCTACTTGTAATATCAACGCCCATCTTGCACAATGTGCCAGACTTGGCTTTACAACTGTGTACATAGCGTTATAGTTTTTTTCTTTTATAATCATATCGCCCCAAGCAAGGCATTTTATTGCCACTGGTGCGCAAGTGGCTACATAGGAACAATGTTATGAGAAAGAGTGACAGTTTATAGGGGGTATCAGAAAGTGGGTAACAGATGGATGAAAATACTAGTGTGATGAAAGTAGAATGGACGGAGAAAAGGAGCAAGAGAGAGAATATACAAGTCATTGAGATAGGAGATGACTATTGACCTTGCATTTAAATTCTTGGAGATTGTAGCTGTCGGGGAAGCAAGTAAACGGAAGGAAATTCCACAGGCGGGAATGCTAGAAAAGAAGCTGGTGGAGTAGAATTTGCGTTTACATTTTATTGGTTTCACAGCAAAATGGTGGGACTTAGTTGCTAATCTTGTGGCTCGAGTAAATTTATACATAGGCGGCACGTAGCAGCTAAGTTCATCGGAGCAGAAGTTGTGAAAGTATTTGTAAAAGAGACACAAGGTACCCACATTACGCCGGTGAGAAATTGACTGTATCTGAGCTGCCAAGTCAGGATCGATCACATTACAGGCTCTTGGTTGGATTTTATTAAGGACCCCTAGGTGGATAGCAGGGGCACCCGACCAGATATGGCAGCAGTATTCAATGCACGGGCGGATGGTCGATTTATATATGTGCAGGATGGTTTCAGACGGGAAAAAACTTCCTGACCCTACAAAGGGAAGCGACCTTCTTAACAACGGATTTAGTTATGGATTCGATATAGTCATTCCACTTGAGGTCTGTTGTGAGAGTTAAAACGAGGAGGCGCAGTATTTTGCTTTCGGGTGACGAGCCTGATCTATGCTAATGGGGTGTAGGAGCGATTGTCTGTGATGATTAATAAATAGCAGCTTCGTTTTTGGAAGCATTAAAATTCACGAGCCATTTCTTAGAATGGATATCGGCTCGGAATGAGAAATTGGTAGAGCCGAGTTCGGTTTCGAATGAAATTCGTTGGGTTCACTTGCGCGAAAATGCCCTTTAACTCTTTGAGAGTTGAGTTAAAGGGAGATAGCTATATAGCACCCGGAAATCGCATCGCAAATGGAATGAGAATTATATACCCAAGGGATTGAAATAAAGGGTTGTGTTCAAAATTCGTAGCACCTGGAGAAGGTCGCAGCGTTCAACGGCCAAAACGTCGTAAGCATGGCAATAAAGATGAGCACAATCCGAACAGTGTAAATAAATCAGACGTTAGCTATCCTCCTTATCCTCATCATATTTACTTCCTAAAATATTTAGTCTTATCATTTGTTGTTATCCTTTCAAAAGTAAGCGTCTATTTTAAGTTGATTTCGAACCTTGTTTGGATAAATTTTAGTTTTAAGAAATAACAAAATGTCTATGACAAACTAGTAGAATAAAATTACTAATGTCAATGAAACCTTTTAGAAGTTTTAACAATATTTTGGTTGGTTGTTTTGTTTTTATGGCTTATCAACCTCGGCAGGTCATTTATTAAGAACTAAATTTATTTATTTATTTATTTATTTATTGCTAGTAATACCTTTTTCTTTCAACAATTTATTGTTGTTTTTATATAAGTTTTTGTGTCACGTAATACTTTTTCTTTTCGAGTATCAAGATTCATTGGGATTTGTTTTTAAGGGCAGGGTCCCCAAGTCCTACTCTTGTTATTGTGTGACACTTTGCATCGGACGCCGCCCTCAGGCCACGTCCTGGTTGAGACGGCACCAGATGTAACGCCCCAGGCCAGGCTGGCCGTCTGTCAAATGTGACGCTCGTTCTCGCTGACGGTCGTGACGATCCCAGTTGTGACACTGCCACCCGGTTGTACGGTTGGTTTGGTCGCTGTTGCTGGTCGTGACGATCCCGCCCGCTGATGTCACCACAAAAGCTGTATTACAGGACGTCTTTTGCAACAACGGGCCACTGTCCCACGTTGTGATTAGATCCCAGAGGTCTCGTCTTGCAATCTTAATAGTCGTCCCTTTTAGCCAGTCCGGACACTGGTGTACACTTGTGGTTTGAAAGAAAAATAAACACGGCACCAAAAGAAAATTAATAATAATGTTTCAATGTTATATGGCCGTATGCTAATACATAGAGAGAAAGAGAAGTCGAAAAATGGAAGATTACTTTCTCTTATTTATGTGCGTTGTGGTGCAGTGGATATCGGCTCGGAACGAGAAATCGGGGAGCCGAGTTTGAATTCCAGTTGAATTCATTGCATTCACTTACGCGCAAATACCCTTGGGAAAGGTATTAATCCGTCTCTTCAAAATTTTTTCAGTCCAAAACATTAATTTAAAACAGTGCTCGAAGATATACCCGACAGATAAAAACGTACACTCCAATAGATAATACCATTAATCAACAATTTAGCACTTACACACCAGGCTCTTCAAAAACTCTAGAAGACACATTCCCTTCATTATCAATAACCCCAACCAATCTCCCACAACAACAATGAACCAAATATAGGGAGCAGACGAATTTAGTTTTGCTTTTTACCTCCTGAAGAAACGTACTCAACGTTAAAACAAGCATATAATTGTCGAGGACATACATTAAAAAATAATGTACATGTTCTAAATCATAATATATATATATATATATATATATATATATATATATATATATATATAGTTGCCATCACCAAAAACTCCCTGGAAAAACACTGTTTAGAAATTCTTTTTCAGAATTTATCCCAAAGTTTGTCCAACTTTCCTGAGCATAATTTCTAGCATTTACTCTAATTCAGCCCCTAGAGCAGCTTCAATTTTGTATTCCACATCCTTTTTTGAGGTGCACTTGTTTGAAAAAAAACGCTACTTAGTTATGAAAAATGCCCTACTTGTTCTAGAGGTGCATCATTAGATGGTATCATTAAAATCTGGTAAGAAGTTATTTGGGGCTGGCTGTTTATAGATCTTTGTTTTCTTGATGTTTATTGTAAGGCCAAAACAATGGCAGGCCAGAGTAATATTGATCACAGACTGTTGGAGTTCATGAACTGTGGTATCATCTGCATGGATGGTTTACTAAAATATTCTGAGAATTCTAGAAAACTCTTTAAAATATTAAGATGATTTGAATATAAATATTAGAATTTTATTGCTGTATGCAACAATTAATTAAGGAAGAACGAAAAGCCATTTGCAAACAGAAACTGAAATGAGTTTAATGATCAACGATTCAATGCGTTGACTGTTGGCTTTTTCCAGGATTTTGTTGTTGGTCACATTGTAATTCTATTTGATGTTCAAGATTGAACGAAGCTTTTACTGATGAAAACGTTCTAATTTTTGGATGTGCCGACAATATAAATGTTGTATTGATGTGGAATTTTGCCAAGAGGTGTATTTTGCACCTGGTGACGCAGGGAGAAGTCACTGAGGGTGTAGAACGCAGGTGACTGGCGGAATTGCTTTGACGAGCCTGGTCAAAAAGGTCAGAGCCCGAGATGGGACAGAATACACCGGATGTTCCCGGTGTCAGGAGGTAACTATTTAAATAACGTCAGTTGTAAGAGAGCGGAGATTTGGGTTGAGAATTGAATCCAGCAGTTGGAAGAAGTCAATGAGCCGGGCGCAGTCCTCGCTGCCCTGTTATGCGTGTGGGCTCCGACAAGATCAAACTCCTCGGCAAGTCACTGAAGAAGAATGAATAAAATATAATTGAATATTTTATATATGTATATTGATGTCTGCATTTTATCAGTTGTGTTAAAGTCGGTCATCGAGTTTTAAATTTATATTTCGTTATTTTATCTGTGAAAAGATAATCAACATTCTGTTCTCGTCGAATGAGTTGCAGTTTGTTTTCGACAATGAAGCAGAAGTTTATTCCCCGACATTTTGATACAGCATTATTTTCGACGAAGCGGCATATGCCAGAAGAAGTAATATACAACATACTGTCCAGGTTTCACAGGCGTGTAGCAAAGTTGAGATGACAACAGTATTATAGACTATAATTTTCAGTTTAGTTGTTTGTTGTTGAAGACGCGTTTGATTAGTTTTCCAAATGTACACTGTGTAGCCCCAATTCTGTGTTCCGCATCCTTTTCTGAGGAGCACTTAACAAAAGGTTGTCTACTTGTTCCAGAAGTTTATCAGTAGAAAATAGGCCTATAACCTCGGATCTATCCCACTATTGAAAGATAATGCTGTTCTTTATTTTTGCAAACAAGTATGATCATTGTGAAGTCATTTTTTATCCTAAATGGTGGGTATTAAACTTGAGAATGTAAGTGGTTTTGCATTATTCCACGAATGTGTAGTGAATTTTTAAAAAAAGCCCAAAGGAGATTTTTAACATTAACCCTCTAGGGCCATTCGTATCATATTTGATACAGTATGAAAACAAGCCTTGAAAGAAATATTTTCCTGAAAAATTTTTAAAGAGAAATATTTTATAAATTTCAAATGAAAGCAGTACTGACTGCTCAGTCAATGAATACTAAATGTTTCCTTATAGGGAAATACCAAATGTTTTCTTATAGGGAAATACTGTCTCAAATATGATACGAATGGCCCTAGAGGGTTAACTATACTGATTTTCTAAGCTCAGCGTATATGTGGCACAAGGCCGAAAGTATGGGACACCCAGTGAGGATCGAACTCACTAATCAATTATAATGACTTGAGCGAGGCAAGACTGTTAACCATTAAACCACATCGAGGTACCCAACATTATATGGTTGCCATCCATGATACCCGTTTTGGCAATCATGTCTCTTTCGTGACATGACTGATTAAGCAGAAGATTTTCCCGAAGTAGAGTGACATTTCTTTCTACGGTAGACTGCTTGTCAACCAATACTATAGGACCAAATCTCTCTTTCGATTTAATGAATAGCTGGAGGGTGAAGAGATGTATCAATACCTTTCTCGTGGACATTTGTATGTAAGTGAATGAGAGTATGATTAGGTAAGTTGAAATGCAGTGTTGCATTAAAATGATTCAATTTGTCTGCAGTTTTTTTTTCCTGATTAATTCCTGATTAATTGAACGTGAAAACCTCAGCCGGAATCCGAACCCGAATTGATGATTCCATTTTATTTGTCGATAGCCATTATACTACCTTCATACCCATTAAATGGCAAGTAGTATTTATTTCATTTTTTTTTTCAATACACTATTGCAGTTACAGCTTAAATACTGAATATCATTTGAGAAATATTGTCACTTCAGAAAGTTTAATTTGGAATTGCAGATTGTTTTTGAGGAGGTTGAGAGGTCACGCACTCTGTAAATTACACGTACTTTCGAACAGCTTACACCCTTGTGCTGTAATCCGTATCACACATTCGACATTTTGTGTTACAGTACTAAAGGTTAAATACGTTAAATTTCGGGAAAAGGCGTGAGAGTGATGAGACGAGGCAAAAACGATCAGCAAATTGTATTTTTATATCGAGAAATAGAACAGTTTTCACATACTTCTAATCCGAGAGGTGATATGCCAAGAGCGCTCAAGACATGATCTTATACACAGGGAATTTCTCTCGGTTACGCGGTGGGTGCTCAAAAGGTTTTACTACATATCTTGGTAGAATTTAAAAGGCGCCTATGGGGGCAATTGTGCATGATTAATTACCCCCATCCCTACAAGACAGAACACAACGCATAATATACTTGAAGAGGGTTTAGAAATAAAGAAAAAAAGGAGTTTATTTAGAGCTGCAAGGGACAGGAAATTGCGCAGAGCCACGATCGTCTGTGTCTTGAGGAGATACGACATATAAAGAAAAAAAAGCATATTTTTACATTTTGTAAATGTAAAAAATATGCTTCAAGAAAATAAAAACCCAAATTCAGTACCTCGTCTTGAAAATATAGAAAAATACCGCTTTTTCATTTTGGTATTTCCAACACCTTACTTATCGCGATAGCTTTTTTATTTATTGACGCTGCAGTAACTTCAAACATTCGAACCAAATGAGGATATTACTACTAAGAATAAAAAAGTCAACCAAATTTCCAGATAATATGATGCCATAGAAAAGAAAACAGATTAGATTTAGATAAAATAATGTAGAAAATATGCTTCAAGAAAATAAAAACATTATTGGTTTTCTATCGACTTATCCCGAAGTTTCTTTCAATTTTATTTTATTTGTTTCGCTAAACATAAGTACCCATGAAAGCATTATTAAGGCCGCCCTTTTCTTTTCACTATTATGCACTGATATCGTCATCTTTG
Source organism: Ascarosepion bandense (assembly GCA_037127315.1). NCBI lineage: Eukaryota > Metazoa > Mollusca > Cephalopoda > Sepiida > Sepiidae > Ascarosepion > Ascarosepion bandense. Next base: position 5,038,396 of record JBBBDQ010001908.1, read on the forward strand.
ATGCCATATTCACGACGTTGTACGCCCTGGTCTTCTTCGAATTAATGGAATGTCGAACTGAACCATTTTTTTTTCGTTCATCGTAGTAGATAGTCCTAATTCCATCAGACATGCTTTTCTATATGTCACAGGACCAGATATTTCCTTTTAAATCAACACACGAAGTTTTTTCTTCGCCTCAATTATAACAAGGTATTGGACTCACAACTCTTTGTGTCAAGTCACTGGATTCAAACAAAACTTTTATTCACTGGGATATGTGTAATTGAAGAAAAATATTAATAATAGCTACAACATGGAAGAGACACAACAAATAGTAGAAGAAACGTTTGTCAATATTTGTGAGATGAGCTTTTCTTCGCCTCTATTGTAACAAGGTATTGGACTCACGACTCTTTGGGTAAAGTCACTGGATTCAAACAAAACTTTTATCCACTATCTTCAAAGAAACATGTGCTAGTAGACCCATTTCCCAATCTATCGCTAAGAACGAAAAAAAGAGTTCTGTTCGATATTTCACTCACCTGAAATAACCGAACGTACAACGACCGACATTTCTTAAATAACGCAACAAAGAGGAGAACAACAATCCGAAAAATATAAATAGTGTAAACAATTCAGTACCTCGTCACGGAAATATAGAAAAATACCGCTTTTTCTTTTTGGTATTTCCAACGCCTTACTTATCGCGATAGCCTTTTTATTTATTGACGGTGTATTAATTTCAAACATTCGGACCAAATGAGGATATTATTACTAAGAATAAAAAAAAGTCAACCAAATTTCCAGATAATATGATGCCATAGAAGAGAAAACAGATTAGATTTAGATAAATTTAGTTTATAATTTAAAATAATATAGTAAAAATATCATAGTTATAATGAACACCATTGTAATAATATAACCGATAAACAAAACTATTCAACGTAGTGTCCACCTATTTTTGGCACAGTTAAGTGTCATACGTCATACACGCTTGGGCGATTATATCTCGAGACATGACTGACTGGACTGAAGATTTTCCCGCAGTAGATTGCCAATGATTTCTGTGATAGACTGGTTGCCAACCAAGGCCAGAGAACACAATCGGTTCTGTTATTTAACCCATAGTTGGAGAAAAGATAAGGGTATTTGTGCCTAAGTGAATGCAACGAATTCAATTTTCCTAACTATATATATTCAGTATGTGTTTGAAAAACGATTCCGATTCAACATGTAGAGAATTTAGATATTTAGGTAGGGGAAATTAGACGATTACGCTTCCATGATTTCAACCTTTTCGTAAAAGATCAAAACTATGGTAGCGTAACTGACTGATATTCCCTACCTACCTACCTACCTACCTACCTACCTTATATAAACAAAACTATTGATTGAAGCAGCGGACAACTTTCCTGAAACTAAACTTATTCATTTTTCTTTAAACAGTATGTATAACGTCAATCGAAAATTCTTAACAAATAATATGTTTTCTCGAGAGCAAATTTCTTTAGTAAGATTTCTCGGAAACATAGATAGATAGATAGATAGATAGATAGATAGATAGATAGATAGATAGGTTCGTTTTTACGGTTTATCAACCTTTTGCAGATTATCTAAAGCCATAAAATAGTTTTAGATTTTGTCCAACTAATTAACCCATATCTTGGGAAGAGCGGTTGAATTCATAACTTTCCCTAGTGTATTTGTGCGTTGGTAATTCTAATTGGAGTAGATAGACTAAACTATCGCCCGGTTCACACTCCACCCTCGTCTATTGAACAGGTGTAGAGGCTCATCCCTTGTTCCCTGTTTAGGATGTGGTTTCCGGCTTTCTCTCTTCCAACCTTTTCACTCTTTTCTTTTTTTCTTTTTTCCAATTGGAGTAGATAGACTAAACTATCGCCCGGTTCACACTCCACCCTCGTCTATTGAACAGGTGTAGAGGCTCATCCCTTGTTCCCTGTTTAGGATGTGGTTTCCGGCTTTCTCTTTTCCAATCTTTTCACTCTTACGTAGCCCCCTGCACATCAGTGGCATTACCGCCTTGCTCGGGGTGATATGATTTAAAAAAAATATATATAGCAATCCCAATAATTGGAACTCAACTCTCCGATTAACAATTCGGAACTATTATTTATTAGATCACCCATACATCCATGTTTATAGCACATGGTATTCACAAGCGGTCACTCATCCCTGTACTGACCAATCTCTATGTTCCTTAACTTGATCGGTGATCATGCACGAAACAGTATTTCAACGTGATAGATAATTATATAAATATAAAATTGACCTCTACTAATTCTAAAATCCTGTTGAGAAACATGATGAAACTAATTTGTTAATATATATATATAGAGAGAGAGAGTGAGTATTAAAGAATCTGATTAAAGGATGCTAGTTTCTTTTTTCATGGCTATATACAACAATAACTGCTTTTGTAATTGACTTTCTGTTGCAAATGAAATTCTAAAGTCCTAAACGATTCTAGTCTGACCAAGACATGTGTTTACTGAAAAATATCTTACATGGTTTTTCAAAAATAAACAAATACTAGAAAACGCTTACATCATTGCAACCTACTCTGAGTGATAACGTCCTGACTACCGTCTGAAAATGCATTCAAAAGCGTATCTTTTTTATATCTTTTATTTATTTATCAACTCTTTTCACTATTTTAAGTTGCGTAGATTTTTGTCTCATATATGTCTCGTATTGCCCCGTATTTAAAACACATGCTGAATCTTTTGATGAAAGTTTGAGGTGGCACACTTAGAATTCGGTTCAGTCGGGCCCGTCTTCTTAAATCAAATTTTGTTTTCTAAATCATTTCACCCCAACCAAGGTGATAAAACGTAAGGTGCTACTGGAAGAGAAAGGGAATTAAATGACATTAGAAGAAACTGGAAACCTAATCTTAGACAGGAAACAATGCATACTTCTGTTCCAATAACTGGAAGTGGGAATTGGACAATAGACAAACATAACCTGACTTGCAGATATGTTTCGGCAAAAATTTCTATGAAATGATAAGTCATAACTACTGATTTCCTATCATTGTTAATGAGTAGTTTATTTGTGAAAAATCTGCTGGGCGTAAATATGTTCGAATCTAGTATTTACTGGCTTACGTATTTTGAAAAAACATGAAACATGCATTTTTTTACTCGTATATGTATATATATATATATATGTGTTCAACAATGAATTGAGTTCTTCCGGTGACTGGCGTGTGTTTACACCGCTTATATATAACACGCTAAAACTTCCCCTATCTCACTTTATGCGCCTATGGTTCCGACTGACACCAAGTCGATCGAATTTCGATCCAGGCCAGAAGCAAGGACATGTCTAGCCACACTGATGAGCTGTGATACAGAGAAACAGGTTTGTTTGTGGATGACAAATATATTATGTTCTCATTACGATTGAGCTCTAGAGAGAGAGAGAGGAAAATTTTAAAAACAGTTACCACTACTGCGATTTACGCATTGCTCCCTAGCAATGAGTTGAATGCTTCCGGTGACTGGCGTGTGTATACACCGCTTATATATAACACGTTAAATTTTCCTCTCTCGCATTGTATGGCTTAGGGAGTAGAGACTCCGACTTTATTATGTTATGTTTTCTTTTCAATATGTGTGTGTGTGTGTGTGTGTGTGTGTGTGTGTGTGTGTGTGTGTGTGTGTGTCTTAAAGTAGATTTCGTTGAATAATCTGGATATATTATGTCTGTTTATTTTGCGTGATCAGCTCTAATTCCCCTATCGACTTCTTAATGTTGATTTTAAGTATTTTTTTATTTTCCCAAGTACTTTCAGTCTCACCCGAAATCATCTTCAGCGTTGAATTATATATAAGGAGCAAGCAACCAGCACTAAAAATGATTAATTATGTGTATAGCAACAATTTTTAAAAACGTTTATAATAGCCATGTTTTTTAAAAAATTTTTGAACAAAATCGAATATTTTACAATTATACAAATTAAACTTCTCTTAGAAAAAAGAAAATGCGTACAAAATGTCATAGTTTCAACAATTTATTTTAAAATAATTACAACACAGCGCGTGCTTACAACAAAAGCACAACTGTCAGTAACATTAACTGTTCGTCTTAGCAATTCACTCCTGTAGGTGATCTTCAAAACCCGAAGCTGGTTAAAAGTAGTTTTATATGGTTCGGGAAATAATAAAAATGAAAAGAAAAAAAAAAGAAAACATACAGCGTCTTCTTTAATGAATTTTCTATCAACAAGAAATTGTATAGAGAATTGGAGAGGATCTCAATAAAAAAAAAAACATATGTCCAGTTTATTCAACGAAACATGCTTAAATAAAGATATACTACCTAAATAAACATGCATGCATACATATATATATATATATGTATACACGCGCACACACACACACACACACACACACACACACACACACACATAAAAAAAAACATGAAACATGCATTTTTTTACTCGTATATGTATATATATATATGTTCAACAATGAATTGAGTTCTTCCAGGGAAATGGCGTGTGTTTACACCGCTTATATATAACACGCTAAAACTTCCCCTATCTCACTTTATGCGCCTATGGTTCTTTCAGCTTTGTGCCACGTCTAATCTACGATTAGAAAATCAGCATAGATACAACATTTATTCTTGAAAATGACTGCTAAAGTCGAATGTAACTTAACAAGGATAACGAAATATGTTCGAACAGTTTATCCACATCTACGAACAAAATACTGATTATTCTCCTTATATATATATATACAAACAAGTGTGATTAAAAATAATCGACAATGCAAGACTCCACCCCAACTCAGACAAAAATAAACACTTCATTAACTTCTTCTCTCGTAACCAGATGTACCCTAATAATACACAGGATAAAAATCAATTAAACACATAATTCAACAGTACTTAACACTCACTCAGTCTTAGTGAGGTAAGTGCCATACGTGATACACGCTTGGGCGATCATGTCTCGAAAAAGACATGACTGACTGGACAGAAGATTTTCCCGTAGTATGTCGTCATTACTTTCTGCGGTAGACTGGTAGCCAACCAAGCTTAAAGAACTCAATCTGTCCTGTTATTGGAGGGAAATAGACGAAATAATACATTTTCAAGGGTATTTTTGAGTAAGTGAATGCAATTAATTCAAGTGGAATTCGAACTCGGATTTCTCGTTCCGAGCCGATATCTACTGCACCGCAACTCATACCATTTTACTCAACGATCGTTAAAAATTTCACCTAAAATTCATAAACTTCTATAAAAAGTTTAAAATCTAATTATTACAAACAACACCGGACATCATAACCGCACCCCCATGTAAAAATAATGTTGTCTATGAATTTCATGCATCTTCAACAGTAATAATCAAAAAATAACATTAAATACTTACATGCAAAGAAAGATTCCGAAGTGTAGAAGCTATTATTATACAAAATAAACAGCCCACATTAAATAAAATATCATTCACCACAGGAGACGGTATCTTGAAGTGCATATTATATAATTCATATTCGCACTTATTACATTAGTATTAAAAATAGAAAAATAAAAAGTAAAAAAGAGAATAAATAAATCACATTCTTTTTGTGCAGTCTCGTTCCTAGTAGCCATTAAACATAACGTCACGTGAGACCATTTCAAGCGTTCAGATTTCCAACGAACACCAGGATGTAGAAAAAAGGAATTCTAACTACCACACAGACACTGCATTCTGAACGTGGTTCCACTTGTTTTTACTAGAATAATTACAATTGATTAATAGGTTCGATCCTGAATGGGTGCCCAAACTTTCAGCTTTGTGCCACGTCTAATCTACGATTAGAAAATCAGCATAGATACAACATTTATTCTTGAAAATGACTGCTAAAGTCGAATGTAACTTAACAAGGATAACGAAATATGTTCGAACAGTTTATCCACATCTACGAACAAAATACTGATTATTCTCCTTATTCAAATATTCGGAAAGTATAATAAAAAATTAAACCGGGAAACCTTGTCTTTTCTTTTTTAAAGAAATTTGTTTGGTTGAATACTTGTTACTTACATATACTATATATATAGGATTAACATAAATATGGAATTTATCGCTTAGCGAATTGATGTTACATTCAGCATCTCGACTGCAGAGCTTCGTAAGGAAACCCTCCAGTAATCGTATCATCCACTCGTCAGGAGATACCGGCTTTCAAACAAATTAGAAAACCTGTTTGTTGACAACGAGATTTTTTAAAATTCTGACCGGAAGATGTCAGCCAAGCAAACAGACATTAACGGTTTTAATATAAAAAAAACACAGAGAGAGAGAGAGAGAGAGAGAGAGAGAGACAGACAGACAGACAGACAGACAGACAGACAGGCAGACAGAGAGAGACAGAGAAAGAGAAAGCGTGAGATGGAAGGAGGGAGAAAGGGATTTATCTTTGATTCTGACCTGAAGACGCGTATGTCTACCTAACTAAGACGAAATGTTTTCAAATTTGTATCATCATTTTATTTAATACTTTAAGCGTTTTCTTTGAAGCAGCGGAATGGTTTCTGGTTAATTTTAAAAATATTCCTCCTGAATGTTTAATTTTACATACGCTGATATTGAGCACTTTAATATAACATGCCTAAAAACTATGTATATTTAACGGGAGCCGTTTGGTAGAGATATTTTGTTCTCCCAACTTTTCTCCGGTTAACGGGCATTGTCAGTGGTCCAACACTATAACAGCCCCAAAGCTCACAGACAGGACGAAACGGAATGGCTGAAAGAGAAAATGAATGACTAACGCTTGTTCTCAGATAAACTTTTATATACTATAAATTACAGAAAATTATATATATATATATATATATATATATATATATATATATATATATATTGTTGTAACCCTAAAAATTTACTGCGTGAATAATCATCACAACGGAGGTTGGGAATAATAGTATATCAAAACTCGCACGCTGCGGGAAGTAGATTTCTAGGGAACAGCTAGTCAGTATAACCACTCTCGCCTCTACTACCTTTTACTCCAATAGTGTCTACGTATTTAAGAGGATAGGAACATATACACAGGTAGGTATACAACACACACACACACACACACACACACACACACACACACAAATATATATATAGATAGTTAAACAAATAACGGAAATAATGTTTAAACAAATATATATATATGCAGGTTTCGTTAAAAATGAGAGAAAATTTATCATGATTATGCTGTTTATATAATTTTTTATGGAATCATATAATTTTTTTTTTCAGAACATACATTATATAAAAATTGTCCTAATGTTTTATTTTTCTGCGCGCTTTCGGCTATACTTTTGACCATTATCAAGGATGAATTATATTTTACTTGTAAGCCAATAAGCATAGTGTTTATATATATATATATATATATATATATATATAGTCAACTGCAGACAGATTTGTTTCGCTGTATCACAGCTCATCAGTACGTTTAGACATCCGATTGCTTTTTACCCAGGATTGAAACCCGACCGAATTGTGTCAGTCGACGATTCTACCTCTGAGCAATGGGCGCTCGGTAAAAGGAGGCAGGCTTTTTAGCGGGTATATTATCATCACACACACACACACACACACACACACATATATATATATATATATATATATATATATATATAAATTAATTTATCTGTTTAAATTTTATTTCTTATTCATTTATTCAAACACACACACACACACACACACACACACACACACACACACACACACACACACACACACACACATATATATATATAGTTCCTGGGATGGTATTGCACCAACCTGAAATAAATATGGTATCGTTCCCTTTAAGTTGAATTATTTATTTTTTCTGGGCGTTTGCTTTTAAAGCTAAACTAACTATCATAATCTTGCGATCAATTCCCACTGCACTCCACCCCTACCCACTGTTTCTCGTCAAATGCTTACCTAGTGCAACCGGAACTGCCACTTCTTGAAACAACTTGCACTTTTCCTCTGAAACCTTCTTTGAATCCGCAAGTGTAACATATCTTCTTTTTTTTTTCATGTGAAACTTTTGCAGCCCGATTTTTTTAGATAAACTAACATATCCCGCCTACATTTCGTAAAGCCTCTCGGACATGGAAATCGACGCTTTTCTCGGGGAAATGCTAATAACCACGCGATACAGCTCGATACCTCTTGTAAAGGCTCATAACATCTGAAAAAACTTTGTTTGCCCTTAACAGTGTTAAAAGAATTTGTCGGTCTGTAATTAGTAAAAAAAAAAAAACAACCTCCAAACGTTAATCAGCAAAATTAGATTAAATTAGGGTTACAAAATTATGAATAAACGAACACTGTTTCCAGCAGTTGCGGTGCAATCGATATCGGCTTGGAATGAAAAATTGGAGAGCCAAGTTCGAATTCTAGTCTAATTCGTTTCATTCACTAACGCACAATTACCCTGGGGAAAATTATTTATCCACACTTCTCCCACCAGCTATGGGTTGAATAGTAGGATGGATTTTATATCCTTGATTGGCAACCGGTCACTAAAAAAATGTAATAGCAACCTCCTGCGGGAGAATATTCTTCCTAATGAGTCATGGATCGAAAGAGACATGATCGCCCAAACGTAAAAGCGAAATTTTAGGAAACCAAGTTTCTGAAGTCCAGTAGCTGTTATCGTTTTTTCCAGTAACTTAGTTTTTATTAATTCTAAAGCAAGGCGATAATGTCACTAAGACGCAAAGGGTTACTGGGAGTAAATGAGAATAAAAAACACTTTAGAAGAAATCGGAAACGCAATCGTAAACATGTAACAAATGATAAAGCTTTACTCGTGTTTAAAAGACCAAGGAGGAGTGTGAAATGGACGATAAGCAAACCTATCGCTACTATTGAAGAAAATAAATAGTAAACCAAACAAGAATTTGATTTGATTTTCAGTTTTGCTTAACGGCATATCAACCTCTGTGTGTTATTTAATGTTTAAAAGTTGGGTTTTAAAGCGGGGTTTTCAGGTATTTTTTTCAGTGTTCGTTTATAGTGAGAAGGTTGATTTAGACAGATTTTGGTGAAAATATTTATTTTATTCTTTTTTATTTTAAATAACTGAAAATGTCTTCTAGTTTTGTATACAAAAATGTTTTTCTGAGAATTTTTTATTTTCCTTCGAAAATACGTTATGGTAATAGTTTTTTCTTCAAAAATATATATTTTTTCTATAAAAGTCTATTTTTATGAACATATTTCTATAAAAGCTTATTTTTATACTTTCATAATGTTTTGACCCCAGTTTGGGGGTTAACTATTTTCCCATAGCTGGGACCCTAACAGGTGCTACCACTCCGGGTCAGGGTGGACCTGAGAACAACAGCAATTAAGATGTGGTTTCATGCTTCTCACAACCTCCTAATTAGAGGTTTTTGCTGCCGGATACACAAAAAAGAAAAGTAGTATAGAATCAAAGTAACTTTAGAAGGAATCGGAAACTATATCATACACAGGGAACAAGCGATAAACCTTTATTCCTGTTCAAAATGTTGTAGATTATCTGAGCTGGTGCGTAATTTCAAGAAGAACTGTATTTTTATGAAACAGCAAAAAATATGCAGACTGGCTAGCATAAAATAGGCATTATCTTTATCAATATTTGATTGTTGTCAAAATTAAGAATGCAGACAAAATTCTCCATTTTAGGAAATTATTTATTTGTTTTGAAACCGGTGTAGCCAAGGTCAGATAATAAGGGCCTTGAAATTATATCCAAAAATGTGCCGAAAGATGAGTCGCTGATATAAGAGACAGATTGTTGGTAGTAGTCAGCAGTCAGTGAGCATTTGAGACCGGAACACAGACCAAGAAAGGCACAGGAAAAACCGCGGATGAACGCGGACTCTGACGCCTCGATGCATATGAGCTGACTCCTCCAACCCCATCTCCTACTTTACGCCACGTTACCTGAAGTGCGAATAAAAGATATGTTGTCTACATTTGTTTATAAATATATGTAGGTACCTTCATTACATCACAAAAAATCTAGCATAGTATGATTTAAAAGGTTTCAAAACTTAATAAAACGAACTTTTTTTTATCAAAATGTTTATATTATTAAGAGGTAAGATCAAAGTAATTTTTATTTATTTTATAAGATTTTTAATCTCTTTTAACATGTTCGAAATTTTGGCAGAAAATTTTGTTTTGATTTGAGTTAGCGTTTCAGAAAATCGAACAAAATATTACGATTGTTTACAATCGATTACGTAACACTTTTTTTAACGTAACTCACTTTTTCAGTTACAAACTCATTAATTTTGAAATTCTCGCAAAAATCTAATAATTGTCGGATTTTAATGAAACTTTCAGTACTTATTCACAGATGAACACAATTATTTTTTAAATTAATTTTTTTTAAATATTGATGAAATTTTTTAACTCTGTTACTCCCCCTCCACGTAAATTCATGAAATTTTAATAAATTTTAATTCTCTCCGATTTACTTTTTTATTAGTTAAACGCAGAAATCATCGGGAAATATAAATCATCTATTCTTTTTTATTTAAAATTATCCGGCACTCTCCGAAAGTCTGCTCCGAAGAGAAATATAAAAAATTCAATGAAACTTTGATATAATTTAATTTGATAAGCTTTTAATTGCTGGAATAAATAATAAAAATTAAGGACATTATAGTCAGTAGAAAAAAAATTTGATTACTAATAAAATATTAAAAGAATTGTTTTCATTTTTTTATAATTCATAAAGTTTTAAAAATAAATTATTTGTGTAAATATGTTCAAATTTATAAAGTACGATGCTCAAATTTATAAAGTACGATGTTCCATATGGGTCAAATTGATTTTATATGTTAACAAGCGTTCTTGGTTATTTCCCACTACATAGTAAAGAATAGAAGAACGCATTTTCATTCTTACGATATTTTATTCTCAACGTTTCTAAAATTTAACAGCCAGTTTTGCAAGTGATTCCTTCAACATTTAAAGTAAGTATTTTTTTTTCAACTCCTCAATTTTTTAATTAATTGTGACCGTAGGTGCTATAATAATTAAAAAAAAATATGGAAATTTTGGCATGATTGTTCGCCATGCATTGCGTTCTTGACAATACCCGGTAGTCGTAAATCTGTCATCGCTTAGAATGACTGACATAAAACAGGGCTGCCGTAATTAATTTTTTTTTATTGTAAATTTCTGGTAATAAGCAATTATTAATTGATTGAAAACAGATAAAGGTAAGTTTTAATTTGAAAAATTGACTTAAATAACGTGTCAGCTAGGTATATTTTCTTTTTGCAAGATTTTTAAAACATAAATTTGGCTACTGTTTACGTAATGTCTCAATCAATCAAAAATGGCGGTATATTTTAAAAAATTGTAAAATTTCATAATTTTAGATTTTAGTCAATATAATTTCGGTTAAAATACACCAGTATGTTTTGCTTACTAGTATTATTAATTTTAATAGCTTGGGTTTCAATTATAGCTAATTTTAATGATCGAAGATAACTTATTTATTTTTAAAATTTCAATTTAAGTATCGAAAATGAGTGAAGGTACCTAAATATATGTGTGTCACGGGCGTCATTTTATTAAGTGAGAATATCGTCATTTTATCAGCGTGGAAATGACCATCGATATATAAGGGAGAAGATAACAAGTTTTGGGACCCCGTCGTCGAATTAATAATAGTCATTTCATTGTAGTGTATACAACATATATGTTTTTTTGGTTGCTGTTTAAATTTCGTCATCACTGGCTTCAGGTTATACAACAAAAGACCAAAGAGGGTGAAATCTGTGATTAATATTGGAAATACTTTAAATATATTTTGTGAATCTATAATTAATATCAGATCTTTATAAATCGAAAATTAAAACCATTTATAACCTATAAATTAATCCTGAATATCTTATAAACTTATAATTAATAATATAATTAATACTTAATAATTAATAGTTAATTTTCTTTATAAACTTATAATTAATATCTGATATTTTAGGACCTTTACTAAACAAAACTGTTAATTTATAAGTCTATAATTAATACCGACTTTTTAATAATCCTTTATTTATTATAATTTTATGAAGTCTTAATTGACACCGATATTGTTCCTAATTATATAATTAACTAGCAGTATAGCCAGGCGTTGCACGGGTGTAGTGAAAGTTTCAAACTAATCTATGGTCCCAGAGCTCAGACTCAGCCTAAAGAATATGTGTGTGAAGTTTGGTGAGAATCGGATAAAAATTATGGATTTGTATAAAGGACATACAGACAGATAAACAGACACACACACAAACATCTTGCCTATATATATATATATATATATATATATATATATATATATATATATATATATTATCCATTTTCTGCACTATTGTAAGAACTGCAACCTTGAAACTTCTGAATATCGTTTCTTATGTCTTTGTCTATGAGTGTATCAAATTTGATTAAAATCCGACCATTCCTTCTATATCCCGATTTTTTCGATTATCGATTTTCGATATTTATCGGGGGTACCTCGACACAAAACCTAAATAAGAACACTCGCAGACACTTATAGTACAGCTGTGTAAATTTTCAAGAAAATCGGTTCAGCTGTTTCGGAGTCTATAGGTAACGGAAACACACACACACACACACACACACACACACACACACACACAGACAAAGTTCCCTTCATCAATAAGTTTAGATTTAGATTTAGATTAGATAAATTTAGATTTAGATATTGGTCTACTTTCTTTTAATCAATATCCCCCATGCAAAGCAGTAAATCTATTAAGACACAATGGGTTACAGGTTGTGGGAGAATTATGAACAGAAACATTAATCATGAGCATGAAGAGAAAAGAGTAATCAGAAGAACAGTAGATTGTGATTGACATTGAATTCAATTTTTGCAGATTAAAGTTGGATGGAAAGCATGTCATCTGAAGGTAATTTCACAATCAAGAAGTGCAAGAAAAGAAAAGCTTAGCATAGAATTCACCGCTACATTTAACCAGATCGACTGTAAACTGATGAGACATTGTTGCCAGTCTAGTCAGTCAGTCAATTTAGTGACATACGTGATACACACTTGGGCGATCACGACTGAGCAGATGATTATTCCGTAGTATGTATGGAGGTTGCCATTACTTTCTGCGGTAGACTTGTTGCCAAACAAGTCTATAGAACCCAATTTGTCCTGTTATTTAACCCATAACTAGAGGGAACAGACAGATTAATAACTTTCCTAAAGGTATTTGCGCGTAAGTGAATGCAGGAAATTCTACTACTGCCCTTTGATAGAAGTAGGAGATTCTGCTAGTCCTAGGGAGATGGAGAGTAGAGGGAGATATTAACAGAAACCTCCATGAATTTAAATGCAATGTCAATACTCATCTATTAACCACTTGACTCTAGTTCTTTCACCACCCTGTATATCCTTTCCTTTCTCTCCACCTTTGCAACTGTCATCACACCTGTATTCCCATCCTTCTCTTGCTCCTTTCTAACTGGTTCGTCTTTCTCTTCACTATCTTCTACTTAATCTTTTTACTCTTATGTAGCCCCCTGCACATCAGTGGCATTACCGCCTTGCTCAGGGTGATATGATTAAAAAAAACAGCATGATCAAAATTGCCAAGAGGGCAAAGCTGCATGGTATAGCAGGAGTCAGGATAGAAGTGAAGCAGAGATCTAGCAAAGAAACTTGTCCTTTAGGCATTCTGGGAAAACGTGTGGGGAAGTCAACCACTTGCATGAGAGACAGTGTTTGGAAATTTCAGGGTGTGGATGCCAGCAATATTTGTGACAATTTTCCCCCACTACTTGGTTTTGTGGGCGATAAAGTCACCGAACAAAAATAAGTTGGCGAATGGGTGAGAGGCAATGGCCTTATTTATATTATCAGAGATGTTGTCCAGCAAGAAACAATTAAAAGAGAAGAGGGAGCGGTAGAGAAAGAAAAGATAGCTAACTGATAGAGCGAGACGGAGACACTTGTATGAATGGTCAGGAGATACAAGAGAAACCTCCCTAACCGGAGGGAGATGTTTGCTGACATAAACTTCCTAACCAGGGGAAGGTAATCTGGAATCGAGAAATCAGAGGAGGGGATTGTAGGGTTCAGATTAGTTTCGCAGAGAGCTAGGATGTCTGGGGACCTTTTGTGGAGGAAAGATTCCACATTGCAAAAGTTAGAACGCATACTACGGATGTTAGTGAAGGAAATGTTGAGGAGTTCAGGTGATTTATGTGAGGCTGGTTTAGCATTGTATTTGTATTTGTGAGTATTCATTTGGTTATTTTTGGTAAGGAGAGACTTCTAGTAGTGATAGAAAACAGTCATCAACTACGTGTGTAGGAAGGGAACTAGCGCAGCCTGCAGCATAGTGTGACCTTCAGGGTCACCCACCGGAGGAACAACTATCCATGTAAGTCATGGCACTACAAGAACCTTGATATTATGCAAATGTTGATCAGAGCAGCCGCTCAAGACGCTACGCAAGAGTTAGGGCTCCTAACTACTAGTCGCAAGCAACAACCAGAAAAATGCCAAGCTGGTACCCTCAGTATGAAGAGTCGTTGCCACCGTCCACTCACATTATAGAAAAGTTGCAAAAGCTCTACTACTGAGGCCTAAAGAGAGAAATATGGATCCATTATAGTCTTTCCACATCGTGTTGACTGAGAATGTTAGCCAGAGAAAGCGCAACAAGTCAATTTCCTGAAGGTTAGCATCAGCCATGCTAATGGAAGCAGAGAGGTGTCTCCCAGATGATTAATGAAGAGATGTTTAGTTTTAGAAACGTTAAAATTAACAAGCCATCATTTGCCCCAGTTAACGACGGACTTGAAGCCGTTTTGAACATCGGCTGCCATTCTGACCTTGTTCAATTGATCAGCTTTACTATCGAGATAAGATTAAATGGTTGCCTCGTCAACGTAGATGCCAAGTTGAGCACTGATATAATCGGAAAGGTCATTAATAAAAACGAAAAACAGAGTCGGACTCAGAATGGAGCCCTGGTAGACACCCGCCTTAGTACGGAATGATCTAGACGTGTGGCCGTTCATAATAACTTTCATTTTACGATCTGATAGGGAAGACTGGATCAGTTCAAAAATGTGTCTGGAGACACCGTAACCTTTTAGCTTGTAGAGAAGATATATATATATATATATATATAGAGAGAGAGAGAGAGATAGAGAGAGAGATTGTTAAATATAACAAACAATTAATGTCTATTATTTTAATCGTGAGCCGTTCTAAACATCGTATTTTGGCTTTAATTTCAGGTGAGAATAAAAACAAAAAATCTCCAACATTTGGATAATTTTTTATCATGCTGGTTCTAAGCTTTCGGAATAACTAATAACAGACGCAATTCGTAAATTTGTAATGCTGTTCTATGTCGTCACACCGCGTGAGAGACCGAAATGTTAAGAAAAATGTCTCAATGCAATGTAATGTGTTGTGACCAAAATGAAATGTGATTTTATTAAGTGTGTGGGTTACTTTGATATAATGTAGCTGGCCTCCAATAAGTTTAGGAAATTATCTGCTGCCTTGATACACTATATATATAGTTTAATGGTGAAAATGTTTAGCGCCAAGGCTGTTGTTTTTCATCTGTTTTACTGATAAAATATATTTTGGCAATCAAGTATTTTATCGTAAAGTGCTCGATATCATTGTGTAGATAGACGCTTGATATATACAAAAGAGACAAACTCAATATATATATATATATATATATATATATATATATATTGTTTCATGTCACAAGTTTCTTCCACATACAACAGATGTCCAATAAGTACGTGGATTCTACTTAGACCGACCAACCACATACTGTTTATCAATACAGTAATCAGTGTATTTTCCAATAAAGATACACTTTTGGATTATTTTTCGTTCTCGTTATTAATATCTGCCCTTCATTCTTTCTCCTTTCGAGTTCGCGTCGAAGCAGCTTAGCAATAGCCAAATTATGTTATTATCATTTGTCAATATTCACACACACACACACACACACACACACACACACACACACACACACACACACACAAATATATATATATATATATACATGAGGTGGACAAAATAATAAAACACCTTGAAATTTAAAGCAAATTTATTTCAATATTGGTAGAACTACTTTTGGTTAAAGTTTGAATTTTTTCTACAGGAAGTTTTATGCATTCTTTAGTTAAACAGTTTTTGATTATTTCAATCATGATGGTGGAGGATATCCACTGTTTTTCTCAAATGAACCATAAATGTTTAGTTATGTCGAGATCTGGGGAGTGTGGTGGCCAGACAAGATGTTCTACTTCACAAGAAAAATTACAAGAAAAATCAAGTAAAAACTTATTCGCAGTCACTTGTCAGTCGTTTTTAACGAAACTTCTATAAAGGAGGGATTGCTGCCAAAACACACAATTATATAAATATATATATGTATATATATATATATATATATATATATATATATATATATATATATGTGTGTGTATGTGAATAATAATGTGTAGTCGAGAGACGGTTGACACTGCTTCAGTAGATATCAAGCGAAAGCTATCAGAATAAAATCGGAAAGTGTTTACAGAGGGTAATATGTTCATGTTTGCATGCGTTGAGAATGAGTCTGAAATAGCAAAGCAACGGGATGATGAAGTCTCGTTAAAGGTCATATGTTTATTTTGGCCACGAGAATAAATAGCTAATTAGAAATCTGCCAGAGCATATCCACGAATGACAAAACCGATTCATTAATTGTTTTGACAAGCAAAGCGAGAAAACGAGAAAAAATCTGTCATGGCTGACCGGAAAGAAGGAGCCT
This sequence comes from Ascarosepion bandense, assembly GCA_037127315.1. NCBI lineage: Eukaryota > Metazoa > Mollusca > Cephalopoda > Sepiida > Sepiidae > Ascarosepion > Ascarosepion bandense. The sequence continues at coordinate 5,055,220 of JBBBDQ010001908.1, forward strand.
AAGATGGTGAGCAAATACGATATTAAGATGGCGTATAAGCGTTTATGTTTTATTTTATATATATATATATATATATATATATATATATTAAGACTCTGACAGCATAACGCTGGATTGACTAAAGCAAATATTTTATATCCTGGAAAAGGCAGAGAAGGTATAAGCAACGCTTCCTTATGTTGTTCGTGTTTATCAGATGTTCGACATGTGTACGTCGGACTCGATGTCTGTTCAAAACGCACAGGCAAAAGATTTCAAATCTGACACACGCACTCGTTGTGAACAAAAGAGACAGTAATCACAAGCCGATTTATGCAGAAAATATTGTTCTTTATCTAAACTTATTTATAAAAGCAACTTTGTCCTTGTGTGTGTGTGTGTGTGTGTGTGTGTGTGTGTGTGTGTGTGTGTGTGTGTGTGTCCGTTACCTATAGACTCCGAAACGGCTGAACCGATTTTCTTGACAATTTACACAGTTGTACTATAAGCGTCTGCGAGTGTTCTTACTTAGGGTTTGTGTCGAGGTACCCCTGATAAATATCGAAAATCGATAATCGAAAAAATTGGGTTATAGAAGGAGTGGTCGGATTTTAATCAAATTTGATACACTCATAGAAAAACATATAAGAAACGATATTCAGAAGTTTCAAGATTGCAGTTCTTAAAATAGTGCAGAAAATCGATAATATATGTAAAAGGCAAGATTTTTGTGTGTGTGTCTGTTTATCTGTCTGTATGTCCTTTATACAAATCCACAATTTTTATCCGATTCTCACCAAACATCACACAAATATTCTTTAGGCTGAGTCTGAGCTCCAGGACCATGGATTAGTTTTAAAGCTTTCATTGCACCCGAACAACGCCGGGCTATACTGTTAGTCTACTTATATTTGGGGCTGTGTAAAGAGCTAGGGTTAGACGTTGATGCCTGTGAATTTTTCTTAATACCACGAACTGAGTTCTACGTAAAAAAATAAAAATGTAAGTTTATCTTTTACTTTTTTTCAGGTTGATATATATAATACTGACGTTCGGAACTAGATTAATATTTGCATCAAGCTGGATCAAATAAGCTCGATTTAAATATTGCAAATACATTTTGAACTGAACTTAATTTAATTTCAAAATTATAATTTCTGAAAGAATTTAAGTCCTGTTGCAGCCTGGTTAGGGGCCAGAAATAAAGACACAAAGACGTAACAGAGTTAAACAAATATATTACAAAGACAGTAGTACAAACATATACCAATGAGCGATTATTAGTGCGACTGTTATTCCGCCTGTTAAAGTTAACTGCTGAAAAGATTCCGCTCTCACTATCTGCTCTCTACAAAGAAGAATTGCTGCTTATGTATAGTTTGGAAGAGTTCATGTATCATTTGGATGAGTCATCATAACAAGTTCATGCTAATGTAGGCAGAAACTAAACTATCGCCCGGTTCACACTCCACCCACGTATATTGAACAGGGGAAGAGGCTCATCCCTTGTTTCCTGTTTAGGATGCGGCTTCCGGTTTTCTCTTTTCCAATCTTTTCACTCTTTTTCTAATTTTTTTTTCAATTGGAGTAGATAGACTAAGCTATCGCCCGGTTCACACTCCACCCACGTATATTGAACAGGGAAGAGGCTCATTCCTTGTTTCCTGTTTAGGATGCGGTTTCCGGTTTTCTCTTTTCCAATCTTTTCACTCTTTTTATTTTTATTTTTTTTTCAATTGGAGTAGATAGACTAAACTATCGCCCGGTTCACACTCCACCCATGTCTATTGAACAGGTTAAGAGGCTCATCCCTTGTTTCCTGTTTAGGATGCGGTTTCCGGCTTTCTCTTTTCCAATCTTTTTACTCTTACGTAGCACCCTGCGCATCAGTGGCGTTATCACCTTGCTTGGGGTGATATGATTAAAAATATATATGTATATATATTTATATATATATATAAAATATTGTTTTTGTAAAAAATGGTTCGTAGCGGTTTTCAAGAGATAATGTTTCAACATCTTTTTCACACCGGACTGGGATTTATGACGTATTAACATATTCTGAAAATTAACATTTCATTTATATATTATTCATATGTGAATTGTGTATTTTAAATCTTTTATACGGATCATATGTGAATTCATGGTATATAAGATACATATGCTAACTGTGTATTTATTCATATGCGAATTATGTATTTTAAATATTCTATCTGATTTGTGCATTAATATATGTTGTATACGATTCATTTGCGAAATGTGATGGGCACCTCGGCGTGGTGTAATAGTCAGCAAGCTTGTCTCACTAAAACTTGTTGCAAGTGAGTTCGATCCTCACAGGGTGCCTAATACTTTTGTTGTAATGATTAGCAAGCTTGTCTCGCTAGAACTTGTTGCAAGTGAGTTCGATCCTCACAAGGTGCCTAATACTTTTGGTGTAATGATTAGCAAGCTTGTCTCACTAGAACTTGTTGCAAGTGAGTTCGATCCTCACAGGGTGCCTAATACTTTTGGTGTAATAGCTAGCAAGCTTGTCTCGCTAGAACCGTTACAATTGTGTAGTGAGTTCGATCCTCATTGGGTGTCTCATACTTTGGGTCTTGTGACACATCTAAGCTGCGGTTAGGAAATCACCATGTGGGAAATGTGTATTTATTCATATTCGAATTGTGCATTTTAATTTTTTATACGATTCATATGCGAATATATATCAAATACGATTCATATGTTATATGCGTAATTATGTATATGTGAATTATTGCTATGTGATGTCAGTTCTTCATGATGGCAGTAAATGTTGGACAATATCAACAAAGATGAAGGGATAACTTGAAGCAGCTGAAATGTGGTTCTACAGAAGGATACTGCAGATATCGTGGACCTAGCATGTGAGCAATGACGAGGTGTTGGAAAGAATAGAAACGAAAAGGAAATTAAAATTGGGACATGCAATGAGAAAGGAGGGCTTGGAGAATCTGATCCTAACAGACCAGATAGAGGGGAAAAGAGACAGAGGAGACTTGCGGATAACATATTTGAAGGTCCTGAGCAGGTAGATGACAGAACGGGGGTCTTGTGGTGTAACAGTAGAAAGCGTGCTAAGAGCCACCAGGAATAGGGAGACGTGGAAGGCCATGATCGCCTACGTCCTGAACATAGCACATAGAAGAAGAAGAATTCGAAATGTTATACTCGATTCATATGCGAATATATGTTATATACGATTCATATTTGAAGTGTGCATTTTAAATGTTTGGTACGATTCATATGTGAATAGTGTGTTTAAAATGTTTTTATGTTAAAAGTTAAAATAGAAGAAAAAAGATGCGTTTTCGTCATTCGATGCTTTTTTATTGTCTGAAAGTAAAAGAAAAGCGCTATACAAACAGAGAAAATTTATAGGCTGTTTATTGAAGATGGCGCCAAAGCTGGGTGTCAGTCAGTTAAGTGCCATACGTGATACACGCTTGGGCGATCATGTCTCAAAAGAGACATGACTGACTGGGCAGAAGATTATCCCGCAGTAGGTTGCCATTGCTTTCTGCGGTAGACTGGTTGCCGACCAAGGCTATAGAACCCAATCTGTCCTGCTATTTAACCCATAACTGGAAGGAAGAGACGGATTAATACCTTTCCCAAGGGTATTTGCGCGTAAGTGAATACAATGGATTCAGCTGGAATTCGAACTCGGCTCCCCGATTTCTCGTTCCGAGCCGATGTCCACTGTACGACAACGCACATCATCACTAGGTTCAGACATTTAAATTTGGAAGATCAAAAATGATGAACCAAATTGAAACGATGATTTAAAGTAATCAAAGACGCGGGACATTTCAGAGATACGCCAGTTATCTAACATGATCGTTGTGTAAGCTTTTGAGAACCTTTGGATATGTGAATGACAATGACATTCGTATGTCACAGGATTTATCAGTTCTGGTGCAATGGAGATCGGCTAGGAATGAGAGACTGGATTTCTGTTAGATTCGTCGCATTGCGAAAGGTATTAATCCACCGATTCTCACTCAAGCTATGGGGTTAAATTACGGAACAGTTTCGTTTTTTTAGCCTTGGTTGGCAACACGTCTAAGGCAGAAAGTAATGGCAACCTAATTCAGAATAATATTCTGCCTAGTCAGTAATGGATCAAAAGAAACATGATCGCCCTAATGTGTATTATGTATGACAATTAACTGACTGATCTGGATAAAAAAAAATGAATAGCAGGACAAATTGGGTTCTACAGCGTTGGTTAGCAACAAGTCTACCGCAGAAAGAAATGACTACCTACCGTGAGAAAGGGAGAAAAGGATGTGCATTGTAGTGCAGTGGATATCGACTCGGAACGACAAATCGGGGTACGGAGTTCGAATTCCAGTTGAATTCTTTGCATTCACTTACGCACAAATACGCTTGGGAAAGCTATTAATCCGTCCCTTCCAGTTATGGGTTAAATAATGCGACAGATTGGGTTCTGTAGACTTAGCCGGCAACCAGCCTACCACAAAAAATTAATGTGGGATAATCCTTCCCAGTCAGTCATGTCTCTTTTGAGACGTAATCGCCCATGCGTGTATAACGTATGGCACTTAACTGACTAACTGTGGGAAAATCTTCTGTTTAGTCAGTTATGGATCGAAAAAGACTGGTCTTTTAAGCGTGTATCATGTAGGCTAATTAACTGACGGATTAACAGACTGTGTTTCTGTCTGTGATTCAAAATAAAAACGGACCATTTAATAACAATGATTCTTGGGTTTGAAAATAGATTATTTACTACGACTTGTGCCAGAAAATGTCCTCGCGAAAACGAAATATGTCAATATTAACTATTCTTAAAGGCGAACGAATATGGTGATGCTGTAGAAGGGCAGTTACTAGCTTTTTTTACTAATGTTTGCGAAATATATGGCCCAAGAGCCACTCAATTAGAAGGTTGTTGTGTGAACTTATATCTGCGTAGGAAAAAATCAAGCGTTAGGAGTATATAGCTGAAGCAGATTTTAGAATAAACCGGAAACCCAATCCTAAACAGGAAACTAGAGAGAAACTTCTACTCCTGTTCAAAGACCGAGAAGCGTACGAACTCTCTCCGCAGAATCAAAAACTGAATTCTAGCCAATACAATTCCCAACTAGACTAATTAAAAACCAGCAATTGATAAAAAACGTCTGTAATTGACTAATTAGAAAGGTATAGTTTTCCATAAGGACAATGTCAGACCCCCACTTCTCTTTACAAACCCAACATAAATTGACGCAGCTTGACGCAGGTGTCTCCTGCTACACCTTCTTTAATAACTTGTCCTTGCAGTTTGGGATAACCACATATTTCGACCCACACAGAGTTTTCTGAAGAAGAAGAAGAAGAAATTAACTTCTCTGAAAGCGTGTACAAACCACTAAGACACGTTTATCAGTCAGAAAGATTTCAAGTTCTGCGAGGATAGAATTCTGAAAAGGACTCAAACACTGCGAAAGGGATTAGAACAAAATGGCACATATGTAGTGAAATAAAACCATGAATAAATATATAAATTTATCATCATCATTGTAAACTATAATTAGTTAAAATGATCCACCACTGTTTCTCTAATATTTTCGTCTTCAAAGTTAAGATTTATGGTATTTACCAGGGTGCCCACGTTGCAACCGGATATGACACAAGGTCGGGTTTTAAAGTGGGTTTAACGGCCACAGTGAGCAAAAATTCCTAGTTCCTCTAAGCACTTCCATGTTTTGGGATTTCTCAGGCACTGGGCAATGAATCTATCTCTCTCCCGAATGAAAAGTATTGCATGAGGAGAAAACCTACTGGGGCTTGAGTTATATTCAAAGAATAAAGATTCCAGCCAAAATGTTTGGATTTGCTTAGCCTTAAGCTGCATTATGTGCCATTTATAAGGTGAAAATTTATATATGAATACGACAATCAGTATAGATATTCTCAAATGATCGGGGTATACATTTAGATAAATCATTTATGCAAAGTAGAAAGAAGGTTGAACCGAAAAGCTTGGGGGATGTCTGTGTTGATCTTCTGAGACTTAGAGGTTCGGACGTTAGCAATTAACATCAGGAAAATCCTCGTTAGGGAGGACTTGATAATTGCGAAAACTCTTCCAGTGATTCGATAGCTAGAAATCTTATGCTGTAACCTTTTATGCCACAGCTTCTCAAAGACTTAATATCAAATATATAATACGATCGTCCCCGAGATGGATTTAATGTCTACTGTCTTAGTGTTTCTGTGAGTAATGATAGGATATCAGCAGTGGACCAGCCGATTGAAACTAGTACAGTTTGTCGCTCAAGTGGTTGTCGTCTATCTTTAGCGCAGTTCTGTAAGCTAATCCGTATCTGTTGTGTGATGGCCTGAACAACCGTGAAAAATTGGTGCCGAAGACACATCGATCTAGCCCCAAGAGCGACCATTCGTTATGAGGAAGTCGGCATTTAGGTTTCTATTCCATGATACGGGTCACTGTCGTGTGCGGTTTCTACTCCCTCTATCTATATTTATGCAAGTCGGAGCATTACTCCACTTTTCTACTGCACAGTTTATGAGGGCTCGTACAAATTATCGAACCTTCCCCCAACAAAAAAAAAGCATCGCCATGCTATGTTGAGGATCGGTTTGGGTCATTCAGTTTATTGTTTTCGTTTTTTTTATATGTATTTCTGTCTAATTTCTAGATTATTAACACCTTTTTGAGGATGCAGATATGGATGTCTAAAACCTGCCTCATTACTAAAAATTATTAATCGTCCTTCACTTAGCTATCACATATCAAATATTCACATATCAAAGACTAAGAAACGCATCAAATGACAGCTTTGCGAAACACGTGTAAGGAAACCCAGCTTGGAATTTGGAGCCAATCATTCAGAGTGACAGCGCGTGTATCTCCAAACGTCTCTTTTCACTTGCCTGATATGGCCGATGTAAGTGAATGAACATTACAACTCACCTTAACTCACCTAAGAACTTAATACGCTTTATTTTCTGTTTTCTAATATATGCTCGGCTTGCTTCATGTCACATCTCATTTTCATTATTTACCTAATAGTTTTGTTTGATTTGCATATGAACTCTATGCATATGACCATTTAATTCCAAAGATTTTATGGTGCTTACGTATTATCGGGAGGACCTTTAAAAAAACGACTCAAAAATTAAAGTAAATTATTTATTGAAACGGTTAAAACAATAAAATAACATTACATTTGTAATTCCGGAGGCCAGAACGTCGCAATTGCTTCCAAAAGTGACTCAAAGACATCAGTACAGGCAACATGCTTCCGCCACATGAATTCGGCCAAATACGACTCCAAATGGTGACGTGCAGTGCCACAGTGCTTCTTGTTTCGCCACTTTGTCGATCCCCATAGGCGTTCCACTGTCTGCGTATGAGCCCCGGTGTTCGAATCCACAAAGTTGTACTTGTGGTTGACGTTGAGGTGATGAAAGCCTGATTTTTCCAGTTCCTTGGTGTTATAAGCGGGGAAAAAAAAGAAAAAGTAAAAATCAAAGGTCCTCCCGATAATACGTAAGGACCGATTTATTTTATTATCTTGACACGGAAATGAGTACATTTTTCGCCTCATAAATTAATTTCTCTTTTGATGAAAGCTTCATTTTTAACTCGCAAATAATCCCAGATGTATTACGATAAATAAGTAATGCAGTAAGTATATTGTTTCATGTTTGATTGCTTCTTTAGTGGCATATCAACTACTAATGTATCATTTAATGCTGAAATTTAATTTTCTTGGGAGCATTAATAATTTCTTTCACAAAAATATACACTCCCGATCAAAAGTTTAAGACCACTTAAAAATCTTTGAAAAGAATTTCTTTTTACGGATAGATTTTAAACTCCTCCCACTTAAGGTTACAAATACTACAATCTAAAAGGTTATGGAAACAAAAAACTACATTCCAAACATTTTATTTAGGAATTTACATTTTTATTAAATGAGGCGATTTACACATGATCAAAATTATAAGACCAGAGACAAAAATTAAGTGGTCTTAAATTTTTGATCGGGAGTGTATTGCTGATAATATTTTTCCTTTCAGAAATGTACCGCTGGTAATAATTTATTTTTACAAAATATGGCTGGCAATATTTGTTTCTTTCCTTGTTCTTCTATTTGCTTTGTCACCTCGGGACGAAGACAATCATGGCTTGCCACATCTCTCTATCCCTAGTAGCTCTTATCACGCTTCTCTTGTTACCCACCGAAATCCCGCTCTGCCATCTACATCTATTGAACAGGTGAAGAGGCTCATCCCTTGTTTCCTGTTTAAGATGTTGTTTCCGATTTTTCTCTTTTCCAATCTTTTCACTTTTTATTTTATTTTATTTTTTCAATTGGTGTAGATAGACTAAACTATCGCCCGGTTCACACTCTACCCACATCTATTGAACAGGTGAAGAGGCTCATCCCTTGTTTCTTGTTTAGGATGTGGTTTCCGGTTTTTCTCTTTTCCAATCTTTTCACTCTTTTTTATTTATTTATTTATTTATTTTCAATTGGAGTAGATAGACTAAACTATCGCCCGGTTCACACTCCACCCACATCTATGGAACAGGTGAAGAGGCTCATCCCTTGTTTCCTGTTTAGGATATGGTTTCCGGTTTTTCTCTTTTCCAATCTTTTCACTCTTACGTAGCCCCCTGCGCATCAGTGGCGTTTTCGCCTTGCTTGGGGTGATATGCTTAAAAAAAAAATTTTTCCCAAGTACATCAAGTATGTTACACATGGCTTTCTCCTGTCTCTCTTTCCTTTTCTCTGACCTGTGTGTATCAGATTCTCCAAGCCCTCATTCCTCATTACATGTGCCAGGAACTTTAGCTGTATTTTTCTAATGTTAAGTATTAGTTTCCTTTTCGTTTACATCCTCTCTAAAACCTCAATATGTCCGGTCCATGGTATCTTCAGTATCCTTCTGTAGAACCACATTTCGGTTCGTCCCAGTCTCTGCCTCATCTTTGAAGAGATTATCAAGCATTCACGACCATATTGAAGAACAGACATCACGTAAAAATTCAGTATGCTTTTCTTTGTTTCCAGCGAAATTTTCCTGACTCTCAATAATCTACTCAGCTGCTGGAATGAATCCTTGGCTATGCCAATTCGCCAGCGGATTTCACTGATTGCTGGTAATACTGTTTTTTTTACAAAAATATATTACTGGTATTGTGTGTGTGTGTGTGTGTGTGTGTGTGTGTGTGTGTGTGTGTGTGTTTTGTTTCTTTAGAGAAATTTAATTTCTGCATTTTAATGCTTCCAAAATGAAGCTCCTATCTATTAACGATCACAAACAATCGCTCCTATCCCCCATTAGCACGGATCAGGTTAGTCTCCCTGAAAGCAAAACACTGCGCCTCCTCGGGTTAACTCTCACAATAGACCTCCAGTAGAATGATTATATAGATTCCATAGCTAACTCCGCTGCTAAGAATGTCGGTTCTCTGTGTAGCGCCAGGAAGTTTTTCTCATCTGAAACCATCCTGCACATATATAAATCGACCATCCGCCCGTGCATTGAATACTGCTGCCATATCTGGTCCGGTGCCCCTGTTATCCACCTCGGGGTCCTTGACAAAATCCAATGGAGAATTTGTAATGTGATCGATCCCGACTTGGTAGCTCAGATACAGTCACTTTCTCACCGGCGCAATGTGGCTTCCCTGTGTCTCTTATACAAATACTTTCACGGCGTCTGCTCCGATGAACTTAGTTCCCAGGTGCCTCCTATGTATGAATTTACTCGAGCCACAAGATTAGCAACTCGGTTCCATTCTGTGAAACCAATAAAATATAAACGCAAATTCTAGTCTAACAGCTTCTTTTCTCGCACTTCTCGTCTGTGAAATTCCCTTCCGTTTACTTGCTTCCTCGAAAGCTACAATCTCCAAGAATTTAAATGTAAAGTCAATAGTCATTTCCTATCTCACTAACTTGCATCCTCTCTCTCTTTTTCTCTTTCTTTCTCTCTCATGCCCCTTTCTCTGTCTACTCCACTCTCATTAGTATTCTTATCCTACTGTTACCCACTTCCTGATACTCCCTATAACCTGTCACTCTTTCTCATAACTTCCTTCCTATGTAACCCCCTGCGTACCAGTGGCAGTAAACTACCTTACTTGAGTCGATATGATTATAAAAAAAGATGTATTTTATATTAATCTATATTTATTGTTTTTAAAACGTGGTTGTAGGAAATTTTATATTGTGTTTAGATAACATTTCTATTTCGATTTTAATTTCACCAGTACTGATTATAAATAAAGAAAATGTCTCTTTGGTGATTGGGCGCGGTGTCCTAGCAAATAGACGTTGACAACCAGGATCAGAGATGTTGCATAGTGATCGAATTATTAGTGCCGTAATGTTAGTGGTCAGATAACGTTGTTACAAGTTGCCTACCAAAAAACACTTGGCAGTTATTCCTTCAACCAGTCATTGTTTTCTTTTCATGTTTCTGTAGTAATCTAAGACAGCTGGCAGTCAGTATCCTCAACAAGCGGAAACGGTTGAGCTGTCTGTTTCTGATTTAAAATCACGTGTTTTCCTTCGGGGCCTTTCTGTTTGCTTGACAGCAAGACGGAATCTGCGTGGATCACGCAGTTCCATTTTTGTGGGTGTTAGAGAATGCGTAATCAAATGTTCTAAAATTAGTCTGCCATATTTTGGGGTGAGAATAAAACAAGAAGCCATAACATTAAGGTAATGTGAAAATATAGAAAAGATTTATACCCAGTTCTTCATTTGTAATTTCGGTTGAGTCGTTTTAGCAGGGAAGAATATGAAACAGTAATTCGGTCCGAAAACAGTGAAGTTAAGAGAAACTTATAAAAAAACATATAACTACGAGGTCAGTCTGAAAAGTGACGGGGCTGGACGTTCTGCGTGAGCCTTGGATAAAACAGGGATACATAATGCGTTACCATCTAACGTGGATGTGCGTTGAGTTGCAGTGAATATCGACTCGGAATGACAAATCTGGGAGCCGAGTTCGAATTCTAGTTGAATTCCTTGCATTCTCTTACTCACAATTACCCGTGGGAAAAATATTAATCCATCTCTTCCCTCCAGCTATGGGTTAAATCGCAGGGCAGACTGGGTTCTATAGCCTTGGCTTGCAACCAGTCCACCTCGGAAAGCAATGGCAACCTACTTCGGGATAATCTTCTGTCCAGTCTGTCATGTCTCTTTCAAGACATGATCGCCCAAAGCGTGTATCACGTATGATACTTAACTGACTGACTGACCATCTAGCATGATATCTTAGAAGTTTATAACTGTAATCTTAGCTTTCTGCAACCATTTCACTTCTTTCACGTGGCATCTTCACCACATTATGCTCTTGCTCACATTGCCTTGAGCATCCGGCAGATACTGTTTAAAAAAGAACATCGATGTACTGATATAACCTACCTATTCACCTAACACCGTGTGATTTTGTTCTTTTCTTCCACAGTTCAAGAGGATCATCAAAGGAACCTTTTGTGAAAGCGTGGGTGGCTATCAAGGAAGCGGTAACGACGGATCTGAAGAACAACCAGGAAGAATACTTCCAACAGTGCATAGGAGCATGTCACAAAAGAATGGAAAAGTGCATTAGACTTGAGGGTGATTAATTTGAAAAGAAAACTAATGTGAATTGTAGTTTGCAGACCTCGTAAACTATGTAATCGCTGACATGCTTATTTCCGTAAGATTACGTGCAATATATTTGATTTAGTTATTAGTTACTTTATGGTTTATAAACAATTTACTACTTTTTCTTCTATGTGCCCTGTCCCTTCAGGACGTAGGCGATCATGGCTTTTCACGTTCCCCTATCACTAGTGGCTCTGAGCACGCCTTCTCCTGTTACACCATGCAATCCTCGTTCCGTCATCCACCTGATTAGGTCCTTTCAAATATGTTATCCGCTGCTTTCCTCTGTCTCCTTTCCCCTTTATCTGACCTGTTAGTATCAGATTCTCCAAGACTTTCTTCCTCGTTGCGTGTCCCAGGAACTTCAGCTGTCTCGTCCTGATGCTCAGTATTAATTTCCTTTTTGTTTCCATCATTTCCAAGACCTCATCAATGCTCACATGCTCGATCCATGATATTCGCAGCATCCTTCTGTAGAACCACATTTCAGTTGCTTCAAGTTTTTCCTTCATCTTTGATGGTATTGTCTAGCATTCACTGCCATATTGAAGGACGGACAGCACGTAGCAATCCAGTACTCTCTTCCTAGTTTCTAGCAAAATTGTCCTGTTTCTTAATACCTTACTCAACTTCTAGAATGCTTCCTTCGCCATGCCAATTCGCCTTCGGATCTCTGTGTCGCAATTTCCGTCTTCTGTTATAACGCTTCCCAGGTATTTAAATTTTTGTACCTGCTTGATTCTGGTATCCTCGACCTGTATTTGGCATTGAGAACTGACTAAACTTCAAAAATAAGATTAAATTTCAGTTTAGGAAAATTAAGTATATATTTTTGACACTGAAATTCGTATATAAGATCCATTGCTAAAATGCTAGAAAATGGTTCCTTGGAACGTGCAAGTAAATCGCTTTTTCTGGTATTCTTTACCTTTATAAGAGCCAGACCAGACTGAAAAGGGACTGCTATTGCAATATATGGCCAGGGGATCCCCAGTCTTCACTTTCTAGTTATGATAGAGTCTAAAAGCATCTCCTCCGCGTCATGGTTGAGGATGAATTATTTTTCCATCTACAATCACTTTCTTTCAGCTGACGGGTCTGTACAACCAGGAAAGAACGTTTATACATGCAAGATAATCTTTGTACCCAGTTACGCGTCAGCCTGGGCAATCTTTGACCTGCGGCCCGAGTGTACGTGCTCGGGCTCCCCACTTTACAAAACCGACCTTGTATCAGAACTGTAGCCGAGTCAATACTCTTACAGATGAAACATAGCAATCCTCTCGCTGCTCTATCGCTATTTACATGAAAAGTGTTCATTTGATTGATTTTTTTCCAGCGATTATCAGGTTATTTAAAACCAGAATAAGCATTTTGAGTGCAATAATATGTTTGAAAATATTAATAATATTTCAACACAAGTCAAGTATTTAACCCATAGCTTTGGAGAAGAGATGGATTCATACCTTTGCAAAGGGTATTTGTGCGTAAGTTAATATAACGAACGCGAATAAAAATCCGAACTCTGCACTCCGATTTCTCATTCATAGCCGTTAGCCATAACGCTACATGCTAATAGCTCAAGAGGTATCCCATATATGTACTGAACATGTTCGGTGTGACTTGGTGGTGATCGGACCAGAACTAGTGTTTCGACTTAAACCCAGAAAGGGTTCAGACGAACTACGTTTCTTAGTTCCATCAGTTGTGACCTTCTAGTCTAAGACCTACCACGACTCGCACATTCTTGCGAACCAACCTCAACCTTCGTATTCTATTCGTTCATCTTCTTCCCAAGAAACGCAACATTGTTAAACCGACTCCCAAGTGAATGATTTCGTGATTAATAATATCTAAACCTGTTCAAGTCTAGAGTCAGCTGTTATCTTTCTCACTTATTTCCATAAACTGTGCCTCTTACTCTGTAACCCTTTCTCTCGAGTGGCACTTGGGCCTTGTACAACGTCAAAATCATAGTAAAAAATTAAGATAGCTAGATAGCGGCGTTGAGCCGCATCTCAGAATATTCTACTCCGAGCAGACATCCCCGCACCGAACGGCCGCTTCGTGTTTACAATCGACGTCAATTTTCCAATATTGTTTAAGGCTGTTGTATACTATGGAGCAGACAATTGATTAAGCCTCTGACCTACGCTAAAGATAGATAGATAGATAGATAGATAGATAGATAGATAGATAGATAGATAATGTAGAAAATGCGTATGACGGTGACACTCAAGAAGCAGACGTCTTGGTACCGACCTCCCCACAACGATCGGCTGCATCGTGATCTCGATCAGCGTTCTTCTGACGCCAATTTTCTAAAATTGTTTCAGACAAATCGAATGGACATCAGACGTAAGCATTTAGATAGATAGATAGATAGATAGATAGATAGATAGATAGATAGATAGATAGATAGATTTGAGTCAACAGAAAGAAATATAAGAGAGAGAAATTAGGCTAGCTTCAAATATATGTACATCGACTGAAAATATAGATACGATATAAGACGGGTATAGCGACACAGACAGTTTCGGATAGATAGATAGATAGATAGATAGATAGATAGATAGATAGATAGATAGATAGATAGATAAAGAGAGAGAGAAAGAAAGAGAGAGATGGGAGAAGTTAAGACAGGGTAAACAAGGATTTGATAAATCTAAACCAGAAAATATCGGTAGGTGTTATGTCAGCCATTTCTGGTCTTACGGTTTGCTGCCGATAATATCATTAGACATAAGAGAACTATGCCAGCTGCAATTTAGTCAGAATGAACAATAAGTTTATGTAAAGTCAAAGAGGCTTATCCAGAGGCAATAGCTTTGAAGTGTCTCGTAGCGTATTTGAATTAGAGATGCGAACGAATCCAGACCGTGTGTCTGTTTCATGTCACAAGTTTCTTCCACATACAACCGATGGTCCAATAAGTACGTGGATTCTACTTAGACCGACCATCCAAATACTGTTTATCAATACAATAGTCAGTATATTTTCCAATGAAGCCATCCTTATGGATTAGCTTTCATTCTTGTTATAAATATCTGCCCTCCGTTCTCTTCTCTTTCAGCTTAGCAATAATGAAATTATTATTATTTTTCAATATGCATATATATATATATATATTTAGGCGGCAAGTTGTCTTTTAGACATGTCAGATTGAATAAATTGCAAACATTATGTCTGCTTAATTTTATTAAAATCCGTTCATACTCACGGATAATCTTTCGCGTATTATAATTGAAAGATATCAGAAATGAGCTGTAACGTTGACATGTTATTATCATTCATTTCTCAATGTACCCAAGTACTTTCAATCTTCTTTCCGAGATCATTTTCAAGGGTGTGCATAATGGTAACAAAAATAACCGCAAAACTGTGTTGCTAAAAATTACTGTTAATTTTTTCTGATTCAAATATAACGGTTGACAAATGTTATCAAAAATAAGCAGACACAATGTTTGCAATTTATTTAATCTGACATGTCTAAAAAAAATTGCTGTCTAGATACACAAATTTTAAATTATATATATATTAATGTATATTTGAGCAGAAACCTTTAAGCATTAACAATTTTAATTTTGTCAGCATTCTAACATGTTTTCTTTTCGCTGGAGATGAGGAATGTAAAACTTTTCCGTATTTACTTTCGAAAACGCTTTCAATCACTTCACTGGCCATTCTCAAGGGTGTTATGTTTCCGCTATTGTTATAAACATGAGGATAAAATGACAACTGCGGAAATATATCACCCTAGAGAATGGCCATTGAAGTGATTGAAAGCCCTCTGGAAAGTAATCTTTACATTCCTTCTCTCTAGCAAAAAAGAAACATGTTAGAATACAGGAAAAATTAAATAGAAAAATCTTCCTTTTCCGTCATTTTTAATTAATGAACATTATTTCCTTTGTCTACAAAAAAAATAGAAATTAATAAGTACATGAGTGACATGTTACTGAATCAGAGGCATGAAACTACAGTAAATTTTAAACATATTAAATAACTAACCTTACAATCCTGCTAAAATTATGAAATCTAAAGTTCGAGTCTCCAGCAATTATAAACTTTTTATAGTATTAATCATAGTGTTTTGAGATTTACTTTTAACTATATTATCCTTCTTCTTATGTTATGTATCTCTTTCTTTATTTTCTATTACAAATTGCGATCGAATTAATAATTTCAAATTTTAAATTTAAATTTTACTTTAGCATTAATTTTTTCCTTTAATTTTTTTTAATTTAATTTTCACAATCCCTTTTTTATATTAGCACTAATGAATCCATATCTTTATTTTGTGATTTTAAATATCCTCAAATCTACACTTTTGAATAATTCCTACGTCTGTGTACGTGATTTCCCCATTAAAAAAAAAATATGCCAAAGGTTTTATTTTTATACTTCGCTACAACAAATGTTTCTATCTACAATCCATTCCCGGCCAAAGTTTTAAAATTACTATTTCTTCGCCGCTTATATTGTCTCCTTCATCTCTTCCTTCCTCCTCCTGTACCCTTTCCCACTTTTCTCGCTTTTTTCCCCTCTGTGCATTTTCTTACTTTTTCCTTTTTGTTAAGCCCAGACGCCGTGTCACCGATGTTTGTATATGCCTATACTTTTACTTCCTACTTAAACATGAGGTCTGTTTCCCCTCGAGCCGTCTTCTATTAGTTCTTTCCTCATGTCTCTTTAGTTCTTCTTCTCTTGTTTTCCTCTTTTGGTTTTTTATTTCCTCTGGATCCTTCCCTTTTTTACTTGATTCCCCCTTCTGGTTTCTCATCTTTCCTATCCCTTTTACCTCGTACAAAAAGATTTGCCAATAAAAGGAAGTGAATTTTCATCTCTTTTCAAAAATAACGTTTACTACCTGATGAGACATTGTTCTGTCAATATCGAAACAAAATATACACTTTTGTAGTAGATTGTAGTTTGGACATGTTCTAGGTATACCTAATCTAAACTTATTTATAAATGGAACTTTGTGTGTGTATGTGTGTGTGTGCCCGTTACCTATAGACTCCGAAACGGCTGAACCGATGTTCTTAAAAATTTACACAGTTGTACTATAAGCGTCTGCGAGTGTTCTTAGCTAGGTTTTGTGTCAAGATACTCTTGATAAATATCGAAAATCGATAATCGAAAAAATCGGGATATAGAAGGAGTGGTCCGATTTTAATCAAATTTGATGCACTCATAAACAAAGACCTAAGAAACGATATTCAGAAGTTTCAAGATTGCAGTTCTTACAATAGCGCAAAAAATCGATAATATATATATATATATATATATATATAAAAGGCAAGAAGTTTGTGTGTGTGTGTGTCTGTTTATCTGCCTGTATGTCTATATTTTTTCAGCACTTTTAGTTTAGTTTTTACTTCGGATTTGGCTCTAAGTAGATATAATTGTAGTTCTTAGTCTCAGCCATGATATCATTTACTCAGAGGACTTATTTAGCCTTCAAAATTTAGTTTACGACGAAAAAAACTTATTTGATATCGATACCAAGAAATGGAAATTTGATTTACATCCATTCATTTTTCTTTCAGTCTAGGGTTTCGCTTTAACTGGAAGCAACTATTGGTTTTTAGTCTTTCGTGCCAACGTCCAAAGAGTCTGAGCTCCAGGACCATGGATTGGTTTTAAAGCTTTCATTACACCCGAGCAACGCCGGGCTATAATCCAAGTTTTATTATTATTATTATTATTATTATTATTATTATTATTATATATATATATATATATATATATATATATATATTTTAATTCAGATACTTCAATCCAAGGGAAAAAAGCAGGAAGGTAAATTCCAAAAAACCGGATCCTAATTAATATTAAAAATTTTATTTTAATATTAAAAAATGATACAGGAAGAGAGCTCCATGTAATAAAATATTACAGAGCAAATATATATTAAAAAATATATATTAAAAAAGGATTAATTCAAAGATGTTGAATGGCCATTTCGATATGAAGATCCCCACGGGGGAAACACACCACCTCAGCAACAGAAAAAGAGTTTCTGAAAGGATTTTTCTGTTGCTGAGGTGATGTGTTGTCCCCCGTGGGGATCTTCATATCGAAATGGCCATTCGACATCTTTGAATTAATCCTTTTTTAATATATATATATATATATATATATATATATATATATATAAACTTCTGTCCTGATCTATGTTTTGTTTATTAATTTGATTGTTTTATATCATTCCAAATTTAATCATCAGCCAGCTTTTTCTCCCATTCGGTCCAAAAATAATGTTTGCCTTTGTTTTTGTTTTCGTTTTTTTTTTGTTAGTAAAAAAATTCAGAATAATTTTGCTAACGCTTTTATATGACGAGATGTTGACTGAAAGCTTCCTCAGATAGTCCTCTAGCCTTTTTCAATATTAAGATGTTGACATCTATCATACTTAAAGCAAGAATAAAATTTGCAGTGTCAAATGTTTGTTTCTATATACAGGCTGCCCCTAAAATGTGGATACAGACTTAAAAATGCATATTTTCAAAAAATTAAATTTTCGACGACATTTAGAATTGGAATATCAACAAATAACATATTCAATATGATTTCCATTATTTTTTAAACAAAGGTGGACGCGCTTTACAAGATTCAAGTGAATTCGATGCAATAACTCCACACTGGCATCAATTTTAACATATTCACTCTTTATGTGTTCAATCAAGTGTGTCTCATTTGTGATTTTCATTGAGTACAACTTCCCCAGAAAAAGAAGTTAATTCTTTCTTCTCTCTACAACACCATGTTTAATCTGTGTAGCTAAAACATATAGATAATAAAATTTCTTATGTGTCTAGACGTTAGGGACGTAAGGGACACCATGTGCATAAAATATCAATTGGATATATATATATATATATATATATATATATATATATATATATATATATAATTTGGGAAAGAATGAAAACCCATGAAGACGGAGGGAATAATTCAAAAGATTTTATTTAATTAATATAAAATATCAATTAGATAAAAATGGAGAGCTCAACGGATATTATCCAGAGCAAATATGTTGAGAGGAAAACTCAACATATAATTAAACCGTTATAAATCCAGAATTTATTTCAGCAATGTAAACAAAAAATATTAGAATTGCCACGTTCAGACCGTTGACGAATAAATAAATTTGGATAGGATAATTCAAAAGAGGCAATTGTAATTTCTTTTTACATTACATTACTGGAACAAATTCTTGATTTATAACTGTTTAATTGTGTTGAGTTTTCCTTTCAATATATTTGCTCTGGATAATATCTATTGAGCTATTTATTTTTATCTATTTGATATTTTATATTAATTAGATCTTTTGGATTATCTCCTCCGTCTTCACGGGTTTAAATTCTCTCCCATTCTGTACAATAAAGACGGAAGCTGACGATAGTTTGCCTGAAATAGGTCTACGCTTCGGCTTAACAATGGAATAACGAATCTGTCTTAATTTTTACACACACACACACACACACACACACACACACACACACACACACACACACACACACATATATATATATATATATATATATTAGTCACCCACATACAAGCCTGTTTCGCTGTATCACAGCTCATCAGTGTGGTAGACACATCCACTTCTTTGGTGTCAATCGGAGTCGCTACGCCATAAGCCATAGGCGCATGGAATCAGAGAAGGGGAATTTTAAAGTGTTGTATATAAGCAGTGTATACACACGCCAGTCACCGAAAGAACTCAATTCATTCCTAAAGAGTAATGCATATATCGCAGTAGTGGAAACTTTAAAATTTTCTTCTCTGGAGAGCTCAGCCGCAATGAGAACTTAATATATTAGTCATACACACACACACACACACACACACACACACACACACACACACATATATATATATATGTGTGTGTGTGTGTGTGTGTGTGTGTGTGTGTGTGTGTGTGTGGACAATAACCTTCTTTAATAATTATTTTGTTAAACCCGATTTTTTCTTCATTTTGTCCCAAACAAGGAAATAAAGCAACTAAGATGCACGGGGAGGGGTTAATATAACAACAAAAAAAAACACTGTTAAGGAAGGAAAACAATGAAAGAACAAGAATTAAAAGTAACAAAAAGATAATGATTGATATAGCATTTATATTTGTGAATATCAAACTTGGCTAAAAAGCAAGAAGCCGGAAGAGAGTTCCACATGTGATAAGTGTGATAGAAGAAACCGTTAGCATAGAACCTACAGTTACAAGTACATCTAACCTTTTTAACTCTAAAATAATGAGACCTTGCCTCCAGTCTAGACTGACAAGGTACTTAGTCTGATACAGATTGTCAATTAACTTTCATGCTGAAAGAGCCGGTGTACTATGAAAATCAGTTTTTCTGTTCTATGTTCGAACATCGACGACCACGACTTCTGAGAAATACGTAATGATTTCAACTAACCAAGCACGCCTGAGACAACATGTGCTGTATATCTCCTGCACGAATTTCTTCTCGACACAAATCCAAACAAACATGTGTTGACCATCTGTTTATTTTCTACGTTGGAAAATATTTCCGCAACAATCGAAATGCTTTCACTTTTTTATTCCTGAATTTGGCACTTCCTCTGTTTGACAGTCTTGTTTACTGCCCAAACATCTATCGTGGATAAAATATCAGAGAGCCTCTTTTTGACCATTTATTTCCCATATTTTTCATTGTCAACACAGTGATAAAACGACGTAGAGATAACCAGCGATCGGACTGAGCAAAGAAAAGTTAATTTCATAGCCTTTGTAAATAATGGCAGGCCGCTCGTATCCGAGGCGACTGACCCATCCCTGTTGCTGACGCCTGCTCACACACATTTATTTGTTCAGCATCCACAGTGCCCGCCTGCAACTATGCTGCGCGGACCTTAGTTACAGTTTCTGGAAGAGAGCGAATTATCTAGCGTGATCAAGAGTTTAAGCAAAGCCAACACGCTCAAACCCTCGGTCACGATGACTTCTGACTTCGTGGTAACACAAACAATCGATGGAGTTCTGTCTACTCAGTTACGTTTACATGGCTCGGGTCAATCAGTGATATCGTTTTCAAGCACTTTCCAGATGTGCCGCACAGACCCAGACCGATAATATCCAGAAGTCATATCGACCATGATGAAATTTGAACCCGATCTCATGGTCAGAATGTGAATGTTCTAGCCGCCCGGTTACGTCTTTGAAAAGACCATCAGTAAAGAGGCATCATTTACAGAGGAATTAAATTTGACTTACTTCGAATTGTTTTTTTTTTTAATATCAAAGACTTAATAATCACGTATCTCTGAATATTTATTTTCTTTATTCTCGGATGTGAATTACCATATATTTTGAGAAACAATGTGGAATGATTTTCCGGTCTCTCCGTGGTTTAAAATTATGAGTTTTTCTTTTATTAGACAGATTACTAACTAAACCTAGAGAGCTTTGTTTACATTCAATTTAGGTGGAGTTTCAGTCAGTTAAGTGGCATACGTGGTACACGATTGTGTGATCATGTCAACTGGGCATAATATTTTACCGCAGTAGATTTCCAATACTTTCTGTGGTAGACGGGTTGGGAACCAAGGCTATAGGAGCCAATCTGTTCTGTTATTTAACCCATGACTGGAGGAAGAAAAGACGGATTAATACTCCAAGGATATGTGCACGTAATGAATACATAGAATTCGACAGGAATTCCAATTTTTCTTTCTGAGATTATATCCACTGCACCACAATGTACATGCTAGGTGTTATAGTTCCCTCTTGCGAGGAATGAACTCTTCCTCTGGAGATATATACATTACTTGCGTGACTTCTAGAGAGTAGTCAAATAAGGCAGTTACGAGCGAGTTACGAGCAGTCAAGTACAGCAGTTAACGACAGGCAGCGTAAAGATAGCTTCGGATTTATATCTATATTACTATTTATTAACACTTCTTTGAATATCTTGTTTGTTATACTAATACACTGTTTTGAACTTACCTTCTCGTTCCGTGTCTTACTTTCGCCACAAACCGGTCATTACAAGCTTGCGGTGAAGCTTCGCCACAACGAATTGACGACGAAGGTCCACGAGGAGACATTATCGCCGAAGCTTCTATCACGCACGACACGTAACTGACTAAACTGGAGGTTCGATAAGAGGATTCACGCACTTTTCAAAATGAATTGGGTTAAAGTAAACACAAATCAGCCAGTGGGAATTTAAAGACGGGTTGCATTTACAAGTTCTTAGGTTGATATTTATTACACTACCAGCATATTTTATGAAATTACCGGTTCTTTTTTGGTATTAATAATCCCCTTAAAATGGAGAGCTTCAAAATCTATTCTCTATTTTTATACGCGTGCCATATACGGTATCTAACTCTTTCCTCAAATCAATTAGTGAAATGACTTCAAATTAACGACTCCTTTAAATCCTCCAAATCTTAAAACCGGTACGTAATTGACTGGCGCGACATCACACAGAGCGATACCAAATTAAAAAACAACGTATAACGAGCATTTCAAACAGTAACAACGACCAGAATGTGTAACACATGTAACAAGAGCACATATAATCGTAATATTAACATTTCACACCACTTTAAAGGAAAGACCGGCCAAATAAACGTAGCGAAAAGGTTAGTAAGCTTGCCTCGCTAGAACCCGTTGCAACTGAGTAGTGATTACGATCATCTTTTGATAGCTCATACTTTCGGCCTTGTACCACATCTAAGCGGTGCTTAGAAATTTAACACCTTAAATGAAAAGTTTGGAAAAAACTTCAATTAATACTAGCAAGCGATATCATACTTAATGGACATGAGAAATTTAATTTGCGGAAAAATTGTTTTAAGAAAAAGATTCACTGAGAGTAACGCGAACTGTTCCGTCAGTGAATCGCGAATGTTTCCTTATAAGGAAACAGGTAATTTTACTATTACTATTAGAATTCTGAAATACATAGAAATTTCTTGGAGATTTCTGCAGGCATTAGTTATTAAGAATTATATCTTAATTACAGCTAATTGCCAATTCGTTTGAATTCGTCATTAGAAAACGCATCATAATTGTTGCAAAATCTAAGCTAATCTTCGTAAATCTCTACAAGGAAAGTGAGAAGAAAAAACAAAACAGAAACTACGAGAAAACTGAATGGATGCAAAATGCAGGCGGGAATACTAAAATCAAGCAGGTAAATTTCTAAATTTAAATACCTGGGAAATGTTCTAATAAAGGATGGAATGTTCGACATTGAGATCAGATGGCGTATTGGGATAACCAAGAAAGCATTTCAAGAAGCTATGAGAGACAATAAAATTTCTTTGGAAACAAAGAAAAGAGTACTGAACTGTGACGGGATATCTATCCTCCTATATGGTGATTTTCGAAGCGCAGCTTAGATGTGGCACAAGACCGAAAGAATATCTGTCCTCCTATATCGCAGCGAATGCTGGACAAGCTCCTCAAGGATGAAGGAAAAACTCGAAGGAACAGAAATATTATTCTACAGAGGGATGCTGAGGATACCGGGTGGCAAAACATGAGCAATGTCGAGTTTTGGGAGAGAATAGAAACAAAATGTAAATTTTTGCTTAACATCAGGAAAAGACAGGTGAAGTTTCTGGGACACGTAATAAAAAAGAAAGGCTTCGAGTATCCAATACTTCCGGGATGGATAGAGGGAAAAAGAGACAGGGGAAAGCAACGCGAGACATACTTGATGGACTTGAGCAAGTTGTTGGCGGAGCAGGCTTTTGGAGAGATACGAAGAGGAAAAGTGTTAAGAGCGACAAAAGATGAAGGTAAGTGAAGGTCCATGACCGCCCACGTCCTGAAAGAACACGGCACATAAAGAAGAAAAATACTTATTATTGGCTGCAATGTACGTAAAGAAAACTTTTGGCTGTGCCTACTTTGATGTACGTTGTGGTGCAGTGGATATCGACTCGGAACGAGAAATCGTAAAGCCGGGTTCTAATTCTAGTTGAATTCCTTGCATTCACTTATGCACAAATACCCTTGGGAAAGGTATTAATCCCTCTATTCCCTCCAGCTATGGGTCAAATAACAGGACAGAATTGGTTCTCTAGCCTTGGTTAGCAACCAGTCTACCACAGAAATTAATGGCAACCTACTGCGGGAAAATCTTCTACCCAGTCAGCTATGTCTCGAAAGAGAGATGATCGCCCAATCGTGTATCACGGATGGCACTAAACTGACTGACTGACTATCTAGTTTGATTCTGATAAAATTAAGCTTGGTAAATAACTTTAATACTAGGTGTATTGTACTTGTGACAAAATGTACGCTAACTGTGAATTTCTTTTGAAAGAAGATTTGTTCAATCACAAATCAGCTAACATACTAGAGCAGTGGTTCCCACCTAAGCATCTTTAAAATATTGATACCCTACCCCAGTGATATATAATTCTCATTATTCAAAAAGTGAAATGCTATTCACGTAGAGGAAGACTAAAAAATCATTAACTTAACTTTACTAAATAAATTGTGTCTGCTTATATGCAATCGTATTCTCAATTGATTTTAGAATTTTAGAATATTTATAAAAATATTGTGTTACAAAAAGGGTTCGATGAGTATTTTGTTGCCATTTTATATTTTTAATTTCACGTTTTTTTTTTTGTTTTTATTTTTTGTCAACTGCACTATAAAGTAGGGTCAGTTGGGCACCGGCTGTAAGAAAAAGAGCCCCATCATGAAATTCATTTCTGTGTGGCTTATTCACGCCGGAAGCTCCAATACAAACATTTCAGAGTTGTGAGGACAATGCAGATAATTCTAAAATAGTTGGACGGTATATCCAGTCATCTTCATTATGTTTAGACTGATCACTAACGATGGTAACATTATGCCTCCATTCATCTTCCCACAGGGTATCAGGCTTATCACGGAGGACTACATGAAGTGCCCTGGGGAGGTAGCGCTATCCTGGATCCACGGAGTGGCTGCTGGAAGACTCAATATCTGGCAACAGGACTCTGGGAGAAACCAGTCATGACTGTCAAACAATTTCTGCAACCACGTTACTCCTTACATCTGGCCATCTAACTCCCCAGACTGCAACCCCCTTGATTATTATGTGTGGGGCGCAGTTGTACAAGACATAAATCTCCTTGCGTTTCCACCTTGCTTGAGGTTAAATGATAAAATAAAGACAAAAACAAAACTTTGGCCGCTATATACCTCTATATTTCTTGCATTCATTATCTTAAGCGAGTATCAAATTCTCCAAGCACTCTGAAAACAAATTTTTACAAAGACTTTTGTACTAAAAAGTAGAACGAGACAGTTAAAATATCTGAGACTTGGAGTAAGGCTTAGAGAATAGGTCATACTAAAGCCAAGATATGCAGAGGGAAAGAACGAGTAACTTACATCTTGTGTAGAGAGATAACAGAACAAGGATTAGGTCTGGTAGTAAGGATAGAAACATTATTTAGAGT
This sequence comes from Ascarosepion bandense, assembly GCA_037127315.1. Classification (NCBI taxonomy): domain Eukaryota; kingdom Metazoa; phylum Mollusca; class Cephalopoda; order Sepiida; family Sepiidae; genus Ascarosepion; species Ascarosepion bandense. The sequence goes on from JBBBDQ010001908.1 coordinate 5,080,329, forward strand.
TATTCTTTATTCTGAATGAAAACAACCCATAAAAAAGATTTTCCAATTCTCAAAGGAGCACTACTATTTTTCTATTGAGTATTTTTTAATTTATTAATTTTTCTTTTTACACTTAGGAGTAGATTGATTCACTTATTCTTCGGTTCAAACTCATTCCCGGTCTTTGAACAGGAGTAGAATTTTTTTTCAATTTTTCCAACGTGATACGGATGACAGTAACGTCTTCTCACTTGGATAGATAGCATCCGAATTAAAGATTAAGTCTTGTTATCAAACGTACACAACTCATAAAATTATTTTTAAATGCAATGTAATGTATTTTTTAAAAATGAAAAAATAAACATCTTAGCCTCGACATAGACATATTATCCCTTTTTAGAATCAGATGATCCCGGGATAGAAAATCTACTCTTCATTTTGTGCTTAAACATTCAGCATCGGATTCGAAAATAATTGAAAAAAAGTAAATGATTTTAAAAGATTTTTAATTTATATTGAGTTTAAAGAAAACTTTTAAAAACATTTTTAAAAATTGTTTTAAATTCAGTTAAAATATCTTTGTGAAGTGAAGCAAACGATTTTATTTCTTCAAAATGCCAAAAAAATTGAAGTTAAAGTGAAACGTTTCGTGATGTGACGTTTTGAAGCACCACGGCGTTTGTGATTTGAACAACTCAATTTTTGGCTTGAATTGGAATTTGGGCTCAAATCAGACTCTGGGCTCAAAAATGGTCTTCTGGCTGGAATTAGGCCTATAGACCGATTCAGATTAATGTTAAGTTTTGAAGTTTCCTCAAGTGAATTTAAAGTTATTTCTTCAAAATTATAATTACTGTTTTCTCAGCTGGACCAGAGGTCACTTTAGTGTTCGGTCAAAAGCCTAATAATCCCTCCGCAGGAACTAGTTTAAAATTCCACACAAAGTATGGCTTTAAAGTTGGTTACCAATATTATATAAAACTATTAATAATAGTATTCCTTAAAAATACTTTTTTTCATATTCTCCAACTCTCAGTAACCTTTTGATCGCTCATGGCTTTTTGCTTTGTTTGATGTGAAATAATTAAAAATAATAATAATATTATTAAAAGGATTGTGTTCCGCCAAAATCCCGAGTATTATATGTCTGAATGATAACGCTTTTAATGAAGTACAGAAGTACATTTACCATCGCCCAATATAACCAAAATGTATTTTGATCTCTATCTCTTTCTGCAGTCAATGACAAAATATCATATGTTTTGGCATTGACTGCAGAAAGTTCTCTAAGTCGATTCATACTGGGTGTTAGTAAAAGGTATTTCTCATCTTCTATGTGGTTTGTTTATTTCCTTTATTTTATCTTACGGCCTATCAACCTCAATGTCAGCAAGATTTTTAGTGTAGGATAGTATGAACAGAATATGTATTCTTGTCGATCAGCTTTCATTGACGTATTTTTAAAGAGGATTTTTGTCGAGAGTCAAATGCATTACTGTTAAAAAAAATCTACAAAAATATATTGCTGGTAATAATTTTTATTTCAAAAATATATTACTTGTAATTTTTTTTTTTTAAATGTATTGCTGGTAATATTTATTTTTTACAAAAATGCATTACTGCTAATATATTTTCCAAATACAGTCAGTCAGTTAAGTGCCATACGTGATACATGTTTTGGGCGATCATGTCTCGAAAGAAACATGACTGACTGGGCAGAAGATTATCCCGAAGTGGGTTGCCATTGCTTTCTGCGGTAGACTAATTGCCAGCCAAGGCTATAGAACCTAATCTGTCCTGTTATTTAACCAATAACAGGAGGGAATATATTTCCCAAGGGTATTTGTGCGTAAGTGGATGCAAGGAATTCAAATGGAAGTCGAACTCGGCTCCCCGATTTCTTGTTCATTTGTTCTATCCACTGCACCGCACCCTACAGATTTAATTATTATGAAATTATGAGATTGAAACCCGACCGAGTTGGCGTCAGTCGGCTATTCTACCCCTAATTTATATATATATATATATATAGATAGATAGATAGATAGATAGATAGATAATATTAATAATTTCAAGTATATAATATCATATTGTAATATGTATATTACATATATTATATTGTATTATATATTATATTTTATATAATATTATATTATATTATATACAATATTATATTATTATTGATAACTTTATATATATATATATATATATATATATATATATATATATTTATATTTGCTCTGTAATATTTATATAATTTATATATTTTGCTCTGTAATATTTATATATTTTGCTCTGTAATATTTATATATTTTGCTCTGTAATATTTATATAATTTATATATTTATATATATTTGTATAAAATATATATTTTATATATATTTATATTTGCTCTGTAATATTTCATTACATGGAGCTCTCTTCCTGTATATTTTTTTTAATATTAAAATAAAATTTGTAATATTAATTAGGATCGGGTTTTTGGAATTTACCTTCCTGCTTTTTTCCCTTGGATTGAAGTATCTGAATTAATATATATATATATATATATATATATATATATATATATATATATATATTAATTCAGATACTTCAAGATTCAGATATATATATATATATATATATATATATATATATATATGATTTTAATAACTTCACCCAAAGCAAAGTAACAAAGCCGCTAAAACGTCGGGGGTTACAGGGTGTGAAAGAGAATGTGAAAACTTAAGTGAGGAGAAGTGAGGAATAGAGCAACAAATATATTTATTGAGAAAGCAAGAAATGTTATCAGGGAATCAAGAAATTGGAAGATTTCCACTGGCGAGAAGTGCGAAAAAAAAATTATTAGAATAGAACTATTTTATTTCACTAGTTTAACAGTAAAGCGGTGTGATCTAGTTGCTAAACTAGTAGCATACTTAAATTCAGGTAGTCGAGGCACCAAAACAGCTCATTTGCCAGTGTAATATAGCAATCTGGCCCCACCCGAGGAAGGTTGATGCAATCGATGGTGTTTCCCGTCGGTGAAGGGGTCGGCGAACGACAAGACAGGTGTTTGAGAAATACATCCTGTCGGGGCCTGGAGCGGATGTCGCAGGGTTATGAGTCGGGCTCGTTTGACCTTATTTCCGACAGCGGCGGAAATGACTACGGAGGCAAACAGAACAGGTGTCTCTTGGAATTACGTGGGCGTTGCGTGGGCGAGGCAAAACCGGAAGGAAAAGTCCCGGTTCTAGAAGACTATAAAAAGACCTCGACACACGGATTCGCCAGCAGAGAACGGCCAGTGGAAGCAGAGAGACACCACAGGCAAGACTACACTCCCGTCGACCCATTCTATGTGCGCTCTCACTCTTCCATTCTCTGTTCCACACGGGTTCGTCGTCAGGAATAAAAATATAACCTTATATTTTTATATATGCGTGTTCTCGTTGTTTGTCCTCGTACGGCGATATATAACACCAGAACAAGCTTCAGATGTACTTATGCAGTATTAGAGCAGTACTCTGTCAGTTAAGTGCTATATCTGATACACGCTTGGGCAATCATGTGTCTTTCGAGTCATGACTGACTAGGCGGGAGTTTTTTTCCACAGTATGTCGTCATTTCGTTCTGCTGTAGATCGGTTGGCAACCAAGGTTATAGAACACAATCTATCCTGTTATTCAATATTTTAACCGGATCTGTCAACTAATTTCTATACATGACATACGTTTTGGCGATCATGTCTCTTTCGATCCATGACTGATTATGCAAATGTTCCCACAGTTGCCGTTTCTTTCTGCGGTAGTCTGGTTGACAACCAAGGCTAGAGAATCGTATCTGTCCTGGAGAATTGGAGGATTGCAAATAATTGGTGTGTGAATCACGGAGGAGAACATTTTGAACATTTAACATTACTGTATACCTACTTTTGCACAATAATGTGGTAAAGTTTGTCACTTAAGTGAGCAGAGTCATGCCGGCTGAAAACATCCCTGAGGAGTGAAGACATCAAAGTAGTGCCTTCACGGAACTTCAAATCGGCCTAGCTCGTAAGTGACAAATTTACCCACATTAATTCTATCAACGCTCTATCGCTACCTCAATATCGAGCACTTTAGAAAAAAAAAACGTATTTTCAAAATATATTTTTATCATAATATATTTACCACTGAAAAGCAACAATCTTGGCGCTATGCATCATTACAAATCCATTCTATATATATATATATATATAAAGTTGACGTTATCATGGAGACCTTCGGATCCTTTCAGCAAATACATTATCAAAAATGCTTGTTAGTGTTATTGATAGACAGGACACGAAAATTACTTACAGAAGGATAAGTTGAAACTCGTTTAAAAACATAATTTTAATCAAAAAGCGATTATATATATATATATATATATATATATATATATATATATACTGGCTACTAGCGTATGATACATCATACGCTAAAAGTCTGCCTCCTTCTACCGAGCGCCCATAGCTCAGAGGTAGAATCGCCGACTGATGCCAGTTCGATCGAGTTTCAATCCTGGGTTAAAAGCAATCGGATGTCTAAGCGTACTGATGAGCTGTGATACAGTGATACAGTGAAACAGATGTGTCTGCATATTTATATAGTATTGATTTGTAATGGTGCTTAGTTCCAAGATTGATGATTTTCAGTGGCTTACTGATAAAAATATAAAGTAATTTGAATATGTAGCATTTAGCAAGTCTGAAAAGTTAATGCGTGTCACCGTGAAGCAATTACAGGATTTTCTTTAAGTTGATTATCACTTAAAGTAGTGAGCAAGTGACAAAAACGGGAAAGTTTTTTTGTTTTAAGCACTGTTCGTCAAACATATGTAGTTGACATAATGGGTGATCTATACGTTAAGCCGAAACATAGCTAATTACCAGAAGATGGGATAATAAATTTATGTCAGGGTATAAATTATAGATGTCTAGTTATATTATATTAAGAAAATGAACTATACTTTAGGGTATATTTTAGAAGATGATGACAGATAGAAGTTACTTCGCTACGTTTATTCAGCAAGTTTAGTTTTGTAAATCTGATAATTTGCAGTTTTCTGTTTGTTTGTTTTTTTGGGTTTTTTTTTTAATATTTTCCATTTTACGGTAGGGGTTTTATTGGAATCTTTTAATTATCAATAACAAGTAGAAAGTGGTGTGCTATTTCGGTAAGTCTTAAAAGATAAGGTGTGTAAATAATGGCGGTTTTTAAAAGGATTCTCGGTACAAACGAGATAAAATTTTATTACTGTAGGATTTTCTATGGTAGAAATAAAACATAGAGAGATTATAAAGTCAGTTGGTCATTTCTTTTGTAACAGACACTCAATAGGTTTTCGGCAATTGCAATTATTGTTATTGTGATTATTAATATTTTTAGGATATTTTCGATTAAAAGAAAATTAATGATCACAATGACTGCAATAAAAATATTACCATATATAATACTCTACTAATTATCGAGCACTCTTAATAAAGTAAATTGCTACAAACAGTGGACTGCCCATTCATCAGTTTGTACTACTTCTAATATATATATATATATATATATATATATATATGGGTTAGGCAAAATAAAGGAAACACTTTGAAATTTCAAGCACATTTATTTCAATATTAGGTAGGATTGCCTTTGGCGGTAATTAGAGCTTGAATTCTTTGTGACATCGACTCGTACAAAGTTTAAATTGTTTTCAAAAAAATGTTCATCCATTCTGCTGCTAAAACAACCGCCAATGATCTAAAGGATGATGGTAGAGGATATCGACTCCTCACTTTTTTCTAAAATAAACTATAAATGTTCAATGGTGTTAAGGTCTCAGGACTGTGATGACCAAATAAGAATTTCTACGTCATTAGAATGTTCCTTGTGTCATTCAGCTGTAATCATAGCAGTATTAATGGGTGCATTATCATCCTGAAGGATAGCATTTCCCATCGACCACTCAAAATTCTTAAAGAGTACGGACTTTTTATTTTAATAAACGCATTTAAATAAGTTCTCTTAAAAAACGACAATTTTAGCCAAAAACCTCCAAGAAAATAAACAAAAAACGACGTACGAATATTAAATCGAAAAAAAAAGACAATCTCTTGACAATTTTATCAAATTTTTAAAATTATATTATGAGGTGTTTCCATTATTTTGTCCACCCCTATATATATATATATATATATAGAGAGAGAGAGAGAGAGAGAGAGGTGGACAACTATATATATATATATATATATATATATATATATATATATATATATATATATATCCAGGTAAAGAGAACCAACCTTTTTACAATTTCGAATTCTCTGGCATTTACGTTTTAAAAAAAGTAAATGCCAGACAGACACATGCTCCTCTGGCATTCTGAAGATAAGATTTTGATCTCGAAATATCAATGTATAATAAATAGGTAATACCCAAACACTTCTTTAACTTTCTTTATTTTACTAAACGCATTGTGACATCCCTCAAGACATAACCATACACCTAATACACACAATGCTTCAAGCAAATTACAAAACTTTACCATATATATATATATATATATATGCATGTATGTTTATTTAAAACGCTTCTAAATCCAATTGATTTATCCCAGTAGAGTCTTAGATCAGTACGGCTTCTGAAAACCAAAGATTTTGTAAATGTGTTATGAAAACAACCGACAGGAAATGCCGATGATCGCCACATTTCCCTCGTCATGTCCCGATCCTTAAGGTCAAGCGACCTGGCGGCTATTTCACAGGTTAAAATATTATTTCTAAATACCGTGCGTCATTGGTGCCGAAACAGCGATCCGCTGACGAAATGTTGAATGTTGACAGATTGCCAAGAAATCAGAAGTCAATGAAAATAGCTGAAAGGAATGAAAATAAACGCAAGGAGTAAACGAATGTTTCGGAATAAACAAATGAAATATAAAGGGCGTGCATATTTGAAAATATTATTCATTCGAGTGGGTGAGGTTGTAACAAAAGACTGGCTCTAGTTGAACTTTCCTCAGTTAAATGACGAACTAACAGGATCTCAAAGCCATTGACAGGCTTTATGTTATCAGAGTTTGTTAGTTTTAAACGTTCTTTAAAGTGACGTGAATGTTTTTTTTTATCTTCTTAATATAAACAACATTGAGACAAGAAACTTGGCGGGGTTCGAAATATTCAAACTGTAAATAAAAATAAATAGGAATGTTCGATTTACGATAGAGGATCATTTGCTGGCACAGACCTAAGGTGGAGCAGAGACCAGTTGCTCACGAAACGACAACATTTTTAAAATCATTTCAAAAGAAGCATTGGGACAAAGCCAATAATACACAAGGGCTTATTGAAATTGAAAGAAAAATTTTTGAATAGTGATACAATAAAACAAAAGAAATAGTGAGACAGAAGATGACGATTGACATTGCATTTAATTTTCTGGAGATCATAGTTGACAGAAAAGCAAGAAGCCGGAGAATGTTCCATAGACGAGAAGTAGGATAGAAAAATCTATTTGAATAGAACATGCAATTTCAACAGTCAAATAATGACCTAGCTACCCTTAAATTTGTTAAGTCGAGGTATAAAAGAGCCAGTCAGTCAGTTTAGTGCCATGCGTGAAACACGCTTGGGCGATCATGTCTCGAAAGAGACATGACTGACTAGGCAGAAGATTATCCTGCAGTAGGTTGCCATTACTTTCTGCGGTAGACTGGTTGCCAGCTAAGGCTATAGAACCTAATCTGTCCTGTTATTTAACCCATAACTGGAAGGAAGAGACAGATTAATAACTTTCCCAAAAGTACTTGCGCGTAAGTGAATGCGAAGAGGCAAACTCATAAAACAATTGCCACGAAAATATTTATAGTAATGACACAGGAAAGCTACTTTATGGCGATTAAATAGTGATTGAAGCGGAAATAACAGATTAACATCTATAACATTGCAGATTCTTCTTTGAATTTTGTTGAGGGTAGCTAGATCTATTTAAGTAAGGCTCTTCTAAGTAGGAATAAATCACGTTAATAAAACACATTGCGACTTCTTGAGTTGAACTTTTTTTGAGACTCACTCCAGATCTCAAGTGGAACTCGTATATACGATCCATCACTAAAGATGTATGTATGTATGTCTATATATATATATATATATATATATATATATATATATACACATACATACATACATAAGAATATATATAGATAGATACATACATACATACATACATACATACATACATGCATAAGAATATAGATAGATAGATAGATAGATAGATAGATAGATAGATACGAATACAGTGAGATAGAGGTATATGATAAGATAGGATAGATATATCGATACATCACGAGTTCTGTACCCTATTTGTGTTGTAGAGGCATCACATGTCCTGCAGTCGTAGCAGCAGTTGCTTAACTTGAGCACGACTGGCTGACATAGCACAGCCATCCACAAGCTTGAATTTAGAATGTTCCTCCTCCTAGACTGGTTATCAGCCAAGGCTATAGGGACAAGTCAGTTCTGCTTTTTGTCCATAACTCCCGCAGGTGAATTTATACATTTCCCAAACTTATTTGCACATAAGTGAATGCAATGAAGTCGACTGGAATTCGAAATCCTCTCTTCGATCTCCCATTTGCAAGCCGCTATAGATTACACCACCGCGCAGATAGATAGATAGATAGATAGATAGATAGATAGATAGATAGATAGATAGATAGATAGATAGATCATGAGCAATAAAAGAGATACCCCTATTTCCTTCGGACTATGAAAAGAACACAGAAATATTCACATTCTGAGAACCACATTTTGACATCCACAGCAACCACTCCTGAAGAATTAGTTGAGGGTTGAGAAACAAACTAGACAATGGTAAAATTTAAACGACTTACCTGTTGGGTGCACAACATTTTCGAACATACCCTCTCCTTTCAGTGTTGAATTTGCCAATAATGAAGTAAAGGCCCGGTGTCCTGTTTTTGACACCCATTACAGCATCAAGGAGCTGCCGACGACGCTGACTTAACAACACACGCCTGAATGAGATCAGATACAACGTGAAATTTTCAGGAATAGGCTGAAGCTATACACCGTTAATGCTAATATACTTCTGCCTTGTACCTTAATAGGATCGTCTTTCGCCTGAGTAGCCTCAATAAAATCTTGCCCCTGTTGAAAGGAGTCGGTGAGAAAGGAGGCTTTTTATCAATGATTCTAACTTAACTAGAGAGTGGTCTGTTGATTAATGTACGCGAAAACAGGTGGGGTTGCAGGAGGTGTCTTTCTATCGAACGTTGCCTGTCTCTCCTTCTGCAAAACATCTACCGTAGTGACTTGCATTATTGGTTGCCCGCGGCCGGTGCGTTCGTTTAAAACTTGACTTTAGTCTCGGCTTGATTGATTTACATCTATTTGGATGGCTTTTCTTTGGTTGGCTGGTTGGTTGGCTGGCTGGTTGGTTGGTGGAAGGGGGTTATTGTGTTACAATTTCGGCTGGGACGGTTACCTTCTCACACATCGATTTATTTATCTATCTATTTGTCTTTATCTATCAAGGGATAAAAACGAATGAGATGCTGACTTGCGGGGACATCGAGAGAAGGCGGATAACTGCACAGATTAAGCCGAATTCAGTGTTACACAAGCAAGGAAATGAGCTATAATCTTTGCAGTGTCATTTAATTCTTTTAATCTAAGTCTCTTAAGGGAATAATCTTTATATATTCACGCATATGCTTATGTAGTAATACGGTGGTTGTCTGCCCATATATCTGTCCCAGCTAAAAGATACCAAAATTGCAAATAGCCAGTATTTTTTAAATAACAAATTTAGATAATTTGTTTTAGATACGTTATATATATATATATATATATATATATATATATATATATATATATAAAAGAATTTTGTAATTTGCTTGAAGCATTATGTATATTAGGTGTATGCATAGGTTTTGAAGGCTATCAATATGCGTTTAGTAAAATAAAGGAAGGTAAAGAAGTTGTTGGAAATTACTTATTAAACAATAATATTTCGAGATCATAATCTCATCTTCAGTATGATAGGAGAGCTTCGATGAAAGGCATGGACTACGAGCGGACGTGAGATTAAGCTCTCCTATCATTTTGAAGATGAGACCTACCCATATATATATATATATATATATATATATATATATATATATGCAGCAATCTTTCTTTTAAACAAGGTTTCGTTGAAACCAATAAGGAAGATTTTACTAATCTTTGATTTATTTTTTTATTATTCTTACATGTTCTCTTTATGCTTGAGATAAGAAATGTAAAAATGTTCAATAATTTTTTTTTACTTTCAAGCGCTTTCAGCCACTTCACTTGCCATTTTCAAGAATGTTATTTTTCCGATGTTGTTATTTTATCCTCGTGTTTTGACTGTAACGTAATTTATTTTGCATTTTCGAAAAGGTGTGTTTTTAAAATCTATCATATGCGTATAAATTACATTGCCTACATTGTTCGGGTAGTTGTTTTCATCTTTATTACCATGTTCACTACGTTTTGGTCGTTGGACTATCCGGCCTTCTTCAGTTGATATACGTTAGAATTTTGAACTGAATATCGCAGTAAAGGTTGAGGACAACAGTACGAACGATGCAGTTAGTGTACATATTTATAAAGCATCATCTTAGAAATATAGACTGATATTATTTTATAATCAGTTATAGATAATTAATATTACGTATGTATTTAGATAATTATTCTTACATACTACTTTTCGATAATCACTTTTAGATAATGTTTTGAGATAATTAATTTAACATAATATTTTTAGACAAACACTTTTAGATCATTTTATTTAGATAATTAATTTTGCATAATTTTTTAGATATTCACTTTTAGATAATTTTATTTAGATAAGTACCTTTGTGCATTGTGGTGCATTGGATATCGGCTCGGAACGAGAAATCGGGGAGCCGAGTTCGAATTCCAGCTGAATTCATTGCATTCACTTACGCGCAAATACCCTTGGGAAAGGTATTAATCCGTCTATTCCTTCCAGTTATGGGTTAAATAATAGGACAGATTGGGTTCTATAGCCTTGGTCGGCAACCAGTCTACCGCAGAAAGCAATGGCAACCTACTGCTGGATAATCTTCTGCCCAGTCAGTCATGTCTCTTTCGAGACATGATCGCCCTAGCGTGTATCACGTATGGCACTTTACTAACTGACTGACTGACCTTTACATAATTTCTTTAGAAAATCACTTATAGATAATGCTATTAGATAATTAGTCTTACATAATCTTTATAGATAATCACTTTTAGGTAATCACTGAAATCTTTAAAATAAATTATTGTAGGTATTTTTAGAGAAAAGAAAACTATAAAATAAGTTCAAAACTACATGGACATAAAAATAATTGCTCGCAAATATGAGTAAAATAACAGCGTAGATTTGGCTTTCTAGCTTTGGATTGCAGCAAGTCTACATGATGGAAATGAGAAAGCACTGAACTATCTTTCCCAGAAGGCACGGCTATTCGTTGAAAATAAAAGAAAAAGGTAATATCGTGTTAAAATCACGGAGCAAGCAAAGGCGAACCATTCGAAGAAGTTATGGCGGTTCGCAAAGATAAAAAGAAAGATATCCGGATTTTGAAAAAGGAGAGAACGAGTCAAGTAAACATCGAACTTAATCAAAATTCATTATAATAAGAAATAAAAATCACACATTAAATAATATAATTTTTCTACAGAAGATGACTTACTGAAGTCCGTATAAAATATCTAAAATGCGCACAAAAATAAGAATAATTATTACGATTCAATTCATTCTTTTCCATTTAAGTCTTATATTTGAAGTCATTTATTTTCATTCCTATTCCCATATAAAATCGTTTGGATTTGCCAAATATTGTTTGCCATGCTGACAATTCCTAGTTCTTGGTAGTAACTGAGATAGTCGAAATAACAACAAAAAAAAAAACTTTGAAAAATAACTTTCGGCAGTTATTAAGATTTTAATCATTATATATATATATATATATATATATATATATATATATATATATATATATAAACATCCTATTCGGAAATTGAATAAAATTTTTTTTAAATATAGACAGAGAATATCAACTGAATTTAAAAGTTGGTTTTATATGCACGGTGTCCTCTAAAATGTACTCACTTTTTGACTTCGACGTCAGTTTGAATATATTTAGACATAATTAATTACATTAGATATTTCATTTAAACCGTTAATCTTCGTAAGTTAACAAATATTAATTTTTAACCATTAATCTTGTTTGCTTGTTAATAAATACTGCACTTATATATATATATATATATATATATATATATATATATATATATATATATATATATAGTAATGAATTAATTGTACATTGCGACACGGAAATTTTTAAATATCGTGATAGATTCTCATCATCAGGCAATGTCTGATGTTGGTTGTGCAGATGATTTATATTTAAATAACAAAAACCTTTGGTTTGCTGTGTATGTACGTGGAAAGATATAAAATTTACATTTGTGTTTCTTTTGGCTAATCAGAGCGAAGATTTATTTTGGGATTTGGCCCCAAGAATACATACTAATTAACCATACAAAAATACAATATTTTATACATCCACCCGAAGTCTAACCACCCTCCATCTGTTATCAAACAAGGACCCTCATCAATAGAATACGGAATTAGCAGAAATTCAGCTAATGAAGACGTATTTAATAAGCATAGCAATTTTTATAGTTCTTCCTTAAAAAATAGTGGATATAAAAACCCAAATATTAAATATGTAAACGAGAAATGTAACCCCCCCAAAAAAATAGGAATAGAAATATTATCTGGTACACACCCTCTTTCAAACAAATGGGTAGTAATAAATTGGAGAAAAAATTCCTCGCGTTAATCAAGAAACTCTTTCCGAAAAAACAAATCCACTAAGTAATATCTTTAATAAAAACACTATTAAATTATGTTACAGCTGTATGAACAATCTTGAAAAAATTATAAAAATCACAATAATAATGTTTTAAAAAACTTTACCAAAATTAATAAACACAACCGGATAACAGAAAATAACAATTTAGACAAGAGAAAATGTAATTGCAAAAACCCTATAGATTGCCCGTTAAAATATAGGTGCCTAACAGAATCAATTGTCTATCAGTGCGAAATATCTTCAAAGGAAAACCCGAATAATATAAAAATATACATAGAGAGTACTAAAAATACACTTACACAGTGGGTTTACCAACACACTCGTTCATTTAATAATAACAAATACAAAAATAGAACATCCCTATCGAAATATCATTGGTACCTAAAGGAAACAAAAAAGACACCCACAATAAAGTGGAAAATTCTAAAAGAAGCTAAAACATGTAAGTTTTTAAATGAACCATGTTCATTATGTTTATACGAAGAACTATTTATTATTGAATCACTTAAGAATAAAAATCTATTAGATAAACGCAATGAGATCAATGTAATATGTAGACATTGCAAAATGCTCGTATTAGAAAATGGGTAAAATCTAAATGAAATAATATTCATATAATCAACAAATGCTTAAGGAAAATTATTACTAACGAACGATCAAAATAAAGTAAATTGTAATATAAAATTATTTATATAATTTTTTTCGGTTTATAAAAAAAGACTTTACAACAAATAAATTGATAGACCAAAAATGATAAGAAAGCAAATTAACAGTCTTGGTACTAAATGGGCATATCACATCAAAGACAATAAAACTAAAGAAAGAGAAGAGGGGAAAAAAGAGAAAATGATAAGATTAGATTAAAGGCAGATTGACATATTGACTGTTAAGTGGGGAAAGGAAGACAGAAGCAGGGTAGGATGAGGGAGGGGGAAAATGGAAAAAAAGAGAAAAAAATAGGCGAGTATGTATTCTTTGGGGCCAAATCCCAAAATGAATCTCCGCTCTGATTAGTTAAAAGAAACACATATAAATTTTATATCTTCCCACATACATACACAGCAAACCAAAGGTATTTGTTATTTAAATGTAAATTATCTGCACAACCAACATCAAAAATTGCCTGATGATGAGAATCTATCTCGAAACATAGAAATTTCCGTGTCGCAATGTACAATTAATTCATAACTATATAATCATATTAAGCTCTATATTTATTATATTGAGCACTGTTAAAAATAACACTGTTAAAAATAACTAATAACTAATAAAATAACTGCCGGGGCACTCAAAATAATAAAACTTTGATTCCTCTTTACCTGGTATTTTATATATATATATATATATATATATATATATATATATATATATATATGTGTGTGTGCTCTTCATGTGCCTTGTTCTTTCCGGTCGTAGGCGATCATAGACTTCCATTTACCCCTGCCTCTTGTCGCTCTCTATATTTTTCTTCTTCGTATCTCTCCTAAATCCAGCTCCACCAACTGTTTGATCAGGCCTATCAAGTATGTTTCGTGCTTCTTTCTCCTGTCTCTTTTTCCTTCTATCTGTCTTGTGAGTATTAAATTATCTTGGCCTTCTTTCCTCATTACGTGTCCCAGGAACTTCAGCTGTCTCTTTCTGATGTTTATGAGTTTTCTTCTAGTTTGCATCCTCTCCAACATGTCATCGTTGCTCAGGTGCTCAGTCCATTTTATCCTTACCATTCTTCTGTAGAACCACGTTTCAGCTGCCTCACGCCTCTCCGTCTTCCTTGAGAAGATCTTTCAATATTCACTGCTATACAGAGGACAGATATCACGTAGCAGTCCACGACTATTTTCTTTGTTTCCATTAAGATTTTCCTGTCTCTCTGTACTCTATTTAGCTTTTGAAATGCGTCCTTGGCCATGCCAATGCGTCTTTGGATCTCAGCGTCACACTTTCCTTCCTCTGTCAGAACGCTTCCCAGGTATTTGAATTTCTTTATTTGTTTTATTTTAGTTTCTCCAACCTGTAGTTGGCATTTTGAGGTCATCTTTTTGCTGATGACCATGTATTCAGTTTTCTTGAATTTTATGCCCAATCCTTTATTCTCGCTTTCACTTGCTACCTTCTGTGAGAGGTCCTGCATTTTCTTTTCTGTCTACTATCAGCACCGTGTCATCTGCGTATCATACATTGTTGAGATTGTGACCGCCAATGACGAATCCTGGCAAAGATTTTATTTATCTCAGGATTGTTTCGCTGTGCATGTTAAACAGTTTCGTTGAGAAAACACACCCTTGTCTTACTCCCCTTAGAGAGTGAGAAAGAGATAGTGAGTCAGAGCGAGACAGACAGACAGACAGAAATAGAGGTGGGAGATAATGAGTAAGAAAAAACAGAAATAAATGTATTTATACATTGTGATGTATTACTTAATACTGGAGACAAAAAGGTTAGCAACATCTTTTACTTCTTTTTCTTCTTTTTCATCTTCTTCTTCCTCTTCTTCTTCTTCTTTTTTCTTTTATTTTTCCTCGTTCTTTGTACCGAATCCCTTCAGGACAACATCAATAATGGCTCTCCATAAGTCCATGTCCGTGATAATTCTTAGTTTTGTTTTTTCGTTATATTTCCTATTCCCTGTTCTTCTAACCATTTACCTGAACCCTTTTAGATAATTTATTCGCTACCTCATTCTGATCCTCTGTTCTTCAACATATCTTATGAGTGTAAAATTCTCCCAGCACTCTTTCCTTATGTACCCTAGAAATTTAAACCGTACCTTTTTAATTCTAGGTATAACATTCTTTTTCGTTTCTATTTTTTCTAAAACATTTTCACATGTTGCTCAGATGTTCCATTCCATGCAATTTTAGCATCCTTCCGCAGAACCGTATTCCAACTGCCTCAAGTTTCTTCTATAAAGAGATCCAGCATCCATTGACATATAAGAGGACAAATATTAAATGACAGTTCAGTATTATCTAAACTTTTTTATAAATGGAACTTTGTCTCTGTGTGTGTATGTGTGTGTCTGTGTGTGTATATGTGTCCGTTACCTATAGACTCCGAAACGGCTGAACCGATTCTATTGAAAATTTACACAGTTGTACTATAAGCGACTGTGAGTGTTCTTAGCTAGGTTTTGTGTCGAGGAACCCCCGATAAATATCGAAAATCGATAATCGAAAAAATCGGGTTATAGAAGGAGTGGTCCGATTTTAATGAAATTTGATACACTCATAGACAACGACATAAGTAACGGTATTCAGAAGTTTCAAGGTTTCAGTTCTTACAATAGTGCAGAAAATCGATAATATATATATATATATATATATATATATATATATATATATAAAAGGCAAGATGTTTGTGTGTGTGTGTCTGTTTATCTGCCTGTATGTCTGTCTTTTTTTCAGCCCTTTTATTTTAGTTTTTGCTTCGGGTTTGACTCTAAGTAGGTATAATTGTAGTTCTTAGTCTCAGCCATGATACCTTTTACTCAGAGGACTTATTTAGCCTTCAAAATTCAGTTTACGACGAAAAAAACTTATTTGATATCGATACCAGGAAATCAAAATTTAACTTATATCCATTCCTTTTTTCTTTCAGTCTACGGTTTCGCTTTAACTGGAAACAACTATTGCTTTTTAGTCTTTCGTGCCAACGTACAAAGAGTCTGAGCTCCAGGACCATGGATTAGTTTTAAAGATTTCATTACGCCCGAGCAACGCCGGGCTATACTGCTAGTCTCCTATATTTCTAACGAAATTATCCTATTACGTTATATAGGGTGTTCCACTAACTTGAACCGATTTTAATTGTGAATTAAGTTTAAGCCTGAAATGATTTTTTTTTCGGTTTCTTTCAGATTTAACAACATAAGTCTTTGGCTATTTCAACCATGGAAAGATTATCAATCGAACAACGTGTTCAAGATATCGAAGCCTATTACGAACATAGATGTTCAAACAAGAGAAGTTTCCAGGTCGTATCATCGAAACAGTGATGCCATTTGCCCACCATGATAGTGTGACTTGACGCCTTTAAATTTGTTCCTTCGGGATCATATCAAAAGTAAGATCTATACCAACAAGCTAACAACAATTCAACAATTGAAGTATAAGATAATAAGACATGTTGGTGAGGTCGAGGAGCAATTATGCAGAGACGTCGTCAAAAGTTTTAACCATCGTGTGTAGGTATGCCGCCGAAACCTTAGTGGACATTTAGACGATATTATTGCCATGACTCAATTAACATGATCTAATAGTGAAATCAATAAAATGTCACCAATAACACCGTTTTATTTACCGCTAACTTCGATCCGTCTAAATAGAACATTCTATACTTTGCTTAAGTTTTCGAAGGCATCTTCTTCTATTCGAATGCGCCTTGAGATTTTGATTTCTCTCTTAAAATACTTCCTAGATATTTAAATTGTTGTAATAATATTATATTTGGTTCGCCAATTTCTAGTGGTTTCCTTGGTTGTTTCATTTGTTGACGGTCCTGGTCATGACAGTAAACTGTATCCAGCAACAAGGCTTCTGATTGGAAGGTTCCGAGGAGCATGGAACCACCTCTTAATCGCTGTTGTTCTCTGGTCCACTCTGACTCAGAATGGTAGCACCTGTTAGGGTTCCACCTATGGGCAAATAGTTAACCCGCAAACGGGGGTTAAAACTCTATGAAAGTATAAAAATAGAAATATATACTTAAAAATTAACCTTTATAGAAAAGTATACATTTTCAAAAAAAATATTATCAACAATAACTTTCTAAAAGAAAAAAAAATTACCATAACACATTTTTGAAGAAAAAAAATTATTACCACCAATTATTTTTAAATACAAAACTAGAAGACATCTTCAATTTTCTAAAATAAAATAAAAATTTAAAAATAATTTTTTCATCAAAATCTGACTAAATCAACCTTCTCACTATAATCGAACATTAAAAAAAATATCTTAAAACATTACCTTTTTGATATTAAATAACCCACAGAGGTTGACATGCCAAAACTCATGTTCAAATTCTTTTGTTGACAATCATACATTCTGTCTTGTCTTACAATTAATGCTTAATCTGTTATTCTCGCTTTCCGTTATTAGATTCTGAAGAAGTTCTTGTAGTTTCCATTCTGTCAAAACTATGTCACTTGTATATTTTATTCTATTAAGACTATTGTCGCTAATAATGAATTCTGGAAGAAGTTCTCGTTCTTTCAGGACCGCCTCACTGTAGAAAACACATCGTTGTATTCCTCTCCCTAAAATATTCATGTTTCTGTTTATTGAAGATTCACTTTTTTCTTTTATTTAAAATCATATGAAACATAAACACTCAGTTTGATTTTCTCTATTTTTTCTAAGTTTATCAGCCTTTGGTAGATTGTAATGCTTTTCCATTCTTTGGTAATTTCTGTGTACTTTGTCGTGGATTGGTTTGGACTATTGATATTAAAGTGTCATCACGAAAGACCGATGAAGGCTCCATCTAACAACGTTTTCCCGAACGAAGCTTCGCAAAGCAATTTCGTATTTGTCAGTAAGCTATGAATTATTGACCATAAATATTACATACTTTTTCAGATGTCTCTATAATGTTTATTCCCTTGTTTGAACACCTACGATTTTTATTTCTTTCTTTTATGGGTCTAAAAATGTATTCTTTAATCCACTGTGTACGCTGCCTCTATTGTGCAAAAACCAAATTGATAACTAACTGCAGTTAGGATAATACATTCGTCATCACTGGTTCCCCACCTCAAAAAAAAAAAAAAAAAGAAAAGAAAAAATTACTTATGCTTGAAGACAATAAGATTAAACAAAAATTATAATTACACACATTATACTTTTTTTAGTGAAAACATGATCGATTGTAAGATCTGTCAAAAGTTTCCTTTGATTTACAGATTAAACTGTTTTTTATGTACAAACATTGTTTTTCATTATTTGTATATTTTGATGTTTAAGTTATTATTTAGTTGTATTATACTGACATTTAAATTATATTATTCCATATATTTCGTTCGTGCATTCAGTAAAAATAAAAGACGGTGGTCAGGAATTTAAAGCAGTGAAACAACCTGAATATCTTGTTTTGATTAACAGCAAAGTCAGCTCCAGAACAGAAATAATTCCAAGAATAACACATAAAAAGTACATTATATAAAACTATGGACCGTTTTAAAAGACAAGAACATCTGCCAGAAATCAAAGACCAAACTGTTGCGTGGTTTTTCCTTCTAGATCCTTCTGTATGTCTGCGACTCTTGGGTATTGACAGTAGAATGAACAGTGAAGAATTCAAAAATTAGGAATGAGATGCTACAAAATCATTCTTAGTATCTTCTATGTAAGCTGCATTAAAACTGAGGCTGTGCAAAAGATCTTCAGATAAGAAATAGATTCTTTGTATGATATTTATAATAATATTATTTATAAATGGAACTTTGTCTGTCTGTGTGTGTCTGTGTGTGTGTGTGTGTGTGTGTGTGTGTGTGTGTGTGTGTGTGTGTGTATCCGTTACCTATAGACTCCGAAACGCCTGAACCGATTTTCTTGAAAATTTACACACTCGCGTCTGCGAGTGTTCTTAGCTAGGTTTTATGTCGAGGTACCCCGATAAATATCGAGTTATAGAAGGAGTGGTTTGATTTTAATCAGATTTGATACACTCATAGACAAAGACATAAGAAACGATATTCAGAAGTTTCAAGGTTACAGTTCTTATAATAGTGCAGAAAATTTGATATCGATACCAGGAAATCAAAATTTGACTTACACCCATTCATTTTTCTTTCAGTCTACGGTTTCGCTTTAACTGGAAACAACTATTGCTTTTTAGTCTTTCGTGCCAATGTCCAAAGGGTCTGAGCTCCAGGACCATGGATTAGTTTTAAAGCTTTCATTACACCCGAGTAACGCCGAGCTATACTGCTAGTTCATGGATAAAGGAAAGTTGAAATGAGAGATTTATCATCAATAATCTTTCCCTTGCCAATCCTATAAGGTTCGATCTCAGGCAAAAGTAGAGGAGGTAAACAGAGGAAAAAAATGAACTGTCAAAAAAGAATTCGTCAATGCAATGAAAAAAACAGATGACATCCTCTAGATATGGCATGGTGATGTGCGTTGTGGTGCAGTGGATATCGGCTCGGAACGAGAAATCGGAGAGCCGAGTTCGAATTCCAGTTGAATTCCTTACATTCACTTACCAGCAAATACCCTTGCAAAAAGTATTAATCCGTTTCTTCCCACCAGCTATGGGTTAAAAAACAAGATAAACTGGATTCTATAGCCTTGATTGGCAACCAGTCTACCCCAGAAAGTAATGTCAATCTACTGAGGGACATTAACTAGACTGGCTGATTAATGTCAATAAATAAAAACTCAGGATGAACAATGAGAATGGCCACTCAACCTTCGGTGGTCAGAAAGGGCACTCAAAAATTCTGTGGTCAGAAACTTGAAGTCTTGAGCCAATTCAGATATCTTGCCTACATTCATCTGTAGTGAGAGCTCTTTCAACAGATGGTGTCTATCTTTACTCTAAGGTTCAAATAACAGCAAGGGCATGTTATCCCTCCTTTCTCCAAGATAGAAACGACAAAAATATAAAAAAAAGAAGTCTTGAATAGAAATCATTTCAAGAGTACTACAAACAATGGCAACTGTCTTGAAAACCATCTTGAAAGACAGAAACATAAACCAAAGGTCAGAATATCGCATGTAATGTTCTTCTCAATCTTCAAAATCTTCAACATTAACAGCAGAATTACATTGAAGAATTCAAACATTAGAAATGAGATGACACAGCATCACACTTGGCATCTTCTAAGTAAACATCGCAAATTATGCAGTGCGAGACATCATCAAACAAACAGGTCAGTTGGAAGAGGTCATAGCAACCACCAAGAAGTAAAAGTTGAAATGATGTAACCACTGCCGACTACAAAGTACCACCTAAGAAAAAGCAGACGAGGAAGACAGTGGGGGAATGGGCTAACAACGTCACTGAATCAACTCGAAGACTCAAATGTTGGCACGCAATTGATAGATTTGAAGAGGGTTGGTCAGGTTCTCAACTGTGAGGTGACTCTACGACCACACCAAGTCATAGGGCCGCTGCTGCTGCTACTACTGTTACTACTGCTGCTATTGCTGTTGCTGATGATGGTTAGTTTGCAATATAATTCCGTTTTCAGAATTTGTTTGTTATTTTTTCCATGAAGACGGAAAAGTGAAAAGAACATATACGAAAACAATTTAAAATATTTTGTTAATGGATATCTAAATCAGTTTAAGATAAATGAAGACAAAAGGATTTTGAAGGATACAACAAAACTGATTGTCCACAACAAAACTGATTGCTTCTTATAACGCAAACATAAGGCTTTTTGATCGGAGGCAAAACAAATGTGGTTTCACATTTGGCACGCAAGCAAACATATCAGTCGACACAGGCATTGAATCTCTACAGATACAAAACGTTCTCGACAGATTTTAACTGTGGATCGTTAAACACTTAGGACTTTCCACGGATTCACTGCGCCTTTCTCACATTCCCCTTTTGTACATCATCGACCGCCATGTTTTTGTTTCTTTCTTTTCGCTTCCCGTTTTTTTCCTGGTCTTCATCTGATCCGATTTTTTTTCCTTCTTTTAAACATTTCTTCGTCTTTAGCTTCCTTATCTGTTCCTACCGCCTTTATATTTTGGCAAGAAATTTGAAGATTGACAAGAATTATACTTCTTTGGATTAAATTGTTATATTTGATCAATATATTTCCACCCATCATCAATAACATAATCCCCATCCCCCTAACAAATTATTTGTTTATTGAGCGTAAATGTTTTCAGGTTTCGATGTTAAAAAAAAAACACTTAATAATAGTTGTAAAGTTTTCCCAATCAATAAACTGTTTTCTTTCTCAAAAATATTGCAATGAACTGAATGGAGCAACCTCAGGTGAGTACCGTATTTCAAGTAGGATAAAGAGCATTTCTTTTCCTGAAAATGTCTTAAAAATCAGCCTCCTTTATAGAACTGAGACGACAAGTTGTAGAAAGGGATCTGCTAACACTCACGAACCCCAGTAACAATATATAAGTAATCACGAACCCCAGTAAGCTTACAATTACCATTCATATATAGTAAATACCGTATAAAACGCTAGTATCATGCCATATATAATATACATTATTTTTACCTTGATAAGAGAAGACAGATTCGCATATCACCCGGTTCACACTCCTTCACATTCTTTTGAACAGTAGTAGAGTTTTACCTATTGTTTCATGGCTATGATTGGGATTCCGGTTCTTTCTTAAATCATTTCCTTTCAATCTCTGTAGCTCCTCGTATTTCAGTGGAATTATTAACTTACTTGTGGTGAAATGATTTTTTTTAATAACCCGGTCATTGTGTGAACTTACATTATCATGTAAGCGCAACACGGATTAGCCAAGGACGTCCGCATTTTCTGCGGGTTTTTATGCAATGCTTCCATTTGACAATACCCACCAATATTAATTTTAGGCGGGATGGTTAATACTTCTTCATGTCTGATGATCTCCTAAAAATAAAAAGAACTCAAAATAAACATTTTACTGGATGTAGTCCTAGTTTGGAGATTGATTGTCCCTTTGTTTGCATTTGATTATAGGAAATTTACGTTTCATTACTGTCGATGATTACAACCAACAAAAGTTCAGTAGTTTTTTCTCTAATGTGAAGCTCGGATAAGATGATAAGCTGCTAGATGTTGAAGGATGCATTGATCAAGAATTCATGAAGATGTTTTATGAAATAAGTGATATTTGTATTAAACTCTTTTGCTAATTCCTATGACGTTTGTTTATTAGTTTTCATCCCTTACAATATGCTGAATCTCATTATAAACAGAATTGGTCGTCAGATTGAGACAAATCTACAAGAGAAAGCATTCCAAATAAAACCTGGCTAAACCATCTTTAGCATGACCATATACTTCCATTTATAGATATCCTGCGTATTTCTTGGTGCTTCCAATGCCGAGTGTGATGTTTTGAATTCATACAACATACAATGTCCGATATAAGTCTGATCAAAGTATATTTTAAAAGAATAAAATATATACCAAATTTACCCTTTCTGATATGAAGTAATCCATAAAGAAAGAAAAAACATTAACACATAAAGATGAAAGGTTGTTTTACAGTAAGTACTAAATAGTAACCTTAAAGTGACATGTATACATAAAATTCTGTGACTTCTTAAACTCCGTCCGCCACAGCCTCAAAAATAGCCATACATTGAAACCACATTTTTGGGAGAAGTGCAAACATTAAGTGGGTACAAAGTATACAGTGATTTGCATAGCTCAGTGCAATACATTTTTATTATATTTTTGGAAATGATTATTTTTTTTATTTTACAGACAAGATGATCCCACTATTTTTTTAAAACAATTTAATGATTAAAATAACAAATACTTGTTTAATAAAAATGCAATGTTGTTTTTTGCATACATCTTTAAGGGGTTTTCATAAATATAAGAATCGAGTTCCCAGTTTGCCTTGCGCTTGCGAGAACTATAAACTATTCCGAATTTTATTTGCGCGTAAGTGAATGCAACGATTTCAACAGAAATTCAAACTCGGCTCTCCGGTTTCCAAGTTCTGCACCACAATGCACATTTGAGCTCGATTCGATCGGTAATCTTTAACCTTTTTTCATTTGTGGGTATTCACACACACACACACACACACACACACACACACATAAACGCACACACACACACACACACACACACACATATATATATATATATATAGTAATTTTGTTATTACAATGGTTTATAAAAGCATAATATCACGACACAAAATTTTCATGTTTCGGAACAGAACTCTTCCTATTCAGGTGATATGCTAAAATAAAATTAAATAATCACCTGAATTAATATGATAAAAACATAATCACCTGAATTTAATATGTTAAATAAAATTAATATGAATTAATATGTTAATATGTTAAATATGTTAATATGTTAAATAAAATAATCACCTGAATTAATATGTTAAAATAAGATAAAATAATTACCTGCAGAGGAACAGTTCTGTTCCGAAACATGAAAATGTTCTTTTTTATACTGACTTCTTCTTCTTCTTCTTCTTCTTCTTCTTCTTCTTCTTCTTCTTCTTCTTCTTCTTCTTCTTCTTTATACTGACTTCCTTCTTATTATTCTTCTTCTTTGTACTGACTTTTTCTTATTATTCATACTGACTTTTTCTTCTTTACACTGATTTTTGCTTCTTCTTCTTCTTCTTCTTCTTTTTTTCTTTCTCTCTTTCTTCTTCTTCTTTTCTTCCTCTTTTTCATCTTCTTTATACAGACTTTTTCTTTATACTGCTTCTTTTCCTATTCTTCTTTTTCTTCTTTTTCTTCTTCTTCATACTGACATTTTATTCTACTTTTTACTGACTTTTTCTTTCTTTATACTGACTTTTCCTTCTTCTTCTTCTTCTTCTTCTTTAAAATTCTTTCTCTTTCTTTTTTAAACTTTCTTCTTTTTCTTTATCTTTATACCTACTTTCTTCTTCTTCATAGTGACTACTTCTTCTTTATATAAACTTTTTTCTTTATACTGCCTTTTTCCTATTGTTCCTCCTTTTCTTCTACTTTTACTGAGTTTTTCTTCTTTTTTATGCTGACTTTGACTTCTTTTTGTTCTTTAAACTTTTTTCTTCTTTTTCTTCTTCTTTATACTGACTTTCTTTTTCTTCTCCTTCCTTCTTACTGACTTTTTCTCCTGCTTAAAACACCACTATCAACTACTTTAAAATTCACACACAATCAAAGAGAATAAAAGAAGCGAATAACTTATTACTAGCAAAAAGCAGTTGCTGCATTTGTCGAATCCTGTTAAAAAATGTCCTTCAAAACCGGAACGGCACCGTGTGACAATGGCAGAGACACGCGACCGAAATTTCGCGAAGTATGGATAAGGAGAAGCTGGATTCCAAGAAACAATAGAAGAAGCTGCTTTTTAACAATGGTCATTGCAGTGCCACAACAACTATGCAAACAGAGACACAAAACAAGTGTAAACAACAGCTGACTGGAGGCCAAGAAAAGATACAATCGGAATAAAGTAACACTTGAATCATCTTACATAATTCTTCACTTCCTTTAAGAATCTGGTCGTATTCATTCTTCACATTGATTTCTTTTTATTTTCACTTTTTCTTTCATCTTTTCATCGTCTCTTTTTTATTCTTCATCTTTATTCTATTTACGATTTTTATCACGTTTCACTTCTAGAACTCTGACCTCTCTTTTTTTCCTATCTTTTCTTACTTTTTTAATTGCTATACCTCCTTTCTGTTCCTTTTTCTTTTTTTTTCTATCTTTCTTGTTCTTTTCTTACTATCTTTAACTTTTCTTTTTCTTTTTCTCTTTCTTTTCTTTCTTCTTTGATTTTTATTCATCATTTTTTTATTTATTTTAAAATTTTATTTCGTTTTTGTCTTCTTTTTCATTCTTCTTTTCTTTTCTTAGTTTTCTTTTCTTTTTTTATTTATTCTTATATCCTTCTTTTTTCTTTTTTTCTTTCGTTTATCTCTTCTTCTATTCCTCAGTCATTCTTTTGTTTTTCCATTTCTTTCTTTCTTTCTTTCTTTCTTCCTCTCATTAATTTATTTCTTTATTTTGCCTTCTTATTTTTATTCTCTCTTTCTTCTTTTTTCTTTTCTTTCACTCTCTCACCTTCACTTATTGCGTTTTATTTTTCTGTCCTTTTTGCTTCTTTTCTTTCTGTTTCTATTCTTCTTTTCTTTCTTTATTTCTTTATTTCTTTCTTTCATTTCTTTCTATATTCCTGTTTCTACTGCCTTTCTTCTTATTTTTTTTTGTTTCCTCTTAAGTTTTTTATTTATTTAATCCTCAGGCTCTACTTTTTTCTTCATTCCTATTAACTTTCCATCTTTTACATGTCTTACTTTCCCCCTTCCTTTTTGTTATTCGCTTTTATTCTTTTTTCCTTTCTTCCTTGATTTCATTAATTCTTCCCCACTTCGTTCCTCCTCCCCCCCGTCCACAATCGCACCTTTATCTACAGCCAGTCGTAATGTATCTTTCATTGTTTGTATTTCACAACATTGGCAATTGTTTCAAAGCCCGTAGCAAAATTTTTAAGGAGGCAAAATTGAAAATAAAACGAAATCTCCTCGAAATACGAAGTGGTCAGGAAAGTAACTGAAAAGTGAAAAGAAAACTAAATAAATTCAAATTTGGAGCCACAGAGAAAGAGAAGGGAAATTGAAAATAGAAATATGGCAGGGAAAGTATCTTTGAATGAAGTTTGGAAATGAAAGAATAAAAATATTGGGAGAAGTGACGAGGTGAAATTGAAATACGGAAAACGAAGAAGAACAATGACACGGTACAATATAAATTAACGGACCCGTTCCTAGAAATACAAAGAAGAATTTGTTTAACAGTTCTCTAGATTAACGTTTAATTGACATTTATTTACTCATGACATTTTTTTTAATCGAAAAATATTGACTTTTATCATTTTTGAAGGCAGGTTCGATCCCTGACTTCAAGAGTTGTCAATACTTCCAAAGAATGGTCTGCAATCTAATCGATCCTGACTTGGCAGCCTGTATTCACTCACTTTCTCACTAACGTGATGGTTTCCCCTCTGTCTTTTTTATAAGTATTTTCATAGCAACTGCACTGACTAGCTTTTTTCCCCGAACACCCTTTTATCGTCGAAATAGTTAAAAGCAACCATCTCTTCTACTCTATAGTTTCTTTTCTCGCACTTTTCGCCTGTGGAACTTTCATCCGTTTGCTTGCTTCCCTCATAGCTGCAATCTCCCAAAGTTTAAATGCAATGTCAATTGCCATCTTCTATTTCCTTGATTCCCATCTACCTCTTATCCTATCTTCGACATCTCCGATACATTTTTTTCTCACACTGTAACTTCCTGAGCACCAGTAGCAGTGCTGACTTGCTTGGAGTAAAATGATTATACGAAAAATACTTCGTTTCTATTTCAAGATGCCAACAGTGAAACTACATTTACATCACTGATAACTGTCTTCCATTCTTCTTCTTCTTCTTCTTCTTCTTCTTCTTCTTCTTTATGTGCCGTGTCCTTTCAGAA
The DNA here is from genome assembly GCA_037127315.1 of Ascarosepion bandense. NCBI lineage: Eukaryota > Metazoa > Mollusca > Cephalopoda > Sepiida > Sepiidae > Ascarosepion > Ascarosepion bandense. The sequence goes on from JBBBDQ010001908.1 coordinate 5,107,382, forward strand.
CATAGGCGGTCATGGACTTCCATTTTTCCCTATCACTTGTCTCTTATAAAATTTTTCCTCTTACTTTCTCTCCCAAACCCTGCTCCACCATCTATTTGCTCAAACTCATCAAATATGTCTCACGTTATTTTCCCCTGTTCCTCTTTCCTTCCATCCGCCACGTGAGTATTAAATTTTTCAAGACCTCCTTCCTCATTACGTGTCTAAGAAACTTCAGCTGTAATTTACTGATGTTAAGTAAGTAATACAGATGTCACATACCAGTCCAGTACACCTTTTTTTTTGTTTCCAACGACATATTCTTGTCTCTCAATACTCTGCTTAGCTTTGGAAATGCGTCCTTATCCATGAAAAATACACCTTCGGATCTCAGTGTTGTACTTTTTGTCCTCTGTCAGAACACTTCCCAAATATTTCATTTTCTGTACCTGCTTAATTTTAGTATTCAGTAATAATCATGGATGTGTGTACTATAGAAAATGGAAAAACGGATGTTATCATTAATAACAAGTTGTCAATGACATAAGCTTATGAGGGTAGATAACGATTGAACCTTGACTATAATATATAACAATTTGTCAGTGTTATCAGTTATCCTTGCTCTCACCTAATAGATAGGGTGTATTCTTGCCTTTCCCAAGGGTAGTAGTGAGATTCGAATGCTGTTCACCGTCTCATTTGATGTGCCTTAAACTAAGCCAGTTTGTCACCAAATGAACAACTTTCGTTTTTGTCTTTCTTTTTCATCCTTCTTTCCTTTGCACTATTTTTTCTTTCTCTTATTTCTTCAAAGCTTCTACTTTCTTTTCTTTCTTTTTTTTTCCTCGTTCTTGATTCTTCAATAATTCTTTCTTTCTTTCTTTCTTTCTTTCTTTCTTATAGTTCTTCTTTGATGATAAGTAAGATGATAATGATTCACTATAATGTGTGACAGGGTATACAGAATTCAATATTATCGGCAACACTGAGTTATCCTTGTCCTCACTTAATTGATGAAGTGGATTCTTCTTGCCTTTCCCAAGGGTAGTAGTGAGATTTGAACACTGTTCACTGGTCTCATTTGAGGAACTATAAACTGTTAACTCAGTTTAGTACAGAATCAACATTCTCTTCTAAATGCTCCAAGAAGCTGGACGGAAGATAAACATCTACAAAATCGAAACAATGAAAAAAAAGCAGTGATAGTATATGCATTTTAAAATTCAGGATATGGAATTAAATACATGCCAAGAACATCAAATACATCGGTGTATTATAGGCAAAGTGGAGTAATAGATAGCAGCTTAGATTCAGGAATCGGAGAACCAAGTTCGAATTCCAGTCGAGTTCATTACATTCACTTACCTACTAATAACTCTAGGAAAGGTATGAATCTATCTCTTCTCTGTACCCCATGGGTAAATACCAGGGTTTTATAGTTTTGAGTGGCAACCAGTCTAGGAAAAAGAAAACTCTGAATTTAAAATCAGCCTGGGTTTGCGTAGGGTCAACACTCCTACCTGTAAAAAAGCTACAGAAGCATCAACGACAACGAAGCAAAAAAGAGTGCGATGTCGAGCGGTCGGAGATGGCCTATGTTCCACTGGAAATGATGGGCTATGAGAAGAGAGACATCAGTTTATGGATCAGTTACAAACAATTTAGTATAGGAGATAAAGGAAATGAACATAGAATAGTTTGTTCTTAGAGTAGTCTCGCACAACTCCACACATTGCTTCAAAACCAAAAACATTACCCTAAAATCTCGAGTCACATTAACCTAAAACGCTTCCAATTTCTTGCTTCTCTTCTACCTACAATCTTTAAATATTTAAATGCACCAGCAATCATCATCTTTTGTCTTAGGGCAACCCAAAATGCCAATTACAGGTGGGGGACTCTAAAATCAAGCAGGTACAGAAATTTAAATACCTAGGAAGTGTTCTAACAGAAGACGGAAAGTGCGACACTGAGATCCGAAGGCGAATTGGCATGGCGAAAGAAGTATTCCAGAAGTTGACTAAAGTATTAAAAAACAGGACTATTTAACTAGAAACAAAGAGGAGACCACTGAATTGCTATGTGATGTCGGTTCTTCAATATGGCAGTGAATGTTGGAAGATGAAGGAAAAACTTGGAGCAGCTGAAATGTGGTTCTACAGAAGGATGCTGCGGATATCATGGACCTAGCATGTGAGCAATGACGAGGTTTTGGAAAGGATGAAGACGAAAAGGAAATTAATACTGAGCATCAAGAAGAGACAACTAAAGTCCCTGGGATATGCAATGAGGAAGGAGGGCTTGAAGAACCTGTTACTAACAGGCCAGATAGAGGGGGAAAAGAGACAGAGGAAAGCAGCGGATAACATATTTGAAGGACCTGATCAGATGGATGACGGATGACGGATGAGGGTTGCATGGTGCAATAGGAGAAAGCGTGCTAAGAGCCACCAGAGACAGGGAGATGTGGAAAGCCATGATCGCCTATGTCCTGAAAGGACATGGCACATAAAAGAAGAAGAACATTATTTCTTTATTGTCGTTTTCTTCACTACTCTTCACTAAAGTCGTTTCATTCTCTTTTGCTGTATAATATCTTAGTCGATATGGAATAATGCAGGTGGGGTATATTTTGCGCTGGGCTACGTTGGTGGGTTCGAAACGCTGTTGTTGTGCTAGCGAATTTTGTTTTGACTAACGGAGGTCAAAGACGGTTGCAACGCCCGAGATAGTACGGAGGCACCGGAATCTACAGGTGTCAATGGAGACAATTATTTAAGAATGTCAGCTGTCACAGAGAGTCAATTTTATAGTTTGAGAGTTGACTTTAGCAGCTGCAGACAGTAGTTCAGTCGTCAATACGTGCATGTGCCTACCGCTAACTAAACTCCGACTCTACTACTCGTCACTGAAGAAAAGAGAATAATGATAAAAATATTGTGTATATTTATATATCTGTATCGGTGTTATTTTTATTTTTTATCAGCAAAGCCGAGAACTTTGGGTTCAGTCTACTCTTCCTCGAATCGTTATACAAGATTTTTACTCCCTGTAAGCTGTTGTGGCATTATTACCTTGCATGGGGTGATATGCTTGAAAACATAATGTCTGTTTTTACTAAAATGATAAAATGTTGTACTCTCAAAAAACATCTTTAAATATCTACACATAAGGTACAGGGTGACCCAAAAAAAGCGGGATTTTTTAAGTGTGTATTAGCAAATATGAGCAAGTGGCAGCACTGCGAAACAGTGGCCTCACGAAGTAAACAATCTGCCATTTCAGTAACCGTGGATCATCAGTGTAACGGGCAACAATGACGATGAACTTCTAAGCAAGTAATGGATATCAGATAAGGGCCATTTTCATTTCACAGGTTACGTGAATAAGGAGAACTACAGGCACAAATCCTAATAAAGCTCATGAGCGCCCTTTGCACACTAGTAATGTGACAGTATGGTGTGCTGTTTAATTACATGGGATCATCGGACCTTATTTTTTGAAAATGGACAGGCGATCCCAGTCACTGTCACTGTCTTAACAGTAGATTTCAAGAATGCATTCGTACATGAGTACCTTATCTACAGGACGTAATTTTTAAAAATGAAAATACCAACATTGTTTCTTAAATGGCATGTTTTAAAGATTTCAATTACTTTGAATAAAATATTTTTCTTCCATCAATCTTAGTTATATTGCATTGTTACAAAGTTCCCGTTTTTTATCATCCTGTACTTATCTGATACTAGCAGTATAGCCCGGCGTTGCTCGGGTGTAATGAAAGCTTTAAAACTAATCCATGGTCCTGGAGCTCAGACTGTTTGGACGTTGACACGAAAGACTAAAAAGCAATAGTTGTTTCCAATTAAAGCGACACCGTAGACTGAAAGAAAAATGAATGGACAGGATGTGGTTTCCGGCTTTTCTCTTTTTCAATCTTCTCAATTTGGTTTCTTTTTTTTTTCAATTGGAGTAGATAGATCTATCTATCGCCCGGTTCACACTCCACCCACGTCTATTGAACAGATTAAGAGGCTCATCCCTTGTTCCCTGTTTAGAATGTGGTTTCCGGCTTTCTCTTTTCCAATCTTCTCACTTTGGTTTCTTTTTTTTCAATTGGAGTAGATAGATCTATCTATCGCCCGGTTCACACTCCGCCCACGTCTATTGAACAGATTAAGAGGCTCATCCCTTGTTCCCTGTTTAGAATGTGGTTTCCGGCTTTCTCTTTTCCAATCTTCTCAATTTGGTTTCTTTTTTTTTTCAATTGGAGTAGATAGATCTATCTATCGCCCGGTTCACACTCCACCCACGTCTATTGAACAGATTAAGAGGCTCATCCCTTGTTCCCTGTTTAGAATGTGGTTTCCGGCTTTCTCTTTTCCAATCTTCCCACTTTGGTTTCTTTTTTTTCAATTGGAGTAGATAGATCTATCTATCGCCCGGTTCACACTCCACCCACGTCTATTGAACAGATTAAGAGGCTCATCCCTTGTTCCCTGTTTAGAATGTGGTTTCCGGCTTTCTCTTTTCCAATCTTCTCACTTTGGTTTCTTTTTTTTCAATTGGAGTAGATAGATCTATCTATCGCCCGGTTCCCACTCCACCCACGTCTATTGAACAGGTTAAGAGGTTCATCCCTTGTTCCCTGTTTAGGATGTGGTTTCCGGCTTTCACTTTTCCAATCTTTTCACTATTACGTAGCCCCCTGCACATCAGTGGCGTTACCGCCTTGATCGGGGTGATACGATTAAAAAAAAAGTCAAATTTTGAAGTTTGGTGACAATCGGATAAAAATTGTGGATTTGTATAAAGGATATACAGAGAGATAAACAAACACAAACACAAGCATCTTTCCTTTTATATATATATATATATATATATATATTATAGATTTTCTTCACTATTGTAAGAACTGCAACCTTGAAACTTCTGAATATCGTTTCTTATGTCTTTGTCTATGAGTGTATCAAATTTGATTAAAATCAGACCACTCCTTCTATAACCCAATTTTTCGATTATCGATTTTCGATATTTATCGGGGATACCTCGACACAAAACCTAGCTAAGAACACTCGCAAACGCTTATTGTACAACTGTGTAAATTTTCAAGAAAATCGGTTCAGCCATTTCGAAGTCTATAGGTAAAGGACAAACACACACACAGAGACAAAGTTCCATTTATAAAATAAGTTTATATGATTTAAAAATTTAATTTTCATTTTAAATTATTGTATAAAATCTAACAGGTCATTTCAAAAGATTTGTCAGCACTTTTATTTTTTTTTATTTAACTCTTTACAGTAATAATATTTTTCTTTCTCCTTGATTTTTGTTTTCTTTATTAATCCCTTTAAAACCCACTTTTTTTTTTCATATAATAATAAATACCGTTATCCATTTCTTTGGTAGGAGTTCAAAATATGTGATAGTTTCGCACAACACCACAAACAGCTGCAAAACCAAAACATTAACTTAAAAACGTCAATGCGCTTTCTCAGATCAATGGTTAAAACTAACTTCGAGAGCATGAAGTCTGTAGCGCACGGTGAGGACCATCTTTCTTGAACTTTCTTTCCTGATGTAATTTAGTAAATCTGATTCTGGCATTTGGCAATATATGTGGAACACCAAGTTATAATCTGACTCCTTCCATTAACCCTGGAACACTAATCATCAATGAAAGTTACACCACTAGTAATCATGGGTATATCATACCCGATTTTGAAAATATCAAAAAATATCACATTTAAGTCTTTATTTGAAATATTTTACATGCAGGCACTTCAAAATTTGTACTTTGAGTTAACATTAATAAAAACTGAAAAACATTATTTAGGGAAGAAAATCAGGTACTGAATATTTAATTAAATTGTGTTTAAAATGGCATCATTTGCGCTCAGTAATATATCCGAGGATGTGCGTTGTGGTGCATTGGATATCGGCTCGGAACGAGAAATCGGGGAGCCGAGTTCGAATTCCAGTTGAATTCATTGCATTCACTTACGCGAAAATACCCTTGGGAAAGGTATTAATCCATCTCTTCCTTCCAGTTAAGGATTAAATAGTAGGACAGATTGGGTCCTATAGTCTTGGCTGGCAACCAGTCTACCGCAGAAAGCAATGGCAACCTACTGCGGGATAATCTTTTGCCCAGTCAGTCATGTCTCTTTCGAGACATGATCGCCCAAGCGTGTTTCATGTATGGCACGTAAACTGACTGACTGAATATATCCACATGGTTACTGTTCTCGGGTTAATAATGGTCTGCTGACCAATATTATAAGCAACAACAAAGTGTCTCTCTCTTTCTCTCCTCCTCCTCCTCCTCCTCTCTCTCTCTCTCTCTCTCTCTCTCTCTAGATAGATAGATAGATAGATATCGTTTCAGATATAAATATACTTAATAGCGGACTTGGAGTGATTATGCGTCGAGACAGTGTTAGCATAGGGAACAACACTACATTTTCAGTTTAACGCTTCAATGTCACCACTATTTTAGTGAGTCGCAATATAGAACATAAGAGCATTAAGGGAAGTGGGAAAAGATGATACAAAAGGAGTAGTAACATATGGTCTAAAGATCGCGTTAACGCGTGAAATTTACAGTTCCCATGTAATGCTGATGCTTATGAGGACACTGCATCTATCTATCTATCTATCTATCTATCTATCTATCTATCTATCTCAGTCGATTCCTATCTATCTATCTATCTATCTATCTATCTATCTATCTATCTATCTATCTATCTATCTATCTATCTCAGTCGATTCCTATCTATCTATCTATCTATCTATCTATCTATCTATCTATCTATCTATCTAGCCCTGTTTCTTTTATCTATCTATACCTGTTTCTTCTTGTTGCCCGTCCGTGCTTTTGTGTGTGTATTATTTTGAATAATACAATTTTGTTTTTTTCATTTTTGTTTTTAACTTTGAAATATATCTTTGAATGTTTACTGGTTCATGTTATGCTTTTATTCATATCAAACATTGTTTATACATATTTAAAGCAGAAAATTAAATATAAAAAACAAAAAAAAAAAACAGAAAAGGCAACAACAAAATTCCCCGGAAGAATGGGTCTATTTTCATTATTTATTTCTTGTCTCCTTGATAAAGGAGACAGGTGTGTCCAAAATTTTTGACTTTAAAATCTTTACTTTCGTCTTTCGGTTTAATCAAAATGTTCACTAATATAAAATAAATATCAACAGCCTTATTGACAATATTTGTAGCATTTTGTTTTCTTGTTATTAGTCAAATATAATTTACAGGCCTATTAACACACATACACACACACACACACACACACACACACACACACACTGACACAAACACACCCACACACACAAACGCACAGAAACACAGACACACACGCACAGACAGACAGACAGACACACACACACACACACACACACACACACACATGTATATATATATATATATATATATATAAGCAAGACATTTTACTGACACTGTTTTGCAGGAGAAGTGGGTAAGAGAAGGATGAGAATACTGATGAGAGTGGAGTGGACGGAGAAAGCAGCACGAGAGTGAGGATTGCAGGTTAGTGAGATAGGAGATGACTATTGACTTTACATTTAAATTCTTGGCGATTGTAGCTGCTGAGGAAGCAAGTAAATGGAAGGGAATTCCACAGGCGAGGAGTGCGAGAAAGAAGCTCCTGGAATAGAATTTGCGTTTACATTTTATTGGTTTCACATTAAAAGGGGGAACCTAGTTGCTAATTTTGTGGCTCGAGTAAATTCATGCATAGAGGTAACCAGTGAGCTGAGTTTATTGGAGAAAAAGCAGTGAAAGTATTTGTAGAAGAGGCACAGGGAAGCCATATTGCGCCGGTAAGAAAGTGGCTGTATCTGAGCTTCCAAGTCGGAATCGATAACATTACAGATTATCCGTGGAATTTTGTCAAGGACCCCTAGGTGGATATATATATATATATATATATTGACTGGGCTCTTCGAAGTAATGTAATGGTTAGCAATTTTGTTTCGCTAGATTAATTAGGACTAAGTATTCAATTCGATCCTCACTGGGTGCCCCACACATTCAGCCTAAGCTATGCTTAAAAAATTATTTTGATCACTTGGACGTGGTTCAGTGGCTAACACGCTTGTCTTCTTGATCTCTTACGACTGAGTATTGAGTGTGTTTCTCACCGGGTGCTCTTATGCCGTATCTCAGCTACGATTAGTAAATCGTTATAAATCTGTTTGATTTTTTCTTGTGCCAATCTAAATATCCAAAGAGAGACTTTAAAATAGTGTTTAAGAAGAATGTGCTCGCATCATTGCTATTGCAAAGAAACAAAATAGAAATAGATTGCGTAGCGCCGAAATGATGCACACAATGGCTGGATTCTCACACAATTTATTCAGCTTTCCTGACATCGTAGCAAGAAAAAAATAACTTCTTCCCTTATTCAGGTGTTGTCAGTTATCCTTTCCCCTGCACTCGCTCTTCTTCCTCACCTCAGCTGCCTTTCCTCCACAAAGTCCTGTCTCTCACCTCCCTTCTCCGTGCCTTCTTCAGCCGCCCCTGATCTATTTATTGCATGTTCCCGCCCCATGCAGATCCCAGACAATGTCTTTCAATTAATCTATGATGTCAAACAGTTTGGTTCAAGTGGTGTCTTCATTGACGACCATCCTGACGAAGCTTAACGCTTGCTACAGGGAAATTGTCAACCCCGGTTGTTGAACGACACAAAAAAACAAATCTCTTTTTTTCCTTCTTCTTTATTGTTTATAAAGAGTCCTTTCAGATTTTTATTCTATTTTATTTTATTTTTTAGCGGTTACTTTTAGTTTTAATATATATTTTTCGGGTTTTCTGTGTCTGATTTTTAATTTTGTATTTTTGTTATTTTTATTCTATTTTTATTCCAATTATATTATTTGATATTCTTTGTAAATCTTTTCATTTTCTTTCTACTCTATTTACCGAAATCCTTTGTTTTAATATAACGTCATTGTTTGATGAGAAGATACAGAAAAGTTCTCGAATGGACATGGTTCCCAAAACCTGACTACAAGATGAAACATCTTCTTTGTTTTTTAAAGCCTACTTGGTCAAATCGAGAACCTTCCAGCACACTCTTGTCAAACTGATCCCAAAATGACAGTAAAAGTTTAAAATTCGATTGCTTTAATAAATAGTTAACTTATTTATTTAACAAATTCTTTTTATTTTTACCATTAGGTTGTAAGAAAATTTCTGTTTTTGGTTTTTGTTTTTTCACCAAAGTTGAATTTTCCATTTTCGTGCAAAAAGAAGCTTCAGATAAACCGAAATGGAAATAATCACATTGATATTTCACGAGAGCCTTATAGAAAAAAAAGTTGTTACATTTTCTGTTACTTAGGAACAATCTTATTTGGAAAAAATTCAGGATGCAATTACTGTAAAATCTTATTGATTTTTCCTTCTTGATTTGAAGAACAAAAAGATTAACTAAATATATTTTTAACCAATTAAAATTCTTAATTTTTAGTCCAGTTTTGAGCCTATTATTTTCTTGAAATTTTAAGTAATCTTACCTTTTAGCCTTTAGTACAAATTTAGCTTTTAGTACAAATTTCATACAGTTCACAATAAAGATTACTGTATTTTATTGTGTTTAATATGAGTTGAGTATAACACGACTCCGTATTTATGACACTAAAATAGAGAAAAATACATCATTGAGTGTAATACCAATTCGTAGTACATCAGTATATAAATTTATTTTCGAGAAGCTGTACGACATTATCATTTAAAATCTCAATGTTTCACACGCAGTTTCCTAAAATATTTAATTTTTCACGATATTGAAGATTAGAAATGAAGTGGATGTTTAGCCGTTGTGTGTTTCTTCTAATTTTCTATCAAAACTTATTTTTGGGAAATATACAAACTGGACATAACTAGTAATACATGTCAAGTTTTAATTAATCTATCATCTTAAATACGACTGTATTATATTTTTATAAAAAAAAAGTCTTTCATTAAAAAGGAAGATAGAAACAAATGTAAAAAGCAAGAAAATCAAAATATGTAAATTTTTATCTTTTCAGCAAAAACTGAGCGTATTTATAATTTTGAGTTTTTTATGGTGAGTAAAAAACTCTGAAAACGTGTATATACGATCTTCTTTTGCCTTTAATTTCGTGTACTATGCAAAGTAAGAAACAATACGGTAATTGAATATAGAATAGTCTATGCTAGGCGTGATTTCCCTCAATACCAAAAATTGCTTCAAAACCAAAACAAGGAGATAATGCTTTTCGAACGCAAGGGCCTAGTGGAAATGAAAGACGATGAAAAGACGTTAGTTTTGCGAGGTGAGGAGAAAATACAATAAGGGAACAGGATTCAGGAAGACAGAAGATGATAATTGGTGATTTTTAAGGAATTAAGGAATCGGTAGTTCCACAGATGAGAAGTGAGAGAAAAGAAACTATTAGAATAGAACAGACGGTTGCATCTAGCTAGTTCAACAGTAAAAAAGTGTGACCTATTTTCCAATCTAGTGGCACGCCTAATCATACAGTAGAGATCAATTGTCATGAAAATATTTGTAGAAAAGACATTGTGAGGCTGCTTAATGTTGGTAAAAAAGAGACTGAATTCGAGATGCCAACTATGGATCGGTAACATTACAGACTTTTTTTATAATCATATCGCCCCAAGCAAGGCATTTTACTGCCACTGTTTTGCAGGGGGGTTGCATAGGAGGAAAGTTATGAGAAAGAGTAACAGGTTACAGGGGGTATCAAGAAGTGGGTAAGAGAAGGATGAGAATACTGATGAGAGTGGAGTGGACGGAGAAAGGAGCATGAAAGAGAGAATGCAGATTAGTGAGATAGGAGATGACTATTGACTTTACATTTAACTTCTTGGAGATTATAGCTGTCAGGGAAGCAAGTAAATGGAAGGGAATTCCACAGGCGGGAAATGCAAGAAAAGAAGCTCGTGGAGTAGAATTTGCGTTTACAAATTATTGGCTTTAGAGTAAAAGGGTGGGACCTAGTTGCCAATCTTTTGGCTCGAGTAAATTTATATACAGGGTGCATCAGTGAGCTAAGTTCATCGGAGCAGAAGCCGTGAAAGTATTTGTAGAAGAGACACAGGGAAGCCACATTGCGCCAGTGAGAAAGTGACTGTATCCGAGCTCCCAAGTTGGGATCTATCACATTACAGATTCTACGTTGGATTTTGTCAAGAACACCTCTATGGATAGCAGGAGCACCCGACCAGATATGGCAGCAGTATTTAATGCTCGGGTGGATGATAGATTTATATATGTGCAAGATTGTTTCAGGTGGAAAAAAACTTCCTGGCCCTACACAGAAAACCGACCTTCTCAGCAGCGGATTTAGCTATGGATTCTATATAGTCATTCCACTTGAGGTGTGTTGTGAGAGTTAAACCGAGGAGGTGCAGTGTTTTGCTTTCAGGAAGACTAGCCTTTCTTTAAACTTTGTTTAAACCTCTTATAAAGTAGGAGCACCAGACCAGATATGACATCAGTATTCAATGCACAGACGAAAGATGGATTTATAAATCAAAACAAAAATAGAACAGGCTGTTACTACACCAGGGATATAGTTACCTGATCTCCACTGCCCAGCCTTGACAGAATTTACGCGGATGACAGGTTATTTTCCAACCCACAGAATCAAAAGGTTGCTAGCCTATCGTAACGCTGACACTTGAATCCCTGATTCTTACCAGTTCAGACCTTCACATCCTGAACTCGCCCAACCACTTACTCAGGGTCAACTTGTCCTCATTCCCTTCGTATTCCATCGGTAAGGACTAAAGTTCACTCTGGGATTGTTTTTCTCAGAAATGTTATTTTATTGTAGTGCGTTGGTGCTTCCGCGATTCAATACGCTCTCCACGTATTCAAGTCAAGGGTCCACCGTTATTACCGATCCTACCTATCTTCGTAATATGCATTTGTTATTCTTTTACTTTACGTCATAACATCACACTCATTCGAGTACTCTCTATCACGTGTCGCTTTTTGTTTCATATTGGGTGATAAATAGTGAAAAAGGAAGAATGGATATTTTCATTTTGATAGAATTATATAATTGTATTAAATTACTTGGCCTCTGAAGAGTTTCTGATAGCAGTCGGCTACATGATTTACAGCGATTGTTGGTCTTCAGAAATATAAATGCAATGCCAATCATTATCTCTAGTCTTCCTGACTTCATGTCTTCCATTGTTCTTGCTCCTTAATAATGTTTCACTTTCTTTTTTCTCTTTTCTTTTTGTTCATATTCTTCCACACTCCGTAATCCCTTGTCTCTTAGTGGCTTTACTGCCTTGCTTAGGATGAAATGATTAAAAAAAAGAAAAACTAATCCTGCCGATTGACACATTTTCCTAATAAAATTTCACAGAAATAATCAGGCCGAAATATGCCACTTCGGTCGGGTTTCAATCCTGGGTTAAAAGCAATCGGAGTCTAACCGTACTAATGAGCTGTGATACAGCGAAACAGATCTGTCTGCGGATGACTATATATATATATATATATATATATATATATATATACTGTTTAATTAAAAACATAATATCTACACAAATATGAGTATCGACTAAAAATAATGTTCAAAAACATAAATTAAATGTGTCGGTTGTTAATACCATTTCGTTAATCTCCGGAACTTTCTGTAATATATATATATATATATATATATATATATATATATATATATAAGTATTGTTGGAATAATATTCCTTGTCAAAAGAAACACTATTTTTAAGAAAGTGCTCAATACAAAAGTAGAGCTAATATTATTTATTCATAAATTATAACATGGATAAGAACCATTACATCATTTGAAAAGACACAAAAGTGTTGAAACAAAATGGCTACTTTTGTAGTGATATTGCAACATGTTCATGTTATAATTTATGAATATATATATATATATATATATATATATATATATATATAACGAATATTGGAAATATTTAAATGCAATTTCAGTCGTTATCTACTGTTTTCTGGATTACTCTTCTTCTATTGTTCTCTCGTTTTTTATATTCTTTCACTCTTAGCAAACCCTTGTGTCTCAGTGAATTTACCGCCTTGTTTTGTGTGAAATGATTAAAAAATAAAGAAATGCTTAAAGACCAAGTGTCAGTCAAGCTTTCTTAAGAAGAAAACTGGCCTTGAAACGGGAAATGGTATTTATGAATGGAAAATACCCGGGTTTTGTTTGAGAATCCCTCCCTTACCGATAAACATATTCGATCATAGGCTCCATTTTTCGATACAATAAAAATATGTATCTTAAAAATTATTTTCATCTTAATTTTTTCTTACTGTTTTTAAATATATCATGTCCAATAAAGAGAATTCGTCTATGACACGCTTCTTACGTGTGTCATATCTTCAGTTCTGAAGGCCATCACACAGATTACCTGGCAAGTTAGCCAAGAAGCGAGATGTGTTCATAAGCAAGTGAGATGTGTTCATAAGCAATTGTAGTACTTCAATTTATAAATAAGAGAATTCAATTTGTCCAGCTGAGCGTGTAATTAATTATCAAGAAGCAAATATTGTCTCCGAGAAAGCTTCACAAATTCTTCTAATTCGTTTTCAGATGCCACCTCGGAGCTTCCTTACAGCTAAAAGAAAGAAAGAAAGAAAGAAAGAAAGAAAGAAAGAAAACACAGAGAGAGTCAGAAACCTGAAAATATTAGGAATCTGAAAAAAAAAACAGACTGAAATAGATAGATAGATAGATAGATAGATAGATAGATAGATAGATAGATAGAGATAGATAGATAGATAGAAGAAACGGGGATAGATAGATAGATAGATAGCTAGATAGATAGATAGATAGAAGAAACGGGGATAGATAGATAGATAGCTAGATAGATAGATAGATAGAAGAAACGGGGATAGATAGATAGATAGATAGATAGATAGATAGATAGATAGATAGATAGATAGATAGATAGATAGATAGATAGATTGTGATAATGAAAAGTCTGAGATAGAAAGAAAGAAGTCAACAAAATAGGTTAGATTTCTATGTTCGCATTGTTTATACCAACAGAAGCTCCCTGTCTGTCTGTCTGTCTGTTTGTCTCTCTCTCTCTCTCTCTCTCTCTCTCTCTCTCTCTCTCTCTCTCTCTCTCTCATAATAAACACTTTTTCATCCTTAACATAAAGAAGCCCTTTCAAAAAAAAAAAAACAACAAAAAAAAAAACATTTCGGCAAGGCTCTATTTTTTTTAAGGAAATAAAACCACCCCACCAATATCTTTTTCTCGAAAGTCCGTCTCTGCACAGTTTTATATACGAAACATAAACAAAGTCATTTCTAAAAAATTGATAGGTTTATTTTAAATTCGATATTTTTATTAGTTCAAAGTTGGTTTAATAATTAATTAATTCAGACATTTAAAGCTAGGACATACTATGCTATTTCCACAGACTAGAATCCTACTCATTTCCTCTATATTTTAATTGCAAGGGGGAATTCCCACTCAGACAACTTTTCTCAAGAACTGCTTCTTTATAGAATGTTTCTAAAAACTACAATCAGGTTAAGGGTCAGTTGTGATTTATCCCTTTTATTCTCATAATCTTCACTTCCAATCGCCTCCTCTTACGTACACGTCATACACTTCATTTAGTAAACTGTAGTAAGAAATATCATTTAATCTAAAAAGTAATAGTTTCGCCTACTCTTACACAAGACCGCCCCAGCCGGGTACATGGCTAAGTAAGGTCTAGTTCCCGAAAGCTAACCCTCAAACTCACCACATTAACCGTCACAACAATGAACTCGTGATATGCGTTTAATATGCCAGTTATGACACTCACTGCAGATCGAACCCTTATGCTAGAGAACTAGCCTGCAGGACGGTTTGCAAAACAGGAGCCAACAGAAGGTGTCGAAACAATGAACCTGTGATATAGAGATTTGGTGAAATTTGAAAAACATTGTTTGTGCATATAATATATAATAACAACCTATTAGCTTGTCATTCAATTCAAGTCATATTTACACTCTCAGTGATATTATTTGTTCAAAAAGTAATTTGCCTTTATTGTCTCTTTCAAAGGGAGCAGAAGACATTTTCGATTTGTGAATCAACATTGTTAAAATTTAGATAACAAGACAGCATTAGTATAAAAATATATTACCAAAATTTCTAAGTTCTCTTGTAATTTCAGTCTTTGCATTTTCACCCGACATTTTTGGCGTTTTCTTTTGATTGAAGAAAAAAAAACGAATGTATCTTCAAGAAGAAAACTTGAAAAAGAATCCATAATATAAGCCACTTTTCACAGACAAAGAAAGAACCTTAAGTAAAAATACAATCGGACAGTTTCCAGGACAAAATTCGACACAGACGCTTGACAGGACTGCAAACGAAAAATCAAACGTAACAGTCGGGGCTTCCTTCTGTAACGGCTGCTTATTGAAAGTTCCACGAGGAAACTGTTCACAGAGAATTAGTGCCTTTCATTCAGAAAGGAGATATGCATATTTCTTCAAAGGATTCGCCTGGTAAACATCTTTGATTTAACTTCTGAGTAAAACGAACAGCTAGCACAACAAACGGATTTCTTTTGCTCTTGTTGAATAAAAGACATTTTTTCGTTCTGTTTTCTAATAGAACAGGACATGAACGAAATCAATAGGTGATAGCGTAATGGTAAAGTTATTTGATTGGATATGACGAGGTCAACGATTCAATTATGTATTCTAAATGGCAAATAATAATAATCATATGATAATTGTGCATTCATATCATTTCGTCAGTTAGCACGACTGTTATGTCCTGCCAACATGTCATAAATACTGGATTATTTCATTTTGGTCGCGTGGAAAAATAAGACGTATAAGAAATGTTCCTTGGTTTAAAGAAAGAAAGAAAGAAAGAAAGAAAGACGCCTTCTGCCATGCCTCATAACGCCATACCTCATAACGCTCATAACGCCATACCTTCTGCCATACCTCATAACGCCTTCTGCCATACCTCATAAATAATAAACTATTCCGTTTTTATAGCGTGGAAAAACAAGAAGTATAAGAAACGTTACTTGGTTTCAATGAAAGAAAGAAAGAAAAAAACGTTTTTAACCCCTTTTGCCAATTCCCCATACATTTTCGTCGACCCGGTTAAAGGCCCAGTAAGAATAACGGAAAAACAACCAAATAGGAGAATACGAATATATATTAAATACAGAAAGAATACAATACTTGGAACTTGGTTAGTAGGAATGATAATATGAGTTAGTGTGAAATACTATGATTCGACCCTTGGCCTTATAACTGGGACTTGTAATGGTCGTTAAGGTAGCAGTGTTCGTAGACCGTCTCTTGGCTAATTTCGGGCCGCTCTGAGGGCGCTCTCCTCAGGCTACTCACCTCTTGTGAGGGGAGGTATAAGTAATGGTTGGAAGAGTTCATTCAGTCTGTCTGTGGTGATGCCGCCATGACATATACGATGGACTATTTAGTTTTGATCACGTGAAAAGACAAAAGTCATCAAAGAAGCTACTTGCTTTCTTTAAGAAAATAAAAGAAAGATAGGAAAATAGATGCGCTTAACGTCTGCTTCAGAGGAACAGTAAAAAGTTGTCACTTTCGAATCTTGTCATTTTTACTTTATGGACGTGCGTTCTGGTGCAATAGATAGCGGATCGGAATGAGAAACCAGCGAACTGAGTTCGAAACCCAATTCAATTCGTTGCATTCACATAAGCGCAAACACGTTTGTGAAAGCTATTTCTTCTCCCTCCAATTGTGGGTTGAATAGTAAACCAGATTTGATTCTGTTGCTTTGGTTCGCAACCAGTCTACCGCAGAAAGAAATGGCAACCTACTGCAGGAAAGCCTTCTGCCTTGTCAGTCATAGATCGAAGCAGATATGATCGCCTAAGTGTGTATAACGTCTGGCAAATAACTGACTGAATATTGCTATTTCTTTCCGGTAATAGTTTGACAGTTAGATACATTTTTTCATTTTAAAATAAAATACGGCGTATCTCGATAAAAGTAAGTGTACATACGAAATATTAGCAAAATATGTTTTTATTAATTTAATTTCCAGCGTATGCTGATGATTTTAAATTTGACACTTAATAAAGTGTAGTGAATAATTCTTTAATGTGTGCTCTAAATTTGGGGCCTTTTATCAAACTAAGCGAAACATAATAAATGATGAGGTTTATGCAGACATTAGTAAATAGTTAATTTGTGCAGATGAATCTTCCCTATACTTAGGTGGATGGTGATTTTCAAAAAACATGGACTATTATTAAACTGAGAAGCAAAGATTTAAAATTGTTACTATATTATATTATATTATATTATATTATCAGCTAACTTAAAGAAAACCTGAAGATGGCTAGAAGATCGTCGTCTTGCGACCTTGGCCGAGATAGAACCCACTACACCTCTCCAGTATTCCCTGTGCATTTGGAAACCTGGCAATTTGTATGCGAAATTCATAATCTTGTCAAATAGCTGAATACTTGATGCTTCGCCAGGGCAACCAAGAGTGTTTTTATTGTAACACCAACACTAAATGGGTTGCCTCCAGTCTCCATCCGTTATTTAACCTATAACTGGAGGGAAATGACGAATTAATACCTTTCTCAAGGGTACTAGTGCTTAAGTGAATGCAGGGTACTCAATTGGAATTCGAACCCGGCTCTCTGATTTCTCCTTCCAAGCCGACGTCCACTGCACCACAACGCGCATCTGTCACTGAACGCTTACAGCGCCTGGTATTCTCAAGCGGTCACCCATCTAAGTACTGACCAGGCTCACGTTGCTTAACTTCGATGATCGAACGAGAACCGGTGTATTCAACGTGATATGCCGTCAGCAAAAAAAGATACTTGGCCGAAAGTTTGAGTACATTTAGATGTTATTTATGCCAGAAAATATCAAATGATCTAAATTGAAATTCACGTCAACAAAGAATCTTTGTTCTAAAAGAAGTTGATTTGTACTGGACTCAGGGATACCAAAATAAACTTGGCAATCAATGTCATACCAGAGAATCAGAGAAGACATCTGCATGTTGGTTAAACTGGAAGGTGTATCATAGTCATCAGTTGCAGATTCACGCGTCGCAGGTTGTTGAGGCCAGTTTCCTATGTGTAAACAGGTGGTCAACTCAATTACGCTTAGAATATCCACACTTGGGAAAATCGGATAACAGGAAGATATATCAGTGTTTCACCGAGAAATTAAAGACAGATAGTCACTCAAAACCACGTGTGAAGGGTATCCACGTTCTAAACGACCATCGACAAAGCCACACACCTACTCGTCGATATTAAGTGTTAAATTTAAAATTCCTGAGGTGAATAAACATTACTTTTACATCTGAGATATTTCCAGGATTTTTAATCGCTTCTTACGGTTGGGGTGATAATAAGAGAATAGACAGCGAACGGTGCTTCCGGACATATCACGTTCTCGTCAGAACACTGAATTTAAGCAATGGTAAATTTGGTCACTGAAATGTGGTTCTACAGAAAGATGCTGCGGATATCATGGATTGAGCATGTGAGCAATGATAAGGTTTTGGAATGGATGAAAACCGAAAAGAAATTAATACTGAGTATCAGGAAGAGACAGCTGATGTTTCTGGGACATGCAATGAGGAAGAAGGGCTTGGAGAACTTTATACTAACAGGCCAGAAAGGAGAAAACAGCGTGTAACGTACTTGACTGGCCTGTGCGGGTGGATGGCGGAACGAGAGATGCACGGTGTAACAGGGAAAAGCGTGCTGGGAGTCACCAGTGATAGGGAGACGTAGAAATCCATCGTCTGAAGAGACAAGGCACGCCTACGTCCTAAAGAGACAACGCACACAAAAGAAGAAGTACTCATCTGTGTGACATCTGGGGAATGCGTGCTGGGAGCCACCAGTGATAGGGAGACGTAGAAAGCCATCGTCTGAAGAGACAAGGCACGCCTACGTCCTAAAGAGACAACGCACACAAAAGAAGAAGTACTCATCTGTGTGACATCTAGGGAATGCGTGCTGGGAGCCACCAGTGTTAGGGAGACGTAGAAAGCCATCGTCTGAAGAGACAAGGCACGCCTACGTCCTAAAGAGACAACGCACACAAAAGAAGAAGTACTCATCTGTGTGACATCTGGGGAATGCGTGCTGGGAGCCACCAGTGATAGGGAGACGTAGAAAGCCATCGTCTGAAGAGACAAGGCACGCCTACGTCCTAAAGAGACAACGCACACAAAAGAAGAAGTACTCATCTGTGTGACATCTGGGGAATGCGTGCTGGGAGCCACCAGTGATAGGGAGACGTAGAAAGCCATCGTCTGAAGAGACAAGGCACGCCTACGTCCTAAAGAGACAACGCACACAAAAGAAGAAGTACTCATCTGTGTGACATCTGGGGAATGCGTGCTGGGAGCCACCAGTGTTAGGGAGACGTAGAAAGCCATCGTCTGAAGAGACAAGGCACGCCTACGTCCTAAAGAGACAACGCACACAAAAGAAGAAGTACTCATCTGTGTGACATCTGGGGAATGCGTGCTGGGAGCCACCAGTGATAGGGAGACGTAGAAAGCCATCGTCTGAAGAGACAAGGCACGCCTACGTCCTAAAGAGACAACGCACACAAAAGAAGAAGTACTCATCTGTGTGACATCTGAGGAATGCTTGCTGGGAGCCACCAGTGATAGGGAGACGTAGAAAGCCATCGTCTGAAGAGACAAGGCACGCCTACGTCCTAAAGAGACAACGCACACAAAAGAAGAAGTACTCATCTGTGTGACATCTGAGGAATGCGTGCTGGGAGCCACCAGTGATAGGGAGACGTAGAAAGCCATCGTCTGAAGAGACAAGGCAAAGAAGTACTCATCTGTGTGACATCTGGGGAATGCCTAGTGCAATAAGCTCCGCAACAATCCTAGTAAACCGATGAAGATAAAATCTCGTTACTCATACTAACAGAAGACTTCGATATGAGGAGGTAATTCTGAGACTTGTCTGGATTTGGATCAGTGGTCAGTGAAGAGAAATAGATATTACTTGTTCCACGTGTATTTTACAGATAATTTCCGACTATGTCATTGCTCTTAATTCATTAATGTATTAATCCCATGATATAATTCGGGTGAACCGTCAGTGGTGAGAGAAGTGATTTTCTAAGCCCAGCTTATATGTGGCACAACGCCGAGAGTATGGGGCACCCAGTTAGTATTTAACTCATTGTACAGTTATAATTGTCTACGGCTATATCGTTTTGAATACACTGGTTACCGTCCGATCACCGAAATTAAGCAACATCGAGCCTGGTCAGGACTTAAATGGGTGACCATTTGGGAATACCAGGTGCTGTAAACGTAAGGACCAAGAATGGTCCACCGGTCCTCCAGGTTTGAGGGTTGGGTGCAGGGCTAACAACCCTGCCCCGTAAAAAACAGTTTGTTACAGAAACAGCAACAAAAAGTTGCTGCCCTATGCACCATCTGGGTGTGATGGATAAATCATCATCACAGTTGTAATTATTCTAGCAAGACCAGCCTGCTAACCATTACACCACGCTGATGTGTTCAAGTGGTTTTCTCAGCGAATATAAAATGTGACACAGGGCCAAATATGTGGCACCTAGTAAGGCTCGAACTAACCACTCAATTGTAGCAAGACTAGCTTGTTAGCTATTACACCATGTCGAACTGTCGATCAGTGAGAGAGGGATATTACCAGTTTGACTAAATCAAATGAGTCAAAGATCTCCATCCATTTACTTTATTAATGTATTAACATCATGGTGTATACTGAAAAATTTACCTCGAAAATTTCAGACCTAACTTCAATGACACATCTAAGTTACGCTTAGAAAAATATTTTGAACGCTTCGACGTCGTGTAATGGTTAGCAAACTTATTTCCCTAGATCAGTTACTACTGAGTAGTGAGATAGATCCTCCATAGGTACTACTTAATGTCGGCCTTGTACCATAACTAAACTTCGTTTCGTAAATAGCCATTTGGAGCTCAATATTTTCGGCCGTGTGTCACAAATAAACATCGTTTAATAAATTACTATTTCATACCCTATACACAACGAAGCTTCGACACAACGAAGCTTCGTTTAGTAATTATCATTTAATGTCCAATACATTCGCCTCTGTGTCAAAACTAAGCAGCTTGTAGTAAATTACAATTTGATACCAAATAAGTTTGACCTTGTGTCACAACAAAACTTCCTTTAGCAAATTACCATTTGACAAAAAATAATTTCAGCCTTGTGCCATAACTAAGCTTCTGTTAGTAAATTACTATTTGATATTCAATATTTTCTGCTTTATGTCACAACTAAGGTTCGTTTAGTAAATTATTATGTAATACCAAATACGTTCGACCTTGTACCACACATTAGCTTTATTTAGTAAATTACTATTTAGTACACAATTCTGTTGACCTTGTGCCACCACTTAACTTTGTTTAGTAATTAACATTTAATACCCAATACGTTTGGCCTTGTGCCACAACTAAGCTTCGTTTTGTAAATTACCATTTGTTACCTAATACTTTACTTAGTTTAGTAAATTACCATTTGATATCGAATACTTTCTGACGTGTGTCACAGCTAAGATTCGTTTAGCAAATTACCATTTCATTAAAAAAACTTTTAGCCTTGTGCCACAACTAAGTTTCGTTTATGAAACAACTATTTCATACCCAATACTTAGTGTTTTCTGTCACAACTAGGCTTCGTTTAGTAAATTACAATTTGATACCAAATATATTTGATCTTGTGTCACAACTAAGCTTCGTTTAGCAAATTACCATTTGATAAACAATACATTCAGCTTTATGTCATTACTAAATTTTGTTTAGTAAATTACCATTTGTTATCCAATAGTCTCAGTACTGTGTTAAAACTAAACTTTGTTTAGTACATTACCGTTTGAAACCCAATACTTTTGACCTTTTGCCACAACTAAGCTTCATTTAGTAAATTACTATTTGATATGCAATACTTTTGGTCCTGTGCAGCAAGTAAACTTCGTTTAGTAAATTACCATTTGATACCCAATACTTTCGGCATTATGTCAAAACTAAGCTTCCGTTAGTAAATAACCATTAGATACTAAACACATACGGTATTATGCCACAAAAAGTTTCCTTTAGTAAATTACCATTTGATAAACAATATATTAGGCCTTGTGTTACAACTAAGTTTTGTTTAATAAATTAACAATTGATACTCAAAACTTTCGGCCTTGTGCCACAACTAAGCTACGTGTGTTTAATTACCATTTAATACTCAATACTTTCGGCCTTGTGCCACAACTAAGCTACGTGTGTTTAATTACCATTTGATACCCAATACTTTCGTCCTTGAATCGCAACTAATCTTCGTTTAGTAAATTCAATTTTGATTCTCAGTATTTTCGGCCTTGTGCCACAATTAATCTTCGTTTATTTAATTAAAATTTAATACACAATACTTTCGGCCTTGTGCCACAACTAATCTTCGTTAAGTAAATTAACATTTCATACCCAAGAATTTCGGCCTTGTACTACATCTAAGTTACACTTAGTAAATCTGTATAACTATGTGTCTGGCTACCGAATTATTGATTCCGTTTCGGATTTTCTTTTTGTTGAAAAATATTAATGATATTAAACTTAAACTAGCATATTTTCCTCTCCGTCGTATATGAAAATTCTTGTAAAATATTTATTATCCATGGGATTTTAATATGTAGAAATATAGTATGCAATATATTCTCTCGTGGCTGTAAACAGCGACAACAACAAAAAGCAGCCCCTGAGAAAATATAATTCAATTCAATAGTGGTACAATTTGAAGTAAGGCGATTCCAAGAAAAGAATACCAGTTCGTATTACGTTGGCTTTCATTTCTGTAACTTATTTACTACAAAATAGACTTTGTTCTGTTCGGCTCTTGTTTGTATTGGCCACTCCGATGTGCCTGGGGACAATGACAGTCCTCTACTGAACATCCAATTCATAAAAAAACAACCTGTAGGCATCACTTTTTATAGATACACAACCGTCGATTTTCACCAGTGGAAACTGCAGTCGACTTTGGGCAGTTAGAATGAACTAGCCAATCCTTCTTCTTCTGGTCATCAACCCCGTAACATCCGGTGTCCCAAGGAAGAAGCCTGAACATACGGTTAGAATACCAAGACTGCTAAATTAATTTAGGCTGAGCATTATCCTGAAAGGTGGTATACAGATATGAAATCGAACGGCAGGTCTTTTTTCTTCATCATAAAATTATGAGGAGGTGCAGTAAAGTTATCCTCAAATAGGGCGGCTAGTGAGAATCGAACACATTTCTCGGTCGTAATTGATCTAGCGAGACAAGTCTGATAACCATTACACTACGGACAAGCGCCACAAAGCGATCTAAATATAGGTTAGATAGAGCACAAGGCTTGGGCGATTATGTCTCGAAGGACATGACAAAACATTATGCTGCAGTAGGTTTCCATTATTTTCTACGGTAGACCGGTTGCCATCCAAGGCTATAAAACCCAATCTGTCCTGTTATTTAACACATAATTAAAGGGAAGAGGCGGATTAATACCTCTCCCAAGGATATTTGTGCGTAAGCGAATGCAATGAATTCGACTGGATTTCGAACTCGGCTCGTCCGATTTTTCATTCTGAGTCGATATACACTGCACCACAACGCTCATCCCACTTTATATAAAAATAAAGCAAAAATAAATATCCTGCAGGATAGTGAGAGTATGTAGGAGTTACAGAACTGTGTATACCTTGGACTCCACCATCAGTATTATATGCGGGAGACCAAGAGAAGCCTGGCAATAGCAGGAAGTGATAAGATAAAAACGGCAAACACCTCGTATAGTCGGAATATATACATCATCAGAAAGTAGAAATTACTACGAAACACTGCTTTTGCTTTCGTGTCTCATAGCCAGACAAAAATAGAAGGACATTGGATTGAAGCCTTCGAGATGTTGGCATTTCGCAAAGTCATTAGAGTGCCATGGACAGTGAGAGGCACTAATAAGTGGTTGCTTAATGCGATCCAAACAAGGCATAAATTAAGAAAACAAATCGCACTAAGAAAGCTAAGTTATTTTGGGTATATTATGTGGCTAAGTGTCTTCGACGTTCTGCTGGGCCCAGTTGAGAGCAAGTCTTGCGAGTGACGATCACCAGTGTGCTGGTTTGATGATATGGATTGGAAAGACGGCGGTAAGACAACATCCTACAGAAAGAGATACAGTGGCACAAGAAGCTCTAACTGAATAAATGAAATAAAATAAATAAATTATATAATAATTAATAATAAAAATGAAATAATTATAAATAATTGAAGATCTTCTACAAAATTAACTCAGTCTCATTTATCTTCCTTTTTTTCTTTAATATTTATCAACGAACAAGAGCCAATATTTTTTAATATTTTATTTGTATTTTAATCATATGCATGACAAGTCAACCATGTCCGTGCATGGAGTACTGCTGCCATTTATGGTGAGGTGCCCCTGCCGTTCTCCTCAGTGTTCTTGACAAGCTCCAAAGGAGAGTCTGTAATGTGATAGGTACTGATCTGGCGACTCGTCTGTAGCCACTTTCCCATCGTCGAAATGTGGCCTCCCTCTGTCTCTTCTATAAATACTTTCATGGCTTCTGCTCGGATGAACTTAAGTCACTGATGCCTCCTCAACAGGTGTTTACCCGTGCAACCAGACTGGCAACTGGGTCCCACCCATTCACAGTCAGGTTAGCCAAACGCAGACGACAATTCTACTCCTGCAGCTTCCTCTCTCGCACTTCCCGCCTGTGGAACTCACTCCCGTATTCTTGCTTTCCTGACGGCTACGACCTCCAGAAATTTAAAAGCAAAGTTAATACTCACCTACTAACCACTGGACTCTAGCTCTCTCCCCTCCCCTGTATAATCTTCACGTTCTCTCCGCCCATGTACCTGTCATCGCACCTGCTTTCTCAGCTTTCTATTGTTCCTTTCTAACTAGCTTGTACTCCTCACTCCTTTCTAATTAATCTTTTTACATTTATGTAACCCCCTGCACATCAGTGGCGTTTCTGCCTTGCTCGGGGTGAAATGATTAAAAAAAAAAAAATGTACATTTTATTTGTTTTCTATTTATATTTCATTTATTTTATTATTTTTTTTTTTACTAATATTCACCCAAGGAAAACTAGCCAATATGTTTTATATTTTACTTTTATTTTATTTTTATTTTACTTATTTAATTTTTTAAATATTCACCTAAAGAAAAAGAGCCAAAGATTTTCATATTTTATTTTAATGTTATTTATATTTTATTTATATTTGTTACTAATTTTTACTAAGGAACAAGAACCAATATTTTTTTTATATTTCTACAATTTATTATATTTAATTTTTTACTATTTTTTATATTTATATTTTTTACTAAGGAACAAGAACCAATATTTTTTATATTTTATTTTTATGTTATCTATATTTTATTCATATTTTATTTATATTTTTTACTAATATTTACCCAAGGAACAAGCGCCAATATTTTTTATATTTTATTTCTATGTTTTTTATATTTTATTTATATTTTTTACTAATATTTACCAAAGAAACAAGAACTAATATTTTTTTATATTTTATTTTTATTTTTTTATATTTTGTTTACATTTTATTTACATTTTATTTTAACTGTTTTTTACTAATATTCACCCAAATTACAAGAGCCAATAACGTTAGAAAGCTTACTGTAAGCTTTACTTGTGTGAATGTAAGGAGGGAATGTCAGAAGCGCAGATTAGGAGAATAGGTAGGAAAGAAAAACATTCTCTAGACTTGAAGGGGTCAAGATTGCAACCATTGGGAAAGCATCCACTTAGAAATCTTTTCCACAAAGTAAAGATTTTTGAGAAGAGACTTCCTCGTTATTAATGGAATTCGAAGGAAATGAGTTATGGATGCAGGGAAGGTCTGAACTGGTGAAACAAATGATGCAGTTTGTAAAAAAATTATATAACTATGCATATAAAGTATTTATTTTTCGTAAAAATAAATATATGCTCTTTATGTGCTCCATACATTCGGCCTTGTGCCACATCTAACTTTCGCTTCTTAAATCACTATGTACAGTGGATATAGGCTGGGAAAGAGAAATCTGAGACCCAAGTTCGAATTTCAGTTGAATTTGTTATATTCACTTATACGCAAATACCATTGGGAAAGCTATTAATACATTTCTTCTCCCTCCAGCTATGGGTCAGAGATCAATATATATATATATATATATATATATATATATATGGGGGTGGGCGAGCAATATATATATATATATATAATGTATATATATATATTAATATATAAATTTGTATATGATATGCACATAACGATTGCTATATGTATGTGTATAGCATGTGTATATATGTGTGTGTGTGTGTGTGTGCGTGTGCGTGTGTGTGTGTAATATATACATATATATATATAAAATGTATATAATAGTAATAATAAAACCGACTCTGTCCGTATCCTACTCTTAAAATATTACACAAGAATCTTTTAAAGACTATGAATAAGCAACAGAATCTAACTCCTGACGAGCCGTTGTGCGAAACCGCGGTAGGTCTTGGCGATCTTGCGATTTTTTTCGTGTATAAAATGTATATATATATATTAATATATAAATTTGTATAATATGATATGCACCTGATGATTGCTATATGTATGTGTATAGCATGTGTATATATATGTGTGTGTATGTGTGTATGCGTGTGTGCATATGTGTGAGTGTGTATATATATGATATGCATATGACGATTGCTAAATAGCATGAAACTACGAGTCGTGCCTAAAATGTATATTTATTAATATATATATATATCTGTCTGTGGATGACAATAATTACGCTCTCACACACTGACTGAGAACTCTAGAAGAAAGGTAGACTTTGAAAAACAATAGCCACTCTAGCGTGTACGCATCGCTCATTCAGTAAAAATGAATTTGAGCACTCTAGCTATTGGGCGCGTAATATGATATACGCTAAAAAGACTGCCTTCCACCGAACGCCCCGTGGCCAAGGGTTGAGTCGCCGACTGACGCCAATTCGGTCGGGTTTCGAGCCTGGGTTATGTAGCAATCTGAGTCTAACGGTACTGATGAGCTGTGATACAGCGAAACAGATCTGTCTGCGGATGACAATAATATATATATATATATATATATATATATATATAGAGAGAGAGAGAGAGAGAGAGAGAGAGAGAGAGAGAAACAACGGTTTTTATTAGAATAGACCGAATATATATATATTTTCTTCACTACTCGACGACATATTTATTGCAAAAACTAGATAATAAGGCACTATTAAAGAGCAAATACGCGTCAAGAGCTTTTCATAACCGGTAGTAAAGAGAAGGAACTGAGCCAACGCTGCCTCGCTATTGTCTCTCTCTCTCTCCATCAGAGTAAGAGAAGAGAAATATATATATATATATATATATATATATATATATATATATATATATATATATGCACATCGGTCTTTTTATGATAGAGAGGATTGATCTCTACCAGCTATGCGTATTCATTATCTGCAATATTCCATAAATATATTTGACACTTTTTCGCAGCTAAATATATTTTTCGCCGTCGAGATGTGCTTAAAGCTTCCTTTTCTCTTGGCAATAGAAAACTAATTGCAATTTAGAATCTTGTAATTAGCCTGTTATTTCACCACCTGGCGGCGACACTGAGATCGAGCGAGAAGGTTAGATGAGATAGCATAATCATGAGAACCTGTTGTTTGCGAATTGAAGAAGCCTTTTCTTTATTTAGCTGCTACGTAGCACGTCGTTGTAATTGGCAGTATCGCGGAGTGACGAAGAAGGTGACTGGATAAATACGCATGCCTATACACAGGTGTGCCCAAAGCCGTTCTCCTCGGAGACGAGGAAGGACAATGTCACATGGAGAGTCGGAGGAAGATTAAACTTGAGCACTGACGACCTTGATGTAGATAGGTTCGCACTCTTTAATGGGGCTACTTTCCACTTTCTTCGATCCCTGAATCTTTCTCATTAGCCTCTTTTTACCCCGAGTATTAATGAGATTTGCTTAATACCGTTGAAACGGGATTGAGTCGCGGACTCGCCGGCCTATTTTGCTTGATGTTTTCAATGGTTAGGTAAATGGAATCGGGAGGTGGTTGAAATAAATGAAGACAGCAATCACGTCGTAATAGAAACGCTCTTGCAATGATTGTCTGTCCAAAGTCTGTAATTAGCTGAGCGT
Organism: Ascarosepion bandense; assembly: GCA_037127315.1. Taxonomy (NCBI): domain Eukaryota; kingdom Metazoa; phylum Mollusca; class Cephalopoda; order Sepiida; family Sepiidae; genus Ascarosepion; species Ascarosepion bandense. The sequence goes on from JBBBDQ010001908.1 coordinate 5,135,670, forward strand.
GGGAGCGGTTTAAAATGAAAATGTTAAGCCGTTGTTAGTTGAAATCAAAATACCACTTGACTAACTTTAAAGCTTCGAATAGCAATATTAATGGCACGTTTCTCTTCTTCATTTTTTTTTTTTGTTAAATATCTGGATTGACTTTTAAAGTATACTACAAAGCCACTGACATATTTCAAATTCGATTGAGATAAACCTACTTGATGTTCTATTCACTTGAAACAAGAATAGAAACTGAACATAATACGAATCTATCATAAAAATTCAGAATCCAGAATGAATAACTTTTAAACACTACAAATACCTCAGTGTCTGAATCAATTATAAGAAATTTAGTTAAGAAAATAATAAAATTATAATAAAATTACACACAAGATAGATTGCGCTTGAAATATATTTAGCCGCAAAAAACTGCTATATATTTAGAAAATCTTGATCAGATCCAAACAGTAGTATGCAATATTATTGATCTTGACCTCGCATCTTGGCTTCAGGAACGTTCTCATCGCCATATAGGCACTTCGACGTGGTATAATGGTTAGCAAGCTTGTCTCGCTGGAATCATTACAATTGAGGAGTGAGTTCGATCCTCAAAAGGTGCTCCATACTTTCAACCTTGTGCCACATCTAAGCTGCGCTTAGAAGATCACCTCTCTGCTTTGCGCGCCTCAACGTGTTGTAATGGTTAGCAAGCTTGCTTCGCTAGAATCTATTACGTAGTGAATTCGATCCTCACTAGGTACCCTGTCCGTTCGGCCTTGGGTCACATCTAGCAACGTTTAGAAAATCATCTTTTACACCACCGTAACGTATCATCCCCGTGCTTTTTTTCTATAGATGCTTTCATGGTAAATATTCTAATGAACTTTTCTCTATGATAAATGATTGTGTTTTTTTTTTTGTTGGTTGTTTTCTTTTATTTTTTAATAAAACTCTATTTTGATAAATTTCTTATATATAAATTGTAAATATTCATTCACTTATTTTAAATGTTGTTATTTTGACTACCACCTCTACCTACAGACACGCAAATTGTACATATTGGAACAAGTTAGGACTAGATAGAGACTTTAAGGTATTACGGTGGTTGTGCGTTAAGTGAGAATGTTTTGGAGTATGGAATACAGTGGTATGTTTGGGTCAGTAATAGGGACTAAGTACGTTGAAGATAAGACAGATTGAAAAACAGCCTGCCCCCATCTTCCCTTTTGGCCTTGTGCCACATTGTTTATATTACCCAAAATAAGTATTACTTTCCTCTATGATACATAGACTTTATGAACTTAAGCACAGTACGACATTGGCGGCAAGGGCTCATCATTTTACAACTGAAATAGCGAGATATAACAGTAAGTTCTATGCTAACAGTTTCTTCTTTCGCATTCCTCGCTTGAGGAGCTCTCTACCGGCTTCTTGCTTCTCAATCGGTATCTTCTGTTTTCTTGTTTTATTCTCTTCCCTTAATAGTTCCTGTTACCTCTCATATTCTTTCAGATTCTTGAGTTTTAGTGACTTTATTGACTTGCCTGAGGTGAAATTATTTTTTCCAACACCGTAAGGTGCCAAAAGGATGAAAGGAACGACAAATCGAGGTGCCGAGTTCGAATTCCAGTTGAATTGCTTGCATTCACTTACGCACAGTACCCTTGGGAAAGGTATTAATCGTATCTTCCCTCCAGTTATGCGTTAAATAATAGGACAGATTGGGTTCTATAGCTTTGGCTGGCAACCACTCTACCGCAGAAAGCAATGACAACCTACTGCGGAATAATCTTCTGCTAAGTTAGTCATGTCTCTTTCGAGACATGATCGCACAAAGCGTGTATCACGTATGGCAATTAACTGACTGAAGGTGACAAAACATCAAAATATTAATGTGAAGTCATGAATTATGTTCCTGAATAATCCCGACAGATCTAGACTCTTAGATTGAAGTCGCTAATGGCGGCTCACTTGTTCAGAAATGCCTAAACTGCCGACTATATACAACTGTTATCAACTGCCGCTACAGAATCACAGAAAAAAGTCTAAGAAATAATAAAAACATAACACTTGAAGAATTATTTCAGTAGCAACAACTGGCAACTTGAAAGGAAAATCTATACTGATTTATAAATAGAACTTTGTCTCGCTGTGTGTGTGTGTGTGTGTGTGTGTGTGTGTGTGTGCGCGTGTGTGTCCATTACCTATAGACTCCAAAACGGCTGAACCGATTTTATTGAAAATTTACACAGTTGTACTATAAGCATCTGCGAGTGTTCTTAGCTGGTTTTTGCGTCGAGGTACCCCCGATAAATATCGAAAATCGATAATCAAAAGAATCGGGTTATAGAAGGAGTGGTCCGATTTTAATCAAATTTCATACACTCATAGACAAAGACATAAGAAACGATATTTAGAAGTTTCAAGGTTGCAGTTCTTAAAATAGTGCAGAAAATCGAGAATATATATATATATATATATATATATATAAGGCAAGGTTTTTGTGTGTGTGTCTGTTTATCTGCCTGTATGCCTGTATTTTTTTCAACCCTTTTATTTTAGTTTTTGCTTTGGGTTTGGCTCTAAGTAGGTATAATTGTAGTTCTTAGTCACAGCCATGAAACCATTTATTCAGAGGACTTATTTAGCCTTTAAAATTCAGTTTACAACGAAAAAACTTATTTGATATGGATACCAGGAAATCAAAATTTAACTTACATCCATTCATTTTTCTTTCAGTCTACGGTTTCGCTTTAACTGGAAACAACTGTTACTTTTAGTCTTTCGTGCCAACGTCCAAAGAGTCTGAGCTCCAGAACCATGGGTTAGTTTTAAAACTTTCATTACAGCCGAGCAACGCCGGGCTATACTGCTCGTAAGAAATAATAAAAAACATATCACTTGAAGAATTATTTCAGTAGTAACAACTAACTGGCAACTAGAAGGGAAAATGATGAAATAAATGAAGATGTTAACATTCTACACTACCTTAAACAAAAGGTTTGGAAAGAAACTCCCAAGGCGTGCTCAGAGCCACCAGGGATAGGGAAACGTGGAAAGCCATAATGCTATTTTAAATATTTTGTTTTGGTATTCATTAATAAAAGATAATAGTTTGCTTATCGCACATTCGACTAAATACTAAGGAAATCGCAAAAATCTAATCACAGGTTCCACACCAAATTCTTCTTCTTCTTTTATGTGCTATGTCCTTTCAGAACGTAGGCGATTATGGCTTTCCACATCTCCCTGTCCCTGGTGGCTCTTAGCACGCTTTTTCCTGTTACGCCATGCAACCCTCGTTCCGTCAGGTCCTTCAAATATGTTAGCCTCTGCTTTCCCCTGTTTCTTTTTCCCTCGGTCTGGCCTGTTAGTAACAGGTTCTTCAAGCCTTCCTTTCTCATTGCATGTCCCAGGAACTTTAGTTGCTTCTTCCTGATGCTCAGTATTAATTTCCTTTTCGTCTCCATCCTTTCCAAAACCTCGTCATTGCTCACATGCTCAGTCCATGATATCAGCAGCATCCTTCTGTAGAACCACATTTCAACTGCTTCATGTTTTTCCTTCATCTTCAAAGATATTGTCCAATATTCACTGCCATATTGAAAAACCGACATCACATAGCAAGCCGGTACTCCCCTCATTGTTTCTAGTGAAATTGTCCTGTTTCTTAATACTTTACTCAACTTCTGGAATGCTTCTTCATGCCAATTCGCCTTCGGATCTCAGTGTTGCACTTTCCGTCTTCTGTTAGAACACTTCCTAGGTATTTAAATTTCTGGACCTGCTTGATTTTAGAGTCCCTCACCTGTAATAGGCATTTTGGGCTGCCCTTTTTGCTGATGACCATGCATTCTAAATAAGCTGCTCAAATAGTTGAATAGAAACACTGAAATAAAGTCCTTATTTGTTTATGCCTTTAAATATGTCTTTTTTTTCCATAACTTTTCTAATACAGTTAGTTAATTGTGCCGTTTTATTTTTACTTGATCCTAGGTGTGACGTTGCATAAAAAGGTTGATAAAAACAAATTTAGCCGAGAGCCGCCGGATATGAAAATCATTTGAATAGTTATTAAAGACAATATGTTTAAAAAAAAAAGACTGAATACAAGAAAATATAACAAAAAGCTTGTTCTCAGTGTCTTGTCAGTTGCCTTCAGTATTAATAATGACTAATATTTTAACCAAAAATACTCGGATCCAAAGATCATTTGAACAGTTCTTTCACACTCTATGTCTTAAAAGGAACTATCTTGCACAAATGCTTGAAAAATATAATGAAATAAACAATAAAATAAATTTAAGGTATGGCTTATAGATTTTGGATATTTATGTACCGATGCGCCCGTTTAAAGAAGTCGTCAATCACATGTGAGCCAACGAAGACTGTCGTCTAAAAATAATTACTTTTCAATACATAAACTTAGCAAGTTGTTATAACAAAACACATCACGGGTTGTTATAACTTTTTCCGTCTATTTCGAAACACGAAAACCCAGAGCAAAAGGGAAAAGAAAAAAACATTGATTAATTATCTATCATTGACTGACCCTAAACTGCTTTACGCTTGATAAACTTTATGAAGCTAAATGAAGAATTTTTTGCCTTTTTTCCCTTGTAAATTTCAAGGTTAATAAATAACAAATCTTGGGCAATAGCTGACTAACTTTAGATAAGTCTTTTCTAGTGGTACCTTCTTAATTAAACAAAAAGCGAATTCTGCAAAGGCATCTTGGCCGAACAGTTAAACAATATCATAGATAATATTGGCTTCAATCTTAAACTATAAATAAATTCCGATAATTATTAGGAAATATACTGTGGCTGTTGTGCGTTGTGGTACAGTGGATATCGGCTTGGAACGAGAAGCCGGGGAGCCGAGTTCGAATTCCAGTTGAATCCATTGTATTCACTTACGCGCAAATACCCTTGGGAAAGGTATTAATCCGTCTCTTCCTTCCAGTTATGGGTTAAATAGCAGGACAGATTGGATTCTATAGCCTTGGTCGGCAACCAGTCTACCGCAGAAAGCAATAGCAACCTACTGCGGGATAATCTTCTGCCCAGTCAGTCATCTCTCTCTCTTTCGAGACATGATCGCCCAAGCGTGTATCACGTATGGCACTTAACTGACTGACTGTGGCTATAAATGGTCAGTCAGTTAAGTGCCATACGTAATACACGCTTGGGCGACCCTAACTCGAAAGTGACATGACAGAATAATTTCTCGCAGTAGTATGCCATTACTTCCTGCGATAGGCTGGTTGCTAACCAAGGCTATAGAACCCAATCTGTTCTGACATTTAAACCATAGCTGAAGGGAGAAAAGGCGAAATAAGACATACTTTATTTCAAATAAATTCGTTTCGTTTTTGCTTTAATAAAGTCTGTCAGTGACGAAACACGTCGACTAAAACTAAATACAGGCATATTTCATTTTTAAAACCTTCAATCATCTTGTTTGTTATATTGACAATTTAACACTTGTTTCTAAGAGGAGGAAATATCATTATTATTCATTGATCTATTCAGATGACATTTCAAGTCTTGGTTGTTATAGTCAGAAACCGTTGCCTATTTCTGAGATGGGGAACTAACGTCATATGACCATCATTTAACCACAAACATTTTCCCACACAATACTTAAAAATATTTGAGTAATTATAAAAAAAAAAAAAGGTCAAACAAACACTAACGACACAAAAAATAAACGTGGCATATTTTACTCAATAATTGTGATTTTTTTTTTCAAAAATTAGAAATAATGTGTTTTGAAAAATATTTGCGTCGTATAGCAGTCGCTATACCAATTGTTATTAAATGATTTTGAAACAACATTAATATATTAGGATCTTGAATATGTTCTCGATGATTTTTCATGAGAAGTAATGTTTTATTTACATACATTAAGAAACATGTCAATAAAAATATTCTTCATCGGTAGCCACTACTTTTTCCCATCTTTCAGGTAGTATTACAATTTCACATCGAAAACACGAAACGTTTTTTGTGGCTAACCACGAGTCGACCAGTTTTTTGGCATTTTCGTAAGCATGAAAGTGCTGCTCAGCCAAACTATTCACCATTGATTGGAACAAGTGATAATCAAACGGGGCAATATCTGGTGAATATGGCAGGTGGGAAGGACTTCCCATATAAGTGTTTCCAAAAAGGATTTCACCCGTTTTGCAGCATGTGGCCTAGTGTTGTCATATTGCAAAGTCACTTTGTCGTGCCTCTGCTTCTATAGCGGCCGTTTTTTTCTTCAATACTCGGCTCAAACGCATCAATTGTAGTCGATAGCGATCTTCCTGTATAGCTTCGGTCAGTGTGACCAGCTCATAATAAGCTATCCCCGGTTGATCTCACCGAATGCAGAGCAGACGCTTCGAAATATGGTCATTCGGCTTTGCCGCCGATGTTGATGCATGGCCGGGCTTACCCCACGATCTTCTACGCTTAGGGTTATCGTAGTGTAACGACTTTTTAACGCCGGTTACGATACGATGCAAAAACCCTTTCCTCTTCTGCCGTTGAAGCAACTGTTCACACAACATAAGACGCCATTCGACGCATCTCGGCTTCAACTTGTAGGGTACCCAATGTCCTTCTTTTTAATCATTGCTAATACTTTCAAACGTTTCGAAAGTTTTGTTTGGTTAACTTCTAATGATTATGCTCGTTCTTCTTGGGTCTGATATAAGTCTTCATGAAGTAATACCTCCAATTCTTCGTCTTCAAACTTTTTCGGTGCGCCAGAACATTTTTTGTCTTTAACATCAAAATCATTATTTTTGAACCAATCTCTGAATTTTGTTTTCGACAGAACATAGTCGCCGTAAGTTTCAACAAGTATTCTGTGTGCTTCAGCTGCAGATTGCTTTAAAAAAATAGTACAGTAAAATTCTCCGCAAATACACTTTCTTAGTCACGAAATTCGTCTTGTTTAACGCTATGAAAAACAAATCTGTTTACACTTCAATGAAATGACGTACATTGAATTTCAAACTTGCTTATCGTATTTCCTTATCATATGAAACTAAACGCACGCAATTCTGGGAACGCCATTTGTTGAAAAACCGCGGGAACTTATTCAAGGTTCTAATAAGATTATACTTAATTATTAGTAGGCCTGTGTTTGTCATCTTACTGGTAGGACTATCGAAATATAATTCGGTATTCTTTCCTTGTGGTTACGAGTTTTCGCTTCGATTAAAATGTTAGTTGTAATGAGAATGAAAATTTAAAGAAAAAATGAAGTCTTTACTTCCTTCCGAGTAGGAAGCACTTTCATGGGGTCACATTCGTTTTCATAGTAAGAGGGGTTGTTTTAACATTCCCTTTATATTTTCATCCATTAATGTTGTGTCTAGCTAATGGCTTTTGGAAAAATACGTTTACAAATTTAAAGCCATCTTAATAATATTCAATGGTTCTGGTAGTGTAAAAGTTAGTATCTCAGAAATAGATATCGTCAGAACTCATTCTGTTCACTTTTGCACAAATAGCCTTCTCTACCCTAGGAGTTATGGATTAAATAACAGTGGTAAGTGTGCTCAGTTGCTCCAAACTGGCAAGAAGAAAGAAAAATGAATTCAAAATCAGTTTGAAGAGAAATGAGCTTCGTCAGGCCATTTTTACTTAGACACACCTGTGAGTTATATCAGCAGTACATATGGTACCCTAACGATGGTGTTACAAAACTCATGTCATGACGGGAATCATATGTACGGATAAACAGAAGCACCTGTTAGATGCTTTGCCTTCTCTCAACCATACTTAATAGTTAAGCACTACATCGACAAATCTTTTAGTTTATATACGCTGTTGAATATAATAGATTTGTTCCCATCAAATAAATATAGGAAAATAACCACTATTTGAATCCAAAGATAATATTTATTTTATTTTGCGGTATTTCTAAAAATTTGTAATTATTCACCATCTGATCCCAGATTGGAAGCATATTCTATAAAATGTATGTATATGCTACTATTATTATTATTATTAATCCGCACAGAAACAATTTGCATAACGCAACCTAGATCGATTGAGTGAGCTTTAATAAGAGCATATGTATAGAGGATGGTTAACAAGAATAGGCAAACAGTTCATAACCAGACTATTAGGTGGGAAAGCAAGGCACACGGGCCCGTATTCTACTAGTTTTCATTTTTGTGGAAGGCAAAGGAAGAAGAAAGAAATAAAAGCCCTTGAAGGGTACAACTCTCCATCAGCCGAAACAAAAAGTGTAATCATTTTCCAGTTGAAGAAGCAACGGTCAGTATGTGTTGGGTCGGGGACTAATTTATGTCGTGTAGTCAACGGAAGAATAAAAGAAGCCCCGAGCAACCACACGACCTACTCGATTACTTCCTCTGGTTAAGTTGATAATTAAAAGTTGCTAGATGATAAGCGTGGTCATCGAGGCAAAGAAAGAAAGAAAGAATGACGAAGTAAAAGAGCGAAAATGAAGGATATCAATAAACGAAAGAAAGAAAAAAAGAAAGAATATAATTTATATAAGGGAAGTAAATACTGAACGGCAAAAAGATGGAGAATGGAAAAATCAATAGAAAAGAAAGAAAGAAAGAAAGAAAGAAAGAAAGAAAACAAAAGATATCATGGGAATAATACAGGACAGTAAAAAAATGAAAAAGATAAATCAATGCTAATAAAAGAAAGAAAGAAAGAAAGAAAGAAAATGAAGGATATCACGAGAATAAATACTGGAGTACCAAAAAATTAATAGAAATGAAAGCAAAAAAGGAGAAAGAAAGAAAGAAAGAAAAAAAGAAAGAAAACAAAATATATCATGGGAATAATACAGGACAGAAAAAAAAAGAAAAATCAATACAAATAATGGAAAAAAGGATAAGAAAGAAAGAAAGAAAGAAAGAAAGAAAATGAAGGATATCACGAGAATAAATACTGGAGTACCAAAAAATTAATAGAAATGAAAGCAAAAAAGGAAAACACATGAAATGAAAAAACCAGAAGAAATAAAATGAAAAAAAAATCATAATAATAACAGGCTAAAAATGAAAGAAAGAGAAAAGGAGTAAAAAGAAAGAATGAATGATCGGAAGATAGAAAGAAAATAGATCATGGGGAAAGATAATTGACTGCAAAAATGAAGAAAAAAGAAAAAATCTAAGAAAAAAAATGAATAAAAATAGCTTGAAAGTGAATAAGAGAATAGCGACTAAGAAAAATAAAGAAAAAAATTACTATGAAAAAGAACGAAAAGAAAAAAATATTGTGAAGAAAGAGAGGAAAAATATATTATGAAAGAAGAAAGTAACTTAGTGTTACTAAGAAAATAAGACAAAAAAATAACGTGAATAAAGTAAAATATGAAAAATTGTTTTTATTTTTGCCATTTTTAACATATTTGTGTTAAAAAATTAAAAAAAAGACAAAATCTTTCGAAAAAAATTTCTTCTTTTTCTTCTTCTACTATTTCTTCTTCTTTAGAACGTAGGTGATTATGGTCCTCCACCTTTTCCTGTCGCTTGTACCTCTTAATATATTTCGACTTAGTGTGTCTCTTGAACTCTGCTCTGCCATCCATTTGTTTAAGCCCATCAAGTATGTCACGCGATGTTTTCTCTGTCTCTCTTTACCTCAACACAACTTGTGAATATTAGATTCTCCAAGCCCTCCTTCCTCATTACGTGGCCCAGCAACGTCAGCTGTCTCTTCCTAGTGTTAAGTATTAGTTTTCTCTTCGTTTCCATTATTTCTTTTTAAAACCTTGTTGTTGCTCACACGTTCGGTCCATGGTATCTTCAGCATCCTTCTGTAAAGTTATATTTCTGTTGTTTCGAGTCACTCCTTCACCTTTGAAGAAAGCGTCCAGCATTTACTGCCATATCGAATCAAAGATATCACGTAACGGTACAGTATTCTTTTCTTTGTTTCCAAAGAAATTTTCATGTCTCTCAATACTTTGCTTAGTATGTGAAATGTGTCCTATGTTATGCCAATACGTTTTCGTATCTCAGTGTCTCACTTTCCCTTTAAAAGACTTTTCAGGTATTTAAATTTTTGTAACTGCTTGGTTTTAGTATACCCAACCTGTAATTGACGTTTTGGGCTCCTCTCTTTGCTGATGACCGTACATTCATTTTTCTTACAGAAAGAAAATATTGCTCTTCTGACGTTGCTTAAACGTGTTTTGGTTTCAACAGAGCACTGAACATCAATTGTATGTCTCCTGCTGTGTCACATTAATGAACAAGCTCCTTACGCAAACCAGTTCGCTAGTTTTATCAGCGTGTTCCTCAGTGGGTGCTCAACATCTCTGGTCTTGTACCATACTTAATCAGAGTTTATCTAATAACTGAGACTAATACTCGTTGTGATAATAATTTCACACCGACCACCTCATAATCCATTAATATTACAATCAGATCGATCAATACATGATGCCCTACTTTGTACATATCGACAGCAGTTTGGGCACCTTGAGGTTGGTGTAATGATTTGCAAGCTTGCCTTGGTAAAATCATTTCAGTTGAGTAGTGAGTTTGATCCTCACTGTACCATCCTCACCATATTTTCGGCCTTGTACCATATCTAAGCTGCGTTTAGAAGATCACCATATCGATAGTTTCCTCACACTTATGAAATAATAAAATGTTAATCTTGTATATATTTATGTGTGTTCCCGAGATGCAGATTAAATGATCCTCAAAGCTCCAGCCAATTTAGGAGCATTTGTTCCTTGAACCCCTACCAAGTGCAGTTTTACATTTCATTAAAATTACACAAGGGGTTCCTAGAGCTCATGCGTTTTTCTTTTATGGATATTTGATAGAAAATTCAGTCGCTGTTTTCGATAAACATTCTTATACCAATCATCATAAATATATTTTTTAATCATTTTACCCTAAGCAAAGCAGAACTGCCACTAGTACACAGGGGGTCGCATAAGAGTGAGATGAGAAAGAGGAACAAGTTATAGTCAGAGAATGAGTAAGAAGAGGATGAAGTCTTAGAGATTGTAGCTATCAGGGAAACAAGAATACGGAAGGGAATTCCACAAGCGGAACGTGCGAGAAAAGAAACTGTGGGATTAAAAAGACTTTTGAAACTTTACAAATTATTATAATAAAAAATAAAAGCAATTCTTGTAAAAATTCATTACTCATCAAAAAAAAAAAATTCTCAGACCATAATATCCTTTATAAAAGCAATTAAATCTAAAACATATGGCATAGTTTTATTTCATTTTTGTTTCTACAATTCGTAGCAGATTTTTTAAAAGGAGCTACTTTTAGAAAAATGGAGGTGATTTGCATTCCCCAAAGAGTTCTGCATTTAACTAAGAAAACAAAGTTCCAGAGAGGTAGTCAGTTTCTAGAAATTTCAGAAAATGAACTTACTATATGTAGAAAAGTTAATATATATAATGATTTCAAAAATGATTTCAGTAATTTGTGAATAAGCCCTAAAAGTTTCATCCAAATCTGGCCATTATTTGATTTTTTTTTACAAGAATTTTCAAATTAATGTGTTTTTCACCATAAAAAGTGAGTTGTGCAATATTACGTTTTCTTGTAAAAATCGAGCCACTCGCTGACAAAAGAAAAACACGATTTTTCACAAAAACTTCGAACATGTTAGAAAGCATTAAAATGTTTTAAAATAATTACAAAATATTTTGATCTTTTCTCTTAATAGCATAACCATTTTGACGATAAAACTTTGCTTTTGATAAGCTTTGGGGCTTTTTAACACTATACTATGCTGTTTTTTTTTGTTTTGTTTTTTGTTGCATTTTTTGTTTTTGTTTTTCAGCGAATGAGTGGATGTACCTAGTTTAATACCAGGTTACACAAAAGCGGTATCACGAGAAAAATCGTTCTTTTGACACGCCATCTTATTTTGGGTTCGTTTGTTCGTGTTTGCCATATTTTTACTGCGTATCATTATCTGAATACTGTAGTATGAGCAAAACGTAACAGCCGACCGAACTTATGAAATACTAACGAAGACAGGGACAAGCAGAATTATTATATTTTTTTTATTGTTATTTGTTTTGTTTTGTTTTTTTTTTAACATTTAACTCATTCAAATTAATATTTTCAAGATATACTGTATTTCTTATACTGTATTGTAAAAGCGCGTAATAAACGAAGGCTGCTATTTTTCCATGAACCGTCTGACATGGATTGAATTTTGTCATTGATACTAATAGAGATTTTTCGCTGATAATACGATATAAAAAAAGTATTAAAATGCTAATTTATAGTAAGGTTTTGTCATCATTAATAACTATAAGTGTGCAATGAACACCGACAGAGAGATGGAGTAGTGCTTTCAGAAGTTTTATTGAGTTACAATATGGCCGCTCCGTAGAGGCATTTTATAGTCGTAAGTGTTACAATAGAGAAGGGTGGTAACTAGAAAAGATTTTGATCACTACAGAATACATTCAAATTAATTTGTTTTTATTTCTTCTTCAAAAATGTGAAGGTATGTCCAAACAACCCAATATTTCTAATGCTACAAACGTAAGATTACTTCCTGGAGTTGGTCAGGCGGATAAAATCGTTCTAAACATGAGCAGTGACATATTATATGGCGGTGATTTATCTAAAAACTATTCGACGAAACCGGAACGAATCGGCAGACTCACGAAATTTAAAACTCAATAGATTTACTATTCATTTTTGCACCTGTCCAGACAAAGAAAGAAATATCTATATTTAATTAGCTCGGGTGTAGGGGGATCATAAATCTTAACGGATAAAATCGACGCAAGTATTTATTCCAACAAAAGCAGAAGACCTAAAAATTATGCGTTTTTACGTCTAAATCATTTTAGCACAAAGAATATCGTTGCTCGATCGTCTTCACACGCCGCCAGTTAGACACAGCAACAGGGGAAACGTACAAAAACCTTCGATTTAATTTAAGTAACTGTCAAATATAGAACGGACGCTTGCTGAGGCATACCTCGGCAACAGGACCCATTACTTGAGAAAAGTGGATGCTTTCTGTGAAAAAAAAAAGTATTCAGCCTGTAATAGGTGGATCTGTGGCGCGTTATATAGATACTGTTGATGGTTGCTGAAAAAAACCCCACGGCGCCGATAAGTTGCATATTTCATCAAGGTGGATAGGCTATGCTGAGATTCAACGGGCCGGTGAGCTAGTTACCAGACGCTTTTGACACCAAGATTCCATTATATTCTTATAAATATAATTACCGTGAGTAGAAATTTCAGCAACCGTTGCATCAAAAACATTCCCATCCCCAGCATATTTATTAAGAAGTGAATTATCTACAAGACAATCGTATTCCACGTATACTAATATACAAAGGCTTAATCTTATATATATATAAAAAACCTACGTTAATGACATATAATAATGATATTTTTGTCAATAAAGGATATCTGGAAAATTTCCGCAGAAGATATCTTCAGAGCACAGATTAATTTGTTTTAAACTCTCTGACAAAAAGAGATTTTTTTTTTTTTAATCATATCACCCCAAGCAAGGCGATAACGCCACTGATGTGCAGGGGGCTACGTAAGAGTAAAAAGATTGGAAAAAAGAAAGCCGGAAACCACATCCTAAACAAGGAACAAGGGATGAGCCTCTTCACCTGTTCAATAGACGTGGGTGGAGTGTGAACCGGGCGATAGTTTAGTCTATCTACTCCAATTGAAAAAAAAATAGAGAAAAGATTGGAAAAGAGAAAACCGGAAACCGCATCCTAAACAGGAAACAAGGGATGAGCCTCTTCACCTGTTCAATAGACGTGGGTGGAGTGTGAACCGGGCGATAGTTTATCTACTCCAATTGGATAGTTTATCTACTCCAATTTTATTTTCGAAGAGTTGTACTGTGTGTGTTGTGGTGCAGTGGATATCGGCTCGAAACGAGAAATCGGGGAGCCGAGTTCAAATTCCTAGTTGAATTCATTGCATTCACTTACGCGCAAATACCCTTGGGAAAGGTATTAATCCGTCTCTTCCTTCCAGTTATGGGTTAAATAACAGGACAGATTGGATTCTATAGCCTTAGCTGGCAACCAATCTACCGCAGAAAGCAATGGCAATCTACTGCGGGATAATCTTCTGCCCAGTCAGTCATGTCTTTTTCGAGACATGATCGCCCAAGCGTCACGTATGGCACTTAACTGACTGTACTAAAAAATACAAGATCAAAATTATATTATACTACAATTCACCCAATACAAGGTACAATAGTCATTCAAGTTCGAGGATTAATGTTGAACAATTATGATAAGTGTGATGAATGAAAGAAAAGCTGATATGAAGTAAAAATTATATGGATAAGGAAGAAAGATAACTATTATCCCTTGTCTTGAAGCGTTATGATTGAGGTGTTCAAGGAAGCGCCGAGACGGGAGTCTGTTCCAAAATGTTGCAGTTCTTGGGGAAAAGTCTAAGGAACAAAATACTTGAAAAGAACGTACTTGATAATTATAAATATAATCTATTCGAGTTAGGGTCTTCAATTTGTGTGTTATAGAAATAACATTTCGGTTACATGTAGGAATCGCTTTTCGTAGCCTCCAAACTTTTTCAGAGAGTAGTACTCTTCTGAGAAATTCGAACCGAACTCTTAATTCAATCTACAGCAGCAGAAACGTCTCAGTCTGCTGTTCATTCCTAGTTTAACTCACGACAACAATATAATTACACATTTTTTCCCTTCCTATGCCTCTTATTTTTTAATAGTTTCACCCTAAGAAAAGGCGGTACTGCCACTGATGCGCAGGGGGTGATATAAGAGAGTAAATATTTTGGAAGAAGAGCGAAGAGAAAGACGAACCAGTTACAGGGGATATCAGAGAAAGGCCAAGAGAAGGATGGGAATACAGGTGTGATGACATATGCGAAGGTAGAGAGAAAGGAAAAGAACATGATACTCGGGTGATGTAGAAAGGACGAGGGAAGGACTGGAGTCAAGTGGATAAAAGAGATGGGAACTGACATTGCATTTAAATTCCTGGAGGTTGTAGCCGACAGGAAAGCAAGTATACGGAAGGGAGTTCCACAGGCGGGAAGGGTGAGAAAAGAAGCTGATGAAGTAGAATTGTTGGCTGCATTTGGTTGATTTAACTGTAAAAGGGTGGCACTTTGTTACCAGTCTGATTGCACGAGTAAATTCTTGTGGTCGCCAGTGACCTAAGTTCGTCGAAGCAGAAGCCATGAAAATATTTGTAGAAGAGACAGAGGGAAGCTACAGTCCGCCGGCGAAAAAGTGGCTGGAGTCTGGCTGCCAGGTCGGAACCAATCACATTACAGATTCTTCTTTGGAGCCTGTCGAGAACTCTGAATTGAACAGCAGGGACGCCTGACCAGATATGACAACAGTATTCTATACTATTGAAAAAAAGACAGAAACATTACAAAACATCAAGTTAAACAATTTGTTACATAGTGTTATAGAATATCGCAAATTATTTATCTCAAGTACTGTGTAATGATATGTGAATATTAGATTTTTCTAATTTTATGTGAATAAAACGCATATAAACTTAAATAGTCATGAGGGGCACAGACTTGAAGACTAACTGTTGTGGCTGACTAGCAAATACTACCCCAACAAATCGTGTCATTAACTGAGCACTTCTAGCTTGTCCCGCTAGGTCCTATTACAACTGAGTAGTGAGTTCGACCCGCATTGTGTGCTCCACTTTTTCGGCCTTGTGCGATAAAAAAAACTCATTTAGGCATTTCGACATGGTGTAATGGCTGCCAAGTTTGTATCGGTAGAACAATTAGTAGTGAGTTTAATCTTTCCTGGGGGTCTCGTATTTTTGGCCTTGTGCCACATCTAACCTACACTTAGAAAATCGCCATTATAATGCATTAACTTTTCCCGTTGATTTTTACATTATAGCATTCTGATAATTTAACAACTAAAAAAGTTTTATTCCAACTTTTAAGAATTCCATTTAAACCGGATGTGCATAGTGTTGCAGTGAATGTGAAATCGGAAAGCCGCGTTCGAATTCCAGGTGAATTTATTACATTTACTTACGTACAAAGGATGTGCGTTGTGGCGCAGTGGATATTGGCTCGGAATGAGAAATCGGGGAACCGAGTTCGAATTCCAGTTGAATTCATTGTATTCACTTACGCGCAAATACCCTTGGAAAAGGTATT
The DNA here is from genome assembly GCA_037127315.1 of Ascarosepion bandense. Lineage (NCBI taxonomy): Eukaryota > Metazoa > Mollusca > Cephalopoda > Sepiida > Sepiidae > Ascarosepion > Ascarosepion bandense. The sequence continues at coordinate 5,151,811 of JBBBDQ010001908.1, forward strand.
AATCCGTCTCTTCCCTCCAGTTATGGGTTAAATAATAGGACAGATTGGGTTCTATAGCCTTGGTCGGCAACCAGTCTACCGCAGAAAGCAATGGCAACCTACTGCGAGATAATCTTCTGCCCAGTCAGTCATGTCTCTTTCGAGACATGATCGCTCAAGCGTGTATCACGTATGGCACTTAACTGACTGACTTACGTACAAATACCCTTGGTAAAAGTATTCATCCCTCTTTTCTCTCTCCTTCTATGGGCTAAATAGCATGACAGATTGGGTTCTATACCCTTTGTTGGCAGTCTATCGCAGAAAGAAGTAGCCACCTATTGCGGGGAAATCTTCTGTCCAGTAGGTGATGTCTCTTGATCGCCTAAATATGTGTCACGTATGGCACTTAACTGACTGATATATTCCGAGCGATACCAGTGCATATTTCATATAAAAACTTGCTTACAACTGTATGAATTTAAAACTAACTGTATTTATAGAATCAACAACATCCGAACTGCTTTTGATTTTTGTTCTTTAATTATATCTGATTATCTGGTTAAAATTCTATCCGCTTTCCTCCAGAAAAAAAAAGAGAAAACAATTTATTCGTATATATATAGCTTCTATGATGAACTTTGGGTCGTGTAAGGGTGGTTTTAGTTTCCAAAGAATCGCAAAGAAGAAAACTCATTTCATGGCTGGAATAGCGATGACGTCAGTGTACAGCTTATCTTGCGTGAACTGAATACTGATTGGTTGAAGGATGTAAAAGTTTATGTTTGAGTTACACCTCAGTTTATTTACTTTAGCAACGTTAAGGGGTGTTGTCGTTGCAGGATTAAATACTGAAAAGAAGCATAAACAAATTATATATATATATATATATATATATATATATATATATATGTGTGTGTGTGTGTGTGTGTGTGTGTGTGCATCTGTGCGAACGAGAGAGAGAGAGAGTGAGTGAGAGAGAGAGAGAATGTATCTTTACTACATGTTTCGACATTTAGTTTATTTTTGTCATGTTTTTTTTTTGCATGCCTAAAAGTGTTTATTTATAGACTTCACCCTTATGTGCCGGATGCGATCATGGATCTCCACAATTTCCTGTCTTTTGTAGCTCATAATAAATTTCGTCTTTGTTATTCCGCCATCCATTTGCTCAAGCTCACTAAGTATGTACTGTGTTGTTTTCCTTTGCTCCAGTTGCCTTTAATCTGTCCTGTGAGTATAAAATTTTCCAAGCCCTCTTTCTTCAATATGGGCAAAACAACTGCCCATTGTTTCTTTCTGATGTCAAATGTAATTTTTTTTTCCATTTTTTTTTCAATTTCGACGTTGATCACATAATCGTATCCTCATCATCCTTCTGTAGCATTACATTTCTGTTGCTTCAAGCGTCTTCATTCCTTTTGAGATTTCACACCACTTACTCTCATACAAGAGGACAGTTATTACATAACAATTTAGTACTCATTTCTATGTTTCTAGCGAGGTTTTTCATTTTTTAGTAGATTTATTTAGCTTTTGGAATGCAACTTTGGCAATCCCAATGTACCTTCGGATTTCTGAGTCGCATTTTCCAATCTTCTGTTAAATCACTTCTCAGATATTTAAATTTTTGTAATTATTTGATTTTGGTAGTTTTTATTTGTAATTCTCACTTTGTGCACATTTTTTTTTTTTTTTTTTTTGCTCACAACCACACATTCTGCTTTTTTTGCAATTCACACTTTCGGTTCATCCTTTTGTTAACACAAATGCATTCTGTCATCTTGCAGTTGAAGATTAATTCTTTCTTCTCGTTGTCCTTCATTATCATTTTTAGGAGATTTTTGTCGCTTTCTTTTCTTGCCTACTATTAACACTGTATCACCTGCATACCTTATGTTGTTAAGACTGTTGCTGCTAATAATTAAACCTGATAGAACATCTACTTCTCTCAGAATCCCCTCACTTAGGTTGAATAAATCTGGTAACTTGCTTGTATTTTTATTTTTCAAATTTTTATTTGTGTACATTTATTTGAGAATGTATAATTTTCATCTCCAATTCATGACAAATACATATTGCATTGAATAACTTTTTTACAATATATATATATATATATATATATATGTGTGTGTGTGTGTGTGTGTGTGTGTGTGTGTGGAAAATACCGAAGATTAACGAAATGCTTTTAACAACCGACATATTTAATTGTTTTTTTGTTTGAACATTATTTTTAATCGATACTCGTATTTGAGTAGATATTCTGTTTTTAATCAAACAGTATGTTTATATATTTATTTCTACCGGCCTGATTATTTACGATCAATTTTGTTACGGAAATGTTTGTCATTCGGTAGGATTCTAACCTGTGACACCTATAGGGAAGCCACCAATAGATCTGGTAGTTATTTGCGTAGAATCTAAAACTGTGTTATATAGACTTGATTTGACTTCGATTAGAGTGGTCTAAGGCGCATCAGATGAATAGAGAGTTTCAGTAAATGGATGGCGGCAAATGGTTTAGGAAAAAAATAGAACGATAAAGTTTACTAAGGGCTACAAAGAACAGGAAGTTATGGAGAGCCATGATTACTTGACTTCTAAGGCGACACGGCACATAAGGAATAAGTGTAAGTAAATCTTACTTGAGAAAACGCCAAACAAATAACTTAACATCGTAGGGTTCAAATGTCTCTACATAGATATCATCTGTTCTCTCTAAAACAATGTATCTTTTCATAGAGAATTTTCGTAAAACAATACGAATCGTTTATGATATGAGGTCGGGTTCCCTACTTTCGTAAGTCCCTGTTTAAACAAGAAAAATAAAAATAAAGTATTTTCTAAGTTTAAATTCTTCAGTGTTATGTGAGAATGTCATTAGTGCAAATGGAGACATAAACATTCAAATGGCAAGTCCGGCAGACGAATTGAAAGCTTAGTTCCATATATCAGTTCTTGTGTTTGATGTTATTTTTTAGTGTTCAGTGTTTCAGGGTTATGAAATCAAAAGAATAATTTATTTCGAATTTTTTTTAATTGCTTACAGCAAAATTGACATTATAATAAATATTTTTTTAAAACTAATTTTCCTCTATGGTACCTTGACTTCATAAATTTAAGCGCAGTTACTCTTACGGTTTCTTTTCTCTCGTTTTCCTTTGGTGGAACTTCCTATCGTTTGCTTGCTTCTCTAATAGCTACAATCTCCAAAAGTTTAAATACAACGTCAATTGGCATCTTCTATCTCCTTCATTCCCATCCATTTCTTATTTTTTCTTCGACATCTCCTGTACCTTTTCTTTTTCTCTCACTGGGCAGAAGTGACAGTCCCGCCTGGCTTGGGGTGAAATGATTATAAAAATAAAGTAATAGACAGGCCGCAATGCGTCATCATTTTCTAATTGAAATGGCGAGATGTAACCATAATTTGATCTTCAAAAATGTAAACGCAATGCCATTCGTTATGTTATTTCTTCTGAATTCTTGTTCCTCTATTCTCTAACATTCAGTATCCTCTTGCGTCTTAGTGGCTTTATCGCTTTGCCTAGGCTAAGATGATTTTTTTTAAAAAAATCAATTCTCTCTGTTGACTGCGTTTCGCGTAGGCGTTTAGTCATTTTCATGAAGTTATAAGAGAAAATTCTCTTAAAAAATGAAACTAAATTATTGTATGTATTTATTTTCAAGTCATTGTTATAAGAGAAAATTCTCTTAAAAAGTGAAACTAAATTATTGTATGTATTTATTTTCAAGTCATTGTTTTTTACAGTATTTACATTATTCAGACTATTGTTCTTATATTTGTTGTCATTTGTACGACGTTTCGGCCGTCGTACGCTCCAGCCTTCTTCAGATGCTAGGAATTTCGAACCGAATCCTTTATTAAGGACACATGGCCCAGTGGATATAAACGTTGGTTTGTTCCTGTGTCTTGATCCAAAGAGTTGTCAGTTCAATACCGGACTACAGCAGTGGTGAAGAAGTAACTTACAGGATTAGAGGGAGAGATAACTTATGACTACCAGAAAAGGCACTACTGCGCAAGGAATGAGTTTATATACCCCAGTGATTGTAATAAAGGGTTCGGTTAAAAATTTCTACTACCTGAAGAAGGCCGGAGCAGTACAACTGCAGAAACGTCGTCTAAATGGTAACAAGGATGAGGACAATAGTCCAAATAATGTAAATACTGTAAATATTACCTCATCTCAGAAATATAAACAAATACTAAATCTATTCTATGTATTTATTGTCAAATAATTGTTTTTTTTTCTTGAAATATTTAGTTTGTTATGCATTTTCCCCATTCGTTTACAATAGCTGAAAAAGCAAAATCCAAACGATAACTTATCTTAATATATGACAAGCCAAAAAAGTTTTTTTCTATAATGTCCGTACGTTTTTAATAATTATCTCATTTTCACTGATACTTCACGTGACATACAGCCGTTACAGGGATGGTCTTTCGGTGGAACTTAGAATATACTAATTACCTTCGAGCAGAGAAGTAATTTCTCACTGCTAAAGGAACAACCTTTCGGGTGAATCCTTGCAGATTCGTGTATGAACCGGTTTCCATGGAAATTATTCAGACGAACTACATTTCTTAGTTTCACCAGTGTCAGCTTTCACGACTAAGATCCACGATGCCACGCACATTGTAGCGAATGAGCTTCATTCCCTTCCATTTTCTTTGTTAAGTTTTACACGTGAAACTTCTTCCCACTCACTCCTGCTTGTGAAACCGACTTCCAAGACGATGTTTCCTCGATCACTAAAATTTTCACCAGTTTACATTTTTTTTTTAATCATATCACCGAGCAAGGCAGTAACGCCACTGATGTGCAGGGGGCTACGTAATAGTGAAAAGATTGGAAAAGAGAAAGCCGGAAACCACATCCTAAACAGGGAACAAGGGATGAGCCTCTTAACCTGTTCAATAGACGTGGGTGGAGTGTGAACCGGGCGATAGATAGATCTATCTACTCCAATTAGATAGATCTATCTACTCCAATTAGATAGATCTATCTACTCCAATTAGATAGGTATATCTACTCCAATTTAGGATTAAAGGTTATTTTTTAGCATAACCCCATAAACTGTGCCTCTTATTCTTTACCATCTAACTTGAGTGACTCTTGTGCCTTGTACAATGTAAACATTATTGTTTAAAAAATTCTCCCTTTTGACTTAAGTGCAAACCAAACCAATGTACGTCTAACCTTTTGAATTTAATGTGAAACTGTTTCCCTTTCTGTTCATACATAATTGTCTCATAAGAAATATTCAATTTTATTTGTGTCTCATAATACATATTTAATTTGGCTCTTGTCTTATAAGACGTATTCAACATAAAACAACCCAGTGAGGGTTCATAGGTAATAAACCTAACTAACCTAGGTTGACATAGAATACTGGAATATTTCCTCGTAGAAGAAATGGAGACAATAGAAATGTGGTTCTACATAAGGATTATAGACAAAACCTGGGACCAACGCGGATTTTTCAGGAAATAAGATAAAAAAAAGGGAACTTGTACTTTGAATCAGAAAAAAAATCAGTTAAGATTTCTAAAACACAAATTGAGACAAAAAGGCTGAGTGAATTCAACAATCATATGATATTGAAGACAAAGCTGCAAAATTAAATAGCGAGAAATCTACCTAACGAGTTTCTGTAAAAGGTGGCAGAACAGGGAGCGGATGGGATAGTAGGCGTTCCACCATTGTTTAAACTACATAGGCGAAGACATCGTGGGGAGACATTGTACCACATCTTGAAGGAAACATAAAGAGAAAAACTAAGTTAATCGCGATGTAGGCGGCGAGACCGATTCCGTGAAAGAACAACCGGGAAAATGTATTTAAAATGTGATGATAAATGATAAATCAACGCATAAATATTCACAGTCACATTTTGAGAACGAGAGACAATAATAAGCAGAGTACTTTACTTAATTGAAATCTATAATTAATACCATATTTTAATAATCTATAATTGATACCAGATTTTTTAGAAACATGTTTTAATTCTGTTTCTTTAATTAACACCGGAATTTGATTGTAATTTATAGTTTAATATATATAGTAAATAATGGACTTTTATTCTAATTTTTATCATTAATACCAACATTTTTATTCTAATTTTTATAATTTAATAACGGATATTTATTCTGATTTTTATAATTAACACCGTAATTTTAATATTTTTATAGCGTATTCCGGATTTATTTTTCTAAGTTCTAAAATTAAAAATTTTAGTGTGGGTAACAATGAATTTAATTTATTTCGTTGTAAAATATTGTCTCTGAAACGTTGATGTAAATTTAAATTTAACAAATTTGTGCAAATGTATATAAAACAGGGACAAAGTGGGATAGTAAAGGGTCAAGAATTATTTAAATCAACAAATGACGAAGTTTGGGAAGCGCCATACTTGTCTACGGCTATATCGTGTTGAATACACCGGTTCCCGTCCGATCACCGAAGGTAAGCAACATCGAGCCTAGTCAGTACTTAAATGGGTGGCCATTTGGAAATACCAGGTGCTGTACCGTAAGGACCAATAATGGTCCACTAGTCCTCCAGGTTTGGGGGGTTGGGTGCAGAGCTAACAACCCTGCCCCATTAAAAAAAAAAAGTTGCTGCCCTATGCACCATCTGGGTGTGATGGGCAAATGATGATACTTGTATAGCTATCGACAGATATTGATACCTAAAAGAAGAACGTTATTTTTGTGATGAGTTTAGACTGAATGATGTTGATTTTGGCCCGATTTCTGTACGCATACACTATGTGGGTGTCAACGAAATTTACCCTGTCTGGTACAAGACAACAAATGAGGAGCACCGAATGTGCTTAGTGGGATTAAATTGCTAGCAACTACTTCCAGATGAAAGTGTGCTTCTGTAAATACTATGAGGTAAGTAAAAACGTCATTATGCGCAGACAACGCCAATTATTTTTTTTCAACGACAAACCCACTTAGACGAATAATAAACGGCCAGCCCTCCGTTAATATAAGCACTTTAAACAGCGGTTTGACAACGATGACAGTTGGGATGTTGAACAATATATTTGAAGTAACATGTTCACATGTTAGGCTTTGGCTCCGGAAAAGACTGGAAGCGTGTGGAATATTCTAATGGGATCGGAAACAAGCCTGCATACGCGAGCCAAAAAGCTTTGTCAATCTGACCTTTGACCTAACACACAGACGTCAAATTTCCTGCACTAGATCAGTTTGCCATCGGTGCAAAGATCTCATTGAATATTAAACGTTATTTTCATTTGAAATATGAAAGACTCATTTAACAAGAGGGCGACGAAATAATAATAATAATAATAATAATAATAATAATAACAACAACAGCAACAACAACAACAACAGCAACAACAAAAGACAAACAACTAGAATTTTACGATTTTCCTATAATAATTTTTTGATGAATCTTAATTCTTAAGTTAATGATTGAATATGCTCAAGGCGATTTCTACGACAATAGATTCCCTTATAGCATCGTTAAATATTTGAGATTAACAATTTTAACAGAATATTGCAAAAAACAATTCTAAATATGAATGTTAGTCGTTATTTTAAGAAGTAAAGAAGTACAAATGAAAAGATTTTAAACTTGCAACATTTTCCAACAGGCTTTAGACATTATCTTCCCTTCTTTCTTTTTTGCTTTCTTTCATCCGCATGTCTTGTTTTACTAAGCGATAGAATAGTCCATTGTTTATGAGGTATCAGTAGAAGACATTAAACACTTCTATGTAGGTACCTTTACTAAATCACTGAAAAAAACTGCATAGAATGAATAAAAAATGCCTGAAAAACTTAATAAAAACGAACTTTTTCCATCAAAATATTTATATTATTTTTAAGATCAAAGTATTTTTAATTATTTTTTTTAATTGTCAACCCCTCCTTTTAACGCGTTCGAAATTCTAGCAAAAAAATCTTGTTTTGATTTTAGCGGGTAAAATTGTTACGAGAGTTTACAATTGAAAACGTAATATTACACAATTCAGCTTTTTCCGGTGACAAACATATTAATTTGAAAAATCTTGCAATACTCTAATAATTGGCGGATTTTAATGAAACTTTCAGACTTATTAACAAATGAATGAAATTATTTTTGAAATTAATATTTTTAAAAATCTTGGTAAAAATATTTTTTAAAATCTGTTACACACCCTCCACATAAATCCATTAAATTTTAAGAAATTAAACTTTGTTGTAGTAATTTGTTTTATTAGTTAAACGCAAGACTCATTGAGGAATGTAAATCATGCCTTATTTTTTGAAAAAGTTTGCTTTTATTTTCGAAAATCTGCTCCCAATAATAATAAAAATGCAATATAACTACGACATTATTTAATTTTATAATCTTTTAATTGTTTAAATAAATAATATACATTAAGGACATTATAGTCTAAAGAAATCTTTTTCAATTAATAATGAAATTTAAAAGAATTGTTTTCATTTCTCTTCATTATAATTTATAAAGTTCCAAAATATTTTAAAATACGCCAAAGATTTGTTGGGGTTACTTTAAAAACATATTAAGCGAAGATTATGTTTACTAATGGAAAATTAAATAGTTTAATACATTCGTCGTGCTTTCCTATTTTTAAAATAATTTTATTTTTTTGTGTATTTGAAGTTTTGTATAGTAGTTTCTATGCGTAAATTAAAAAGTCATGTGTTTCAGAGTTTATCCCTCCTTACAAGGAAACAATTTGTACAATTATGTCACTTGAGATCGCCATACACTTTTCTTATACCGCATCTGTCAAATCTGTCAACACATGCGGTGGAAAGGTCAGAAAGTTGAACTCTGTGTTTAAAAAATATTTATATCAAAATTTCATGCTATAAATAAGTAATACTTGTGTAAATGAGATTAATTTAACACTAAATTTGCTAATTTTTCAACAATCATGTGACACAGATGTATATTTTATCTTTGCAATATTTTTAAAACCGAGAATTAACTTTTGTGTCGATCGCTTAAAAATGCCCGAAAAAATTGAAAGATTAAAAATAAAATTGAGAAATTTGGGATTCCAATCAATATAATTTCTGTTTGCAATGCATAAGTGTATTTTGCATACTGGAAAAAGTAAATTTAATCATTTATCTTTCAATAAAAACTAAAAAAGAAGTTCGAAAAAACTATTTTGTTTCTAAAAATTCAATTTTAAATTTAGATATCGAAAGTGAGTGGAGGTACCTACTTCTATCTCTCCCTCTTTCTTTCTTTCTTTCTTTCTTTTTAGTCAAGTCCCCGTCTTACGAATATTTTTCTTAATAATTTAAAAATAATTCAGCAGACGATCGGTTATCAGACATGATCAATTGAATGCTTGCGTTGATCAAAATGCTGGTCGTTATTTTAAGTATGTACAGATAAAAACATTGACAACGTTTTCCATTTCACAGATTTTAAACACTTCTGCTAGGTTGTCACACCTGAAATGACGCAGATTTTGGGTTGGTTGTTGATCCGATCGTCTAACAAGGTAACATTCTTAGTATATATCTAAATTAATTTATAAATGGAACTTGTGTGTGTGTGTGTGTGTGTATGTCCGTTACCTATAGACTCCGAAACGGCTGAACCGATTTTCTAAAAAATTTACAAAGTTGTACTATAAGCGTCTGTGAGTGTTTTTGTGATAGGTTTTGTGTCGAGGTACCCCCGATGAATGTCAAAAATCGATAATCGAAAATATCGGATTATAGAAGGAGTGGTCCGATTTTAATCAAATTTGATACACTCATAGACAAAGACATAAGAAACAGAATTCAGAAGTTTCAAGGTTGCAGTTCTTACAATATTGCAGAAAATCGATACTATATATATATATATATAAAGGTATCAGTCTACGGTTTCGCTTTGACTGGAAACAATTATTGCTTTTTAGTCTTTCGTGCCAACGTCAAAAGAGTCTGAGCTCCACAACCATGGATTAGTTTTAAAGCTTTCATTACACCCGAGCAACGCCGGGCTATACTGCTAATATATATATATATATATATATATATATAGACTTATTTTTACTGTTTTACTTTCTAGATATTTTTCTTGTTACTCATAAACCCAATGAAAATGATTATAATAAATAATGTTGTGTAATCTTACTGTATGAGTAAAAATTATGAATCTTTGCATCGAAACATCACATAAGATGAGAAATAGATACTCTTTGACAACAGCAAGAGAGTATGCTACTGGTTAGATGCAAGTTAATCACCAAAGCAAAACCAAAATTAAAATGCACCCTAAAAAGTTAATGCGTACACTATGGTAATCTCTCAAAGGGGTCGATCATTATTTATTCTTGCTCCAAGGGAAAACAATCACAGCAATCCCGTATGGCGGAGAAATTGTGCGTTTGCATGAAAAATTGAAAAAATAACATCCTAGATTTGTAAATAGGCATGGCCCAGTTTTTCTGCAAGCAAAAGCAAAAAATCCACTGTTCAAAAGCTGCACAGGCTGAATTATGAAATTTTGTCTCATCCTCCATATTCACCTGATATATCTTCTACTGATTATCACTTAGTATTTATCTATATTTCTGAGATGAGGTAGTATTTACAGCATTTACATTATTTGTCCTCATCTTTGTGGATATAGATGTTGGTTAGTTCCTGTGACTTAACCCCAAATGTTGTAAGTTCAATACCAGGCTACAGCAGTGGTGAACAAGTAACTTGCAGGGTTAGAGTGAGATAACTCATAACTTCCAATCGAAGATTTATGAAAAGAATGAGGATGAAATACTCCATTAATATATCCCATTGATTGTAATAAAGGGTTCGGTTCGAAATTCCAAGCACCTGAAGAAGGCTGGAGCGTACAACGACCGAAACGTCGTACAAATGGCAACAAAGATGAGGACAATAGTCCAAATAATTTAAATAATGATTATCACTTAATTAAGCATTAAATTAGTGAAAGAGCAATGCGTAAATGCTAGGGTAGTTACTGTTTTTTCAAAGTCTACTTTCTTCCAGAGTGCTTAATCAGGGTGTGAGAGTATATATATATATATATATATATATATTCCCTTCTGTCATGGGGGGATAACCTGTGACGAAACAGTTAACAATCCTCTCAAACATTTTTGTCGTCATTTGACGGCAGGTATATGTATATGTATATGTTATATCGTAATAATAATAATAATAATAATAAAAATAATAATAATAATAATGACAAATACTCTGACGTGACACTAGGTATGGCTCTAATGGCTTCTACTTCTTGGCTAATTGCAGATGTTCATGTTTTGCCTTGATGAATCAGGATGGGCTACATTAAATATCCTGTTCAATAGTACAGATGTGGTACCATTTGCAAGATATTAACCTGTTGGGTGTATCGCCTCGGTGCTGACAAATTGGGCAACTCTATTCATGAGCGAGAATAGTGGACGAGAATATGTGTCTGTTTGTTTTTTAATTGTGAAAGAGTGACAGAGAACGGAAAGTGTGACACTCAGTATACTAATGCTTATTGGGATGGCCAAAGATGCATTCCAAATTTTAAGCAGAGTATGTGCGTTGTGGTACAGTAGATTTCGGCTCAGAACGACAAATCGAGAAGCCGAGTTCGAATCCCAGTTGAATTCATTGCATTCACTTCCGCACAAATACCCTTGGGAAAGGTATTAATCCGTCTCTCCCCCCAGTTATGGGTTAAATAATAGGACAGATTGGGTTCTATAGCCTTGGCTGGCAACAAGTCTACTGCAGAAAGCAATGGCAACCTACTACGGGTAATCTTCTGTCCAGTCAGTCATGTCTCGAAAGAGACATGTTCTCCTAAAAGTGTGTGACACGTATGACACTTAACTGACTGAATTGAAAAACAGAAAAAACTTCGCTAGAAACAAAGAAAAGACTACTGAACTATTAAATGATATATGTCCTTCTATATAAACAGTGATTGCTAGACAATTGTCAAAGATTAAGAAGAGACTTGAAGGAACAGAAATCTGGTTCTATAAAAGGAAGCTGAGGATACCATAGGCCGAACATGTCAGCAACGACGAAGTTCCAGAGAAAACAGAAACGAAAAGGAAACTTATACTTAACATCAGGAAGAGACAGTTGAAATTAATGAAGCACTTAATGAAGAAAAGGGGATTGGAAAATTCGATACTCACAGGATGGATTGAAAGCATACGAGATAGAGGAAAAACACATAGTATCCTTTAGTTAATGAATAGCAGAGCAGGGTTTAGGAAAAACAATAAAAAGACATTGTTAAGAAAAGGACAGGAAATTATGGAGAGCCATGATCGCCTACGTTTTGAGAAGACGCATCACATCAATAAGTATATATCTTTTTTTTAATAATCATATCGCTCCAAGCAAGGCAGTTTACTGCCACTGTTGTGCAGGGGTTACATAGGAGGAAAGTTATAAGAAAGAGTGACAGGTTCTAAGAGAAGGATGAGAATACATCCTCATGAGAGTGGAGTGGACGGAGAAAGGAGCATGAGAGAGAGGATGCAGGTTAGTGAGATAGGAGATGACTATTGACTTTACATTTAAATTCTTGGAGATTGTAGCTGCCGAGGAAGCAAGTAAACTGAAGGGAATTTCACAAGCGGGAAGTGCAAGAAGAGAAGCTGGTGGAGTAGAATTTGAGTTTACATTTTATTGGTTTCACAGTAAAAGGGTGGGACCTAGTTGCTAATATTGTGGCTCGATTAAATTCATATATCGGGGGCACCAGTGAGCTAAGTTCATCGGAGCAGAAGTCGTGAAAGTATTTGTAGAAAAGACACAGGGAAGCCACATTGCACCGGTGAGAAAGTCACTCTATCTGAGCTGCCAAGTCGGGATCGATCACATTACAAATTCTCCATTGGATTTTGTCAAGGACCCCTACATGGATAGCAGGAGCGTCCGACCAGATATGGCAGCACTATTCGATGCAAGGGCGGATGGTAGATTTATATATGTGCAGGATTGTTTCAGACGGGAAAAACTTCCTGGCCCTACACAGAGAATCCACTTTCTTAACAGCGGATTTAGCTATGGATTCTATGTAGTCATTCCACCTGAGGTCTGTTGTGAGAGTTAACCTGAGGAAGCGCAGTGTTTTCTGCTATTTATGTTTTGTACTCGAAACGTAACAAAGTATTTTAAAGCAATTAACGGCTGTTTTTTTTTTTTTTTGTTCCAAATTTGTTTCATGTTAGCATAAACGTTATACTTTGTGATTACTTGTGTTTGAGATGACATACCGTTATTTAAAAAAAATGAAATTTATGATAACCGGCCTATAAATAAAGAAACTCTGCTAAAAAGAAATTCTAAAGATATAGACTTCGGAATATCCTAACGAGTTATTTCTTAAATAGGTAATATGGTATCTTGCGATTTGTTACGGCAGACATTGGCTTACAAAATATGGTCTCTCTTGTGAAGAAAGGAATACAGGTTAGATACCGTCCGGAGAGGATATTTTCTTTAGTAGAAATTCACAATCTTTAGACAGCCTGAAATTTAAGTCATCATATAAAATAACAGTAATTTTAGCACAAACACGTGTACCCACTAAATATAACTATTATAATACGTAGTAGTGACGGATTAAAAACACTTGTTAATCGGTTCAAAATTTCTATATATTCAAACGTTATTTGTTGTCAGTCAAGTACCATACGTGATACACGCTTGTACGAACATGTCTCGTAAGAAGATTTTCCGGCTGTAGGTTGCCATTACTTTCTGTCGTAGACTGGTTGCCAACCAAGGCTAAAGAACCCAATCTGTCCTGATATTCCACCCATAGGAGAAGCAACGGGTATTTGATATCCGTATTTGATCAGATACCCCATTTTTAAACAGTGTATGAAGTTGCCAAAGATGTTTTCCAAAAGCTAAGCAGAGTATTAAAGACAGAAAAAAATTATTGGCAGGAAAGAAAAGACTATTGAACTGTTACATAATATCTGTTCACCGGGATGGCTGCGAATGATGGACATTCTCCACATAGATGAAGATAAGACTTGAAGGACAAAGAAATGTGGTTTTAAAGATAAGCATGTCATAAACCGAACATGTGAGCAATGACGATGCTTTAGAGAAAAGGAAAGGAGGCTTAGTGAATCTGTTACTCACAGCACAGACTGAATGAAAGAGGGAAAAAGGGGCAGAGGACAACAGAGCTTAACATACCTGATTAGCTTGAGTAAATGAATGATAGAAGTTTTGGTTAAAATAGAAAGACAAATATACAAAGGATAGGAAGAAGTGGAGGACATGATTGTTTACGTCTTGAAAAGACACCGCGAATAAAAGTTTTATTAGATTAATGAACATATATAATGAACATATATATATTACTTCAATTTTTTTTATTAGTTTCTCTTGCCGGGGAGCCGAGTTCGAATTCCAGTTGAATCCATTGTATTCACTTACGCGCAAATACCCTTGGGAAAGGTATTAATTCATCTCTTCCTTCCAGTTATGGGTTAGATTGGGTTCTATAGCCTTGGTCGGCAACCAGTCTACCGCAGAAAGCAATGGCAACCTACTGCGGGATAATCTTCTGCCCAGTAAGTCAGTCATGTCTCTTTCGAGACATGATCGCCCAAGCGTGTATCACGTATGGCACTTAACTGACTGACTGTGATGTAATGAATATATAATGAACATGCATACACCATTCCCCCTCACAGTAATGTGATTGGCTGGTGTCAGCCATAAATACAGATGAAGGCGAGGATGCATAGAGGTCTACATCCATAGGTCTACTACTATTGATCTTTGACTAGAGATCTACCTCTAGATGTCTATGACTATCAGTCTACATCTGTTGACTACGCCTACATCTCAGGATACTGTATACGACGAGTACCGTCCATTATGTCTACCTGCTAGATTGTCCTACGCGGTTGCATTTGTCTAAACCATTTAACTACTTTGAATAATATATATATATATATATCCCTTTCCTGGGATATATCAGTTGGCGACGAAGAATTCAAAATGAAAAACTTGGCAATGCTTACAGAAAGTAAGAAAGTGCCCTCATCCCTCTTGTTGGGCTTAGAAGATGTAATGAATATATAATGAACATGCATACACCTTGGTTCCCCCTCACAGTAATGTGATTGGTTGGTGTCAGCCATAAATACAGGCGAAGGCGAGGACACATAGAGGTCTACGTCCATAGGTCTACCACTAGAGGTCTACGTCCATACGTCTAGAGGTCTATAGGGCTTCGACTAGAGATCTACGACTATTGGTCTACGCCTAGTGACTACGCCTACGTCCCAGGATAAGGCATACGACGAGTACTGTCCATTACGTCTTACGCGGGAAATTTGCCGAAACCACTTGCTACCTCGAATCAGATATATATCCTTTTTTCGGGGACATATCATCTTGCAAATTTGGAGAAGTTGTTTCATTTGTGCAGGCCGGTAGACGAAATAAACACTGTTTAATTTAAGCGGGGAATATGCTCAAATGTACTCGAAAGGATGAGCATTGTGGTGCAGTGGATATCGGCTCAGTACGAGCAACCGGGGAGCCGAGTTCGAATTCCAGTTGAATTCATTGCATTCACTTACGTGCAAATACCCTTGGGAAATAAGAAAGCCAGTCTCTTCCCTCCAGTTATTGGTTAAATAACAGAACAGAATGACTTCTATAGCCTTGGCTGGCAATATGTCTGCCGCAGAAAGTAATGGCAACCTACTGTGGGATAATCTTCTGTCCAGTCAGTCATGTCTTTTTCGAGACATGATCACCCAAGCATGTATCACGTATGGCACTTAACTGACTGACTGATCTACTCAAATACAGCTATCCACTAAAAATTACATTTGACGTAATAATAATGTGTTGGATTAAAAAATAATATCAAATAATGCTTTAAAAGTTTACGTTTCCGATACGAAAATGAAGAGATATGACATTCGAGAAATTCTGAACGAGAAAAATACTTTAAAGGCAAACAAAACCTCTTCATAGCTGAGTAGTTAACGCTCTCCGGATCAGATAGCAGTTTCTTCTGCAAATGATTGTTGGGACGCCCGCGCCTATTCGGCTATAATGGACTATTCCATTACTATGTAAAGTAATGGTGACATCAAGAGAGTCAGTCGTAGACTTCCGGTGACGACCCGGAAGTACCCATTGCTCATACTACGTCTTACGACGGTTGAGACGATTAACCTTTATTCTTGTATTGGATACTAATAACCTTTGTAAATACTATTTTCACGGAATACAACAATTAACCTATTCCTGTTGTTGAGTTATTTATTCTTACTCACGACATAACAATGAAGATATAGGTTCGAATCCTACCGAAGGCCTCATTTTATTTCTTCGACTTTGTAGGCCTGTAGACGACATAAACACCGTTTATAATAAATTATACGTCGACTCAAATACGAATGTAGAGATACAAAAGGTGATTATCCCCTTTTGGCACACATGGGTACATGACCGTCGTTTAGTAACATCACTTTCTAGAGTGACGAAAGTCTATCAGTCAGTTAGACAGATTTCCAGGAGTCAAACAAATCAGTTTTTTTTGTTTATTTTTTAGCCCAGGCTCACAGTTTGTGTTGAGGCTAAATCTTCTTTCTCATCGAGCTGCCACGTGGTGTAACTCATAATTCTATGATGCTGGTTTCGTATGGAAATATATATTCACCAAATATAGAAACTATCCCCACTTCGCAGTACTGAATTTGAGAAAAAAAAAACATGATTCAGATTGGTTGCAGAATATATCCTCGCTAGGGACACAGCTGAACAATCTCATCAAAGACGAAAAAACGATTTTAAGCAACCAAAATGTGGTTCTACAGAAGGATAGCTTACCGAATATGTTGTAACTCTATTTCCAGATCATCATCATTTATCCATCGCACCCAGATAGTTCATAGGGCAGCAACTTTTCGTTGCTGTTTCTGTAACAAACTGTTTTTTACGGGGCAGGGTTTTTAGCACTGCACCCAACCCCCAAACCTGGAAGGACCGGTGGACCATTCTTTGTCCTTCCGTTTACAGCACCTGATATTCCCAAATGGTCACCCATTTTTGTACTGACCAGGCTCGATGTTGCTTAACTTCGGTGATCGGACGGGAACCGGTGGATGCAACACGATATAGTCGTAGACCTATTTCTAGATGGCTGATCGTAATTTTTTTATCAGTTTTAAAGATAAGAAGAGATTTCTCTAAAATGGATACATACAATTATTTTGTCGGGAAAAGTAACCGAAGTGATAAAAAAAGGTAAAATACAATTATTTCTGTCGGGAAGAGTAACTGAATTGATTGAATCTGAATAATACGATTACTAGACATAACACTGTCATCCTGTTTTGGTAGATTGTCACTGTTGTGGAGTAGTTTTCGCACTGAAGGTTATAATCGGACTTAACGTACCCAAAATTTTAGGAACTTCGTAATACTATTCGGCTAACTGCCGACTAATATCAACTGCCAAGTAGTTCTACTGAACTCCAATAGAACTCTAAAGAACTCCTATGAACTTCCCAAGAAATCCCCAAGAACTTCTCAAGAACTTCAAGAAGAGGAAGGAGGGCTTGGAGAATCTGATGCTCACAGGACGGATAAAAGGAAAGGGAGACAAAGGAAAGCATCGCGAGGCATACTTGATGGGCTTGAGCAAGTGGATAGTGGAAAGGGGTTTAGAAAACATACCAAGAGGAAAAGATGTTAAGAGTGACAAGGGATAGGGTTAAATGGGAATCAGCGATCGTCTACGTCCTGAAAGAACACGGCACATAAAGAAGAAGTAAAAGATTTCTTGCGAATACCAGATCCTGTAAGCTTCGTTGTGGGGTGTTATTATCAATGTTGTGGAGTAGTTTTGCACTGAAGGTTATAATTGTGCTATGTTGGTTGCTAATCGACTTAACGCACCCAAAATTTTAGGAACTAATAATATTCCACTGAAAGCTGACTCATTATTATTCGGCTAACTGTCGACTAATATCAACTGCCTATTAGTTCTGCTGAACTCCAATAAAACTCTAAAGAAGTTAACTCTTAGAAGGGATAGTCTATTATCCGAAGAATAGGTGTGATTCCCCATAACAGTTACCCGAGATCAAAATTGGACCGTGAAAATTTCCTGTCCTGAGCTACTGGGCTGTTAGAAACGGACAGGCTATTGATAATAGAGTGTGAGTTCACTCCCCGACATAAGTGAAGAACCAAGAGACTCAGTCGAAATGGACAACTCTTATTGTTTTCATTTCCAGCTGGTAAGAGTTACACAGGGAGGAAAACTTGACCCCTCCCGTGACTACCGTTTATCACCCCGGCTTTGTGCTTATTTAATAAAACCAGGGTGCAGGACGAAATTAGTAAGTTGGGGGCCTGCTGGCAGAAGAGATAAGTTGGGGCTAGTGATAAAGCGGTTTGGATAGTACGGTCAGACTGTCGTGCTGCTAAAAGACAATTGAGTAAAAGAGAACATTGTTACTGAAGTATTTTTAAAATACCATCCAACAGTAGAGTGTCACCAGCTTTGACTTGTTTATTATATATGTGTATATAATCGATATATAATGTTAAAAAAACAATCCCGCGGATTATAAGTCGCGTTATTTTTGGTGCCTGTGTCGTTACTGTTGTCTACTGATTCTATTCCGTATCGAGAATCGCGTAAAACCGGTCTTAACAATATACTCGACCCCTCTCGTGTCAGGACTAATCTAGCCAAGTGTTAACGGGCAATCATACTTTGGCTGGTCCGAGATCAAAACAAACACAACATGGGCGAACTGGTTAAGAAGCGGAAAGGATTGGTCAAGCCACACTCTGGTGTCGGGTTATAATGTTAGCAACGATGAGATTGTGAAAAGAATGAAAATAAAAAGGAAACATATTTAACATCAGGAAACAAAGAGTACTTTTTTCTTTTTTTTTTTTTTTTAATCATCTCACCCCAAGCAAGGTATTCCACTGCCACTATTGCGCATGGGGCTACATAGGGGAAGGTAAAGAGAAGGAGTGGTTAGACATAGGGAATGTCAGGAAGAAGGTGACAGATGAGTAAGGATACCGAGGATGAGGGTTGGGCAGATGGGAAGAGTGTTTGATAGAATGGGAGCAGGTTAGTGTGTTAGGAGGTGTCTATTGACCTTACATTTAAACTCCTGGAGATTCTAGCCGTCGGGGAAGCAATCGTGTGGAAGAGAATTCCACAGTCGGGAAGTGCGAGGAAAGAAACTGTTGGAGTACAAGTTACGGTTGCATTTTATCGGTTTCACTGTAAAAGGGTGGGATCTAGTTGCTAATCTAGTATCTCGTTCAAATTCGTATTTAGGGGGCACCAGTGATCTAAGTTCATCGGAGCAGAAGCAGTGAAAGTATTTATAGAAGAGACACAGGGAAGCCACGTCGCGTCGGTGGGAGAGAGACTGCAGGCGGTCTGCCAAGTTGGTATTTATCACATTACAGACCCTCCTCTGAACCTTATCGAGAAGCCCGAGGAGAATAGCAGGGGCACCCGACCAGATATGGCAGCAGTATTCAATGCATGGGCGGATGGTAGATTTATATATGTGCAGGATAGATTTAGACGGAAAAAACTTCCGGACCCTACACAGAGAACCGACTTTCATAGCAGCGGATTTATCAATGGATTCGATATAGTCATTCCATTTGAGGTCCGCTGAAAGTGTGAGACCAAGGAGGCGTAGTGTTTTACTCTCTGGACTTTTTGTGATATCTGTCCTGCTATGTGGCCGCGAATGCTATACCATCTTATCAAACATGAAGGAAAAAATTGAAGCAACCGAAATGTGGTTCTACAAAAGGCTGCTGAGGATACTATAGACGGACCACTGAGCAACGACGAGATTTAGAAGAGGATAGAAACGAAAAGAAAACTGGTGTTTAACATCAAGAAAAAACGGCTGAAATTTTCAGGACAGGTTTAGAGAATTTGATACTCACAGGACAGACTGAGGGAAGGAGACACAGGGAATAGCAATGTATGACATACTTGATATACTTGAGCAGATGGATTGGGAGGGTTAACAGGAGAAGAGATGTTAAGAGCTACAAGGAATAGGGCGATGTAGAAGGCTATAATCGCTTACGTCCTGAAGGGACACGGTAGATAGAAAAATAGTGTCATAGCAGATAAATCTGGCTCGCTCGAATCTTGAAATCTAAATATATAAAAACCATAGAATCTCTGACAGCTCCATTTCCTGCTTGGAATGATTACAATTAAGACCTTATCTTTTCGTCTCCTTTCACTCTGCTTGCTTCATACATGTTATAGTTTCCCTGCGTATAATTTCTAATATTGTTAAATATAACAGAAAATGAATCATAATGTTTAATCATGAGCCGTTCTAAAATTGTGTTTTAGCTTTAATTTCAGTTAAAAATAAAGACAAAATTGTTCAGCAATATTGGAGGACATCTACATCAAATCAACCCACACTCAATAAAATCATTTTTCAATCTAGTCTCAACACATTGCATGGCATTTAGACATGGTTCTGTTAACATTTCGTTATCTCACGTGGTGTGACGTCATAGAACCGCATTGCAAATTTAAGACCTGCGTCTGCTATTCGATGACACTTATCGTCGCATAGCAATGTTTTATGTCAACACAAGATAATATCATCTTTGATGGTGGATGTCTTTATGTTAGCGTCCCTGTAACCACTCTGAAGATGGCTCATGTGAGCCAAAAGCTTAGAACCAGCATAATATAAAAATATCCAAATGTTGGACAATGTTTGTCTTTATTTTCAGCTAAAATTAAAGCTAAAATACGATGTTTAGAACGGCTCATGATTAAACATAATAGACATTCATTGTCTTTTATATTTAACAATATATATTTAGGAAATTATCTGCTGCCTAGGTACACTATATATATATATCATTACATGGCCGTATACATGGCCGTATCTGACTACCGGGCACTCCGAGCACGGGTCCGGGCCGATCCGTGCAATCATAATAAAAATCCGGGCAAGGAAAAATGTCTTCGTCAGAAATCAAACTAAACAATTCACAAAGAAAGAAAGAAAGAAAAACGAAGAAAACATCCGAATGAACGCAGTAAAAATCTGTTTATTTATTTATTAATTTTGGGAGAAAAGACTGGTTATACTCAAAAAGTCCGAACCCGATTTCCTGCTTTCGTTCACGTTCTGTGCCTAATTTCCATTGGAATAGCAGAAAAAACCCGCAAAAATCATAGTTTCTGGAAACGGATGACACTGATAACGTCATCACATTCTCACCTAATATATCCGGGTAATTTTCTCTGTGCCCGGTGTTTTTTTGTTTTTTTTGGCATCAGCTTCGGCCCCACAAACATAAATATATATATGTTTGGGAGGCGTGTGTGTGTGTGTGTGTGTGTGTGTGTGTGTGTGTGTGTGGAGGCTTCAAAACCTATCAAACTAATGTGATAAATATTTGTTCTTTGAAGCCATTGTGAATTTATTTACATGTCGATTCTAACTCTTAAAGCAAACCTTTAATTTTACGCTTACCGAATTTACCCTACTACACAACAAACTGACCACCATTCTAAATGGGCAAAGCTTCCCGTACAACATTTTCATTCTATTTCCTCCTTTTCTTGTAGAATTTTCGTCCGTGTGCCAATTTGTCACCCAACCAAGCCACTTCGCTTTCTGCTTTCCTCTGCGATAAATGCTTGTCATTCGTCATCTCTTTTCTCCACTTGGCAACGTTCTCTTCCTGTCCGACATTTGTAAATTCGCAAATGAGGCTCTGTATTGACTTTCGTGTTGTTTCGCGTAGATCTTGTTCTCTTTTGCTGGATTTTTTCTCTCTCTTTAAGTATCTCTAAATGTGACTGGTTTTATTTTCATCTCCCTACTCATATACAGTTCAGACTTCGTCTTTTCATCATTGTGCTATAATTATCACCGATGCGGTTATTAGTCCCACAAACGGAAAAAA
The DNA here is from genome assembly GCA_037127315.1 of Ascarosepion bandense. Taxonomy (NCBI): domain Eukaryota; kingdom Metazoa; phylum Mollusca; class Cephalopoda; order Sepiida; family Sepiidae; genus Ascarosepion; species Ascarosepion bandense. The sequence continues at coordinate 5,173,787 of JBBBDQ010001908.1, forward strand.
ATATTTAAAAGAGGGTCATATCTGTATAACCAGAATACACTAAAATCGTTTCTCTTCTATCTATTTAATGATTGACATATCTAATAAATAGAATGAAATTCATTCTCATCTCAGTCTTCATTTTTACGGACAAATTTAATTGGAGTAGATAGACTAAACTATCGCCCGGTTCACACTCCACCCACGTCTATTGAACAGGTGTAGAGGCTCATCCCTTGTTCCCTGTTTAGGATGTGGTCTCCGGCTTTCTCTTTTCCAATCTTTTCACTTTTCTTTTTTTTTTTTTTCAATTGGAGTAGATAGACTAAACTATCGCCCGGTACACACTCCACCCACGTCTATTGAACAGGTGAAGAGGCTCATACCTTGTTTCCTGTTTAGGATGTGGTTTCCGGCTTTCTCCTTTTCAAATCTTTTCACTCTTACGTAGCTCCCTGCACATCAATGGTGTTACCGCCTTGCTCGGGGTGATATGATTAAAAAAAAAAAATGCGTGTGTTTTTTTTCGACCTCTGTACACTCGAGAATTCTTCGGTTTTCAATGCAAAAGCGACGATACGACAGACTTTATAGACCCGGGTCTCTTTTCACGGACAGCATTGTCACTGTCGTGTTAACCTGTGCCAACCATCACTAGTTCTCGGTAAAAATGACGAGTTTTAAATGCTACTAAGCAAGCTGTAAACTGTCCCCATTATATTTACTTCTAGCCACATCGCAGTCTGGTCTCGGTTATGTTGCATCTGGTGTGGTGTTTACGTTGAATTGTTGTTATCCGGTAGGCCCGTTGTATAAACTTTAGCTGACAATGAATTCAAATCACAATGAATTCAAATCTTTCTGATAATGACAACGGTTTATTATTGACAATTACTATTTAATTCAATCTTCTTTCTTCTTTCGATTTGTAGCTGAAGGGCTCCTTTATTTTTAGGTCTTTTATTATGAATAGTCAGTCTAACAATAGTAACGACTTCTTTCGACTCTGTTCTTCCTTTTTAATTCAACTCTTTTCTTGTAACTCCGTCAAAAGGTAGCTCCGTATCTATAATGGGCAGGGAAGAAAACAGATCTTACTGACTGACAGGGGCAGACTCTTCAACGACTTGCCGGTTTGAACATTTCTGTCTTCGGATACTGGAACCCTTACGTAGACCTTTTCTTCATACACAGAAAATCCTTTTGACAAAAAACCCGATGCCTTTAATGGGCTGGCTGGGGTCACTAGCTAAACTCCTTAATATATATCCGTGTGTTTTAGATTAATAGTGTTGTGGAATCTCCCCTTTGTATATGATAATGGACTCGACTGAGTATACATATACTCCTACCATAGAGAGAACAGCAGTTGAGAGTAATCGTAGAGATCTGTGAAAGTTATCAGAGAGTACCGGAACTGATACGTAAGTTACCGAGAGATACCGAAGTTACCCAGAGATTACTGCGTCAGAAGTCAGAATAGCTCTGAGCTCCACTTCTTTTTTAATCGTATCACCCCAAGCAAGGCGGTAACGCCACTGATATGCAGCGGGTAACATAAGAGTAAAAAGATTAATTAGAAGAGAGTGAAGAGGAAGACGAACCAGTTAGAAAGGAGCAAGAGAAGGATGGGAATACAGATGTGATGACAGTTTCAAAGGTGGAGAGAAAGGATATACGGGGTGGTGAAGAAAGAACTAGAGTCAAGTGGTTAAGAGATGAGAATTGACATTGCATTTAAATTCCTGGGTGTTGTAGCCGTCAAGAAAGCAAGAATATGGAAACGAGTTCCACATGCGGGAAGTGCGAGAGAAGAAGCTGCAGAAGTAGAATTGTTGTCTGCATTTGGTTGATCTAACGGTGAATGGGTGGGACCCAATTGCCAATCTGGTTGCACGAGTAAACACCTGTTGCGGAGGCACCAGTGAATTAAGTTTGTTGGAGCAGAAGCCATGAAAGTATTTATAGAACAGACAAAGGGAGGCCACATCTCGTCGGTGGGGAAGTGGCTGTAGTCGAGCAGCCAAGTCGGTACCTATCACATGACTGATTCTCCTTTGGAGCCTGTCGATTCTCCTACTTTTCTATCTCAATATCTGTTTTGTTGTTCATTATTTTGTGCGGTTCATCACCCGGAATCCACAACAAATAGGAAAATATTCGGTTATTTTTTGCTCGTTCGTTTATTCGAAAATTCTATCAAATAACCGTTTAAATTTAAAAGAGATGTTGTTATTCTTAACAATTTCATTTTTTATACGCTCTAATTAACTGTTTCGTTTTCCATTATATTTTCTCAATTTTCCATATCCGTATATTCACTTTTATTTATTTAGTATTACTATTTCGTTCGCACCGGTATTGAAACATTATTTATATACTACTAAAATCTTATGCGAGGTGTTCACTTTGTCAGACCTGTTTTATTTTTAAAATTGAAATGTTCTTGGTGCATAGTCGTGTTTTATCCAAAACTTCACATGCTATATTTCTGCCAATTTTGAAACCTCAAATTTATCTTTTTCTACTTGGTGACTCAAATATATTACTAATATATATGCTTGGCTTAGTGCTTGTATTATTAATACATAGTGTGTGTTTGCTCATTACTTCCTTAGAAGGTATTTTTCCTCGTATTTCTATGATGTTTTATAGCAATTCTCAGATATCTGATAATACTTTAAAAAATTGAATGATATTCAGTAACATTATATGCGTAAAAAGGATTATGGCTGGTGTGATCGTCATCATTTACCAGAATTGGTTAATGTCCTTCACAAGATTTTATAAAACTGTTCCAAGAGCCTCATTAGTCACAGCCTTCAGTCAGTCAAGTGCTATACAGGATGCACGCTTAGGTGATCATGTCTCAAAAGAGACTGACTGGGCAGAAGATTATCACGCAATAGTCGGTACCTCCAAAAAATTGCTGAAAAAACAGCTTTGTATGGAGGAAAATGACCCCAAACTAAACAAAAACAAAGTTTTATCGGCAAAATGTTTATATTATCATTAAGAAGATAGATCAAAGCATTTTTTAATTATTTTTTAAAATTTTTTAATTATTTCTAACACGTTCGAAATTTTTGTAGAAAGTCTTTTTTTCAGTGCGAGACCTAAATTGACGCAACGTTTATTAAGTAAAAAAAATGTAATATTGCGCAGTGCACTTTTGACCGTGAAAGACACATTAATTTGGAAATTCTTGCAAAAATCAAATAATGGTCGGATTTTGATGAAAATTTCAGGACTTTTTCATAATTGACTGAAATCAATTTTGAAAGAATTATTTTGTATAAAATATTGGCAAAAATATTTTTTTTTTACATATGTTACTCCCCTACAAATTAATTTCCAGAAATGCTTAAAAATTCGACATTGGGCAGCAATAAGCCTAATATAATTAAATTCAGGAGTCATTGAGGAATGCTAATCAACTCTCTTTTTTTTCTCCCCGACTTTCTAAAAAATAAGTCCGAATTGCGAAAAATTCAATAACTATGTCAATTTTTATGTGGATAAACTTCTGATTGCTTTTATGAACAATATAAAATAACCTTATCATAGTCTGAAAAGAAAAAAATCAATGAATAATGAATTTTTACAAGAATTATTTTCATTTTTTTTTATTTAATGATATAAAAAGTTTCAAAATTATTTTTAAATTTTTCGTCTATTGGACCGGCTAGGGTATGTAATTAATGCATGAAGACTACAATTACTAATCGAAAATTTAAAAGCTTAATACAAATGACTGACCCCGTCAATTTTTAAAATAATTTAAAACATTTTAATTGTGTGCGTTTTGATTGCCCGTATCTTTATTTGTACGGATGGCCATACGTGATATCTATTATTAAAAGGTCACGCGATTCAAGGGTTGTCTTCCTTTACATAAAAAATTAAATTCGTATATTTTTGTCGCCTATGGCCTCCCTACTTAGCCTTCTTGACAGCTTCCAGTTGTCATTAAATCTGTCATCGCCTGAGATAAACTCTGACATTCGGACTACCGTAACTGATAAAAGCTTTTACCGAATATTTCAGACAGTAAGCAAGTACAATTGTTTGAAATCAGATAAAGGTAAGTTTTAATTTAAAAAAATTGACGTATATTTTATTTTTGCCAGATGTTTAAAGAACAAATGTGGCTACTGTTTATGTAAATGTGTCAATCAATTAAAAAAATGGCGGTATGTTTAAATATTTTTTTTTTAATCTGAAAAATTTTAGATTCCAATCAATATAATTTCGGTTTAAAATACGCCAGTGTATTTTGTTTACTGGAATTACTAAATGTAATCTCTTGACTTTCAATTAAAGCTAATTTTAAAGCTAAAATATAACTTATTCATTTTAAAACTTTCATTTTAAAATCAGGTATCGAAAATTTATACTGAAAAGTGGAGGTACCTACGCAATAGGTTGCCATTAAATTTCTGCGGTAGATTGGTTGCCAGCCAAGGCTATAGAACCCAGTCTGTCTTGTTATTTTACCCATAACTGGAGGGAAGAGACAGATTAATACCTTTCCCAAGGGTATTTGTGCGTAAGAATTCGAACTCGGCTCCTCGATTTGTCGTTCCGAGCTGATATCCACTGCACCACAACTTTCCGAATTCACTTTCATTGCCGATAACAATTCGTCAAATCCATATCGTTGATTAGGTTGGAAAGAGAGATATTTGAAAGAGAGATATTTCGTTTTCATGGATTTCTTCTTCTAAGTTGGATGTGGCGTTTTTTGGTGTTTTTTTGTTTTGTTTTGTTTTTTGCGCATATTATTATTTTGCATAGCTGAATGCCAGACATTTGTACTAGGATCAGGAGATAACTCTCACTTAGAATTGCCCAGTTATGTATTGTAAATTTACTGCTTTCGCTTATTGTATGATCGTCGATTCTATTTATCTTTTCAAATATCTTTTGCACAACAATTTCTGTTAATTTCATCATCAGTCCACGCTGCACTCACTTATTTTGATTCAGTTTATCGTTTCAGGTGTCCGTTACTCAACCATTTTTCAGGTTATTTCGTCCGTGATATTCGCTGCTTTCTCTTAAATTATAATTTAGGATCCCCTTTCTCGATTCAGGTTTCCTTTAAACAACACTTTTCAAACTATATCGTGTAAAATTTTTGCCGTTTTCGATTATTATACAATTCCTTCCCCCTTTTAAAAGTCATTTGCGCAACCATCTTAAGGTTATTTGTTTTGCATCTCCCGTTCGTCTTCACTTATTATATAATTCATGATTTAGTTTTGCTTTTCAAGTGTCCTTTACACAACCACATTCCGGTTATTTTCTCGGCTATTCTTTTTGCTCTCGCTTATTATGTGAATGTTTCTGGCTCTATACTTATTGTTTTACCGTGGAAAATGTTGGCATTAATATAGTTGTTTTCTTTTGTTCTCGGTAGGCAGTAACTGGGATTAACTTGATCTTTTCAAGTGACCTCAGCACAACCTTATACGCATTTATTATTATTAAGTTCTTGTAGTCTTTAAACAGGATGTGCGTTGTGGTGCAGTGGATACGAGAAATTGGGGAGCCGAGTTCGAATTCCAGTTGAATTCCTTGCATTTATTTACACGCGAATAGCCTTTATTAAATGATCCATCTCTTCCCTCCAGTTATAGGTTAAATAACAGATTGGGTTCTATAACCTTGGTTGGCAACCAGCCTTCCGCCGAAAGTAATGGCAACCTACTGCGGGATAATCTCCGGCCCAGTCAGTCATGTCTCTTTCGGGACATGATCGCCCAAGCGTGTATCACGTATGGCACTTAACTGACTTGACCGAGTCTTTCAACATGATGTTAGGTTATTAACTTTGATTATTTTGTCTCTTTGGTTTGGTTTGGTTTATTTTGTTTTACGGCATTTGTTTTACGGCATATCAAATACAATGAGTTATTTAATACCGAAAAGATTTTTAGGATAGGTTCATATAAATGGAATTTGAATTTTGTAAGAAATCAGTTCAGGAGATTAGCTTTCATTGACATATTTTTGTAAAGAGAGATTTTGCTGAGAGTCAAATTTATAACTTGTGCTATAATTTTTTCTTTCTAAAATATTTGCTGATATTTTTACTATAAAATATAAGTTTTACTATAAAATATATTTTTATGCTTATAAAATATATTTTTATGCTTTCATAGTCTTTTGACCCCATTTTGGGGTGTTGACTATTTGCCCATAGCTAGGACGCTAACAGGTGCTACCTCGCCGGTTTATATTTATAAATTTGCCATTCGTCTACGCTTTGAACATTGTTGCCAAATCTTGTGCCATGTTTCTAGTGTGTATTTAGAAATACTTGATAAAATCCGAAGAATAATCAGCAATATTATTGGTCCTGACCAGGCATCTCAGCTTCATTCGCTTTACCTCAGCCGTAATGCAATGTTCCTGTGCCTTTTCTTTGAATACTTTCATATTAACTGTTTCCATGAAATCTTCACTACGGTACCTAGTGTTTATGAATTTAAGCGCAGTACTTGATTGGCGGTAAGGCCTCACAAGTTCACAGTTAGATGTGACCGTAACTTTTCTGCTAATAGTTCTTTACTCGAACTTCTCGTTTGGGGAAATCTCTTCCGGCTCTGTACCTTCCATTTAAACTCAATATAAATCGTTATTTGCTGTTTTATTACTTTCTAATGTCTCTCTTTTTTTTCTTCTTCTTCAACATTCAGTAACTCTTTGTGTCTTAGTGGCTTTAGTACCTTATATTGGATGATATGATTAAAAAAGAAATCTGTGCTGACAAAGTCCAGTCCTCAATGCTCAGACTCGACAGAGTCTTTAATCAATTAAAATTAATTATTTTGTCACCCTGCTATCTTTATCCCACAGACGAAGGTTGATAACCTCTTACTAATCTACTGTGGCATATGTTCAGATGAATTACGTTCCTTAGTTTTGCCAGCCTAGAATTTATCAACTTGGATTCGACATTCCATATTCAAGGTAGCAAATCATCTCCGTTCATGCTGCTTTCTTTTTATAAGGAGTAAGTTACATAACGTCTTCCCTAGAACTGTTAGTTCGTGGAACAAACACTTAAGATTGTGCTTCCCTGACAACTACAATGTTGGTATCATTAAGTCTAGGGTCAAATGATATCTATCCTTCCCGTCCCCACAATGTACACTTCTTAATTTCTACTTCTTCCCTTTTGATGACAATCTCAATCACTCGTGAATAGATCTTTGAAGTAACAATAAAGAAAACCTCAGATAGAAATTTGCAATCTCAGCCAACAAAACCACATCTTTTCGAACGTTTGAGAAGTTTATTAACTACAAGAATCTCAAGATAGAAATCTGTAGAATTTGGCATCTGCAGAGACTAACATTACCTATTGATGTTGGGTTTCTTTGACTATCAAAGGAAGCAAATAAAACTTATAGATCGAGCTCCTGGTAGCCATAAAATGTGAATTCATACTCATGGATACGTCTCACCTTTTGTGTAGATACCTCTTCATGCAGTGACCGCAATTGCATATATTTTCCCTCTCTGATTGCATGACACCTCATCTGTTTGTATCTTCTGATAGAACGAAGGACTTGTCTCCTGAAGTTGTTGCTTGTGACTTTGAAGAAGTGATTCTTCCATTAGGTGTTCTTTTCAAATGTCGGGGTCACCGGTGAAGCTATAGGGAGATGGTTAATGTTTTTTGAATTGGCCTTATGTCATACATAACCGATCTCCCTACAACTTGGGATTTATTCGCTATCATTAGAAGGCTATCAGAAGAACGTTGGAGATTGGAATGTGTGGAATATAAACTTTTGTATGTTTAAATAGAAATTTATTAATGGAAAAGAAGAACATGAATTCGTAGAAGTTAATGTTTAATTAGAAACAGTAAGGGTATTAAAAGTTCATAGTAGTACTTGCAAGGGTGAGTTTATGTATACGTATGCAGGAACGTATGTGTGTATGTATGTATGAGGGTTTGTTGTTGAAGAGGATTGTCTTTGAAGCATTCACTCAGTCTTAAAGGGTTCCGTGCGGTTATCAAGTAGAACGATGAAGAAGCAAAAGGTGAGAGGTGAGAGAGAAAGGTAGTGATAATAATAACAACAATCGCTTGACGTTTGTCAAGGGTATGTATTAATTGTTCGTCATCTTAACTCTCTGACGAGGGTCAAACTTTTTATTTCGTTTGGGAATTCACTCCCGGATGTGATTCTGACCTTTCTATTGTACGACAAACAATTCGCATCGAGGAGTGAAATTTCTCGAGTTTTGTATGTATTAAGCAAAGGTTTTGTAAATTCGAGAAAATTCGTTTATTTCTAACAAAATCAATGAGTCAGCGCCTAGCATTTAAATTTTTAAATCCAGAACTTGTTTTGTTCACTACAACATGAATGCAAGTCGTAGTACACAAACAAAGTCAATTCAAAATTCAACAACATCTATATAACAGCAATAATAATAGTAGTAATAAATCACATAGACATTACACTACACTCAAACGGAAAAGCGTCCTGGGTATAACGATAACTACATCCGGTAGCAAGGTCTTTGATCGGATGAGATGGGTTAAGAAGCGCAGAACGACCTTTTAATTGATGTTGTTCTCTTCTGGAGAGAAAAGTTATCTAGATCGACACAATGAAAGCGACTTTCTGAGTAGCAGACCTAGCAATGAATTCACTATAATCTTTCTACTTCATATCAGCCGAAAATAGTCATTCTCATGGAGAGACAGAAAGGAGTCTTTTAGCTGATCAATAAAGAGGATTCGTTTATGAGGTGTTAAAATGAACAAGCTAATTCTTACCCCAGTTAGCAACAAACTGTAGGTTTTTTCGTAGGTGGGGCGCGCAGAAATACTCCATTCTTTTTCTGATTCAACTTTTCTAAACATAGGGCATGGCAGCAGGAGTAAGGTGTTTTCTAGAACGGTACAGGAAAACACCCATTCTTCCGGCATCTTCTGCGATAGCACCATTATACGCGTTCTATTTTAGGTTGGGAGTTAGTTTTAGATTCAACAGGTGTCGATACAAAGAACACCGTTGAAGGTATGACCAGCCATTAGGACTGTTGCAGGTTAAGGGTATGCTCGGAGTGGATGAAAAATTACTAGATCTGTCTTAGACGTATTGGATGTTATCTGCCAGATTTTCTCACATTGAGATGTGAGAGTGAGGTCAGAGGAAAGATCACCTACCAGCCACCGGCCATCCAGATATTTTGAGGCGCAGCCATACACCGTGGTATCAATTTTCATATATATTTATTAAGGATCTGGTGATGTTCTTGGGCTGATCGTTAATATAAAGCAGAAAGACGGTAGGAAAGTGATGAGAACCATGAAGGACTCCAGCATTGATCTCTCGCGTAAGACGTCAATCAGCCAGTCAATTAAGTGTCATACATGATACACGCTTGGATGATCATGTCTCGAAAGAAACATGACTGTTTGGGCAGAAGATTTTTCCTGCGGTTGGTTGCCATTACTTTCTGCGGTAGACTGGCTGCCAGCCAAGGCGTCAAAATATTGGACATTAAAAACGTTCTTCGGCGGCCTACTTGGCAATACCCTGTGTCACACATTATTATTATTATTATTATTATTATTATTATTAGAAAAGACCAATGAAAATTTTACGGTTCTTCTATTTGAATTTTCTGATGAATTTTAATCCTTAACTTTTAAGTTAATGATCAGATAAGCTCAGTACGAGTTCTACGACAATCAAATATCCATAGAATTTGCCTTACTTTGTTGTTAAACATATAAACTTAATAACTAACGCACTCTTGCAATAGCAATCATAAATACGAATTCTGGTTGTTATTTTAAGAAGTGTGTAAAAATGAAAAGATTTGAAATTGTTATTATTTTTCTAATTCTATGAAACAGCCGTTAAACATATTTATCCTCACTTCTTTATTTCTTTCATTTTCTCACTGAAACCAAGTTGTGTCTTTCCCGCTCTTTCCGTGCAATCAAAACGGAATAGTCCATTGTTTATTAAACATTGGCCAAATACGGAAACATTATCTTTATTTCTTTCTTTTTCTTTCTTTCTTCTTCTTCTATGTGCCCTGTCCCTTCAGGACGTAGGCGATCATGGATCTCCACGTCTCCCTATCCCTTGTGGCTGTTAGTATGTTTGCTCCTGTTGCTCCTGGCAACCCCCGTTCCGTCATCCACCTTATCAGACTCTGCAGATATGTTATCCGCTGCCTTCCTCTGTCTCTCCTTCCTTCTATCTGACCAGTCAGTATCAGGTTCTCCAGGCTCTCCTTCCTCATTGCATGTCCCAGGAACTTCATTCTAGCCAAATCCCCGTCTTTCCAACATTTCGCTTAAAATCACTTAAAAATAAGAAAATGTCAGAAAAACAATAACAAAATAATAAGTGCTGAACTACTGTGTAATATCCAACCTATTATATGACAGTGAATTCTGGCCAATCTCCGAAGAAAAGAAAAAAAATAAATTTGAACAACAGAAATGTGGTTCTCAAAAAAGATGTTAAGAATACCATGGACGAGACGCGTGAGAAATGTGGAAGTTTTAAGAATAATAGAAACAAATGAGTAGATAATTTAGCAGCTTACAAGTAAGGCTGAATGAATCGGCATTTTGTCATACAAATTTGTTACCTGAAAACTTAAATATTTTAAGGAAAAACATCCAGAAACAAAGCAAAGGAACAAATGGCAATAAGAATCATAAAAGATAATTATTGTAAAATCTTGTTTCGGGATGTACAATAAGTCATCGATAGGCATAACTTAAGAAAATTCTCCCGTATTATGGTCATTAGCAAGAAGTACAGGCCATAATGAGAGATTTTTAAGAGTTAAAAGTTGCCTTCCAGCAAATAAGCACAATATTAAGAAACTGGAAAATTTCTTTTGAAGCAAAGCTGAGGGGTTTCACATGTTACGTAATCTCAATCCTCACATATGATAGTGAATGCTAGAAAATTTCTCCTAAGAAAACGAAGTATTGAAGCAACTGAGACGTGTTTTTACAGAAGAATTATTGAGATTACCATGCAAGGAACATGTGAGCAATGAAGAAGTTTTAAAGAAAACCTGATTAAAAAGTATGCTAATACTAAGAATGATTTGAAAATTCTGAAATATATGAGAAAAGAGAGTTTGGAGAATCCGACACTCACAGGACATATTGATGGCAAGACATGCAGTGTTAAAGAGCATGTAACCTACTCAACGGGCTTGTGCCATGATTACCAGAAGATGCATCTGGAGTAACAGTAAGACAAGACAAATATTGCTAAGAGATTCGAAGGAAAGGAAGTTATGGAGAACCGTGATCCCCACGTTACGAAGGCACACGGCACATTAAAAATGTTTAGTGAAGCGTATGCGCGTACACTGTCAAAGGAGTTTGCTTTTGACCAGAAGTGGAGGAAATTGTTTTCATTTTAGATGGAAGAAGCGTAAACCCTGTGGCAGCACCGACCTCATTGCACTAACAGAGGTGGGGTTGTAAAATATCGATACCAGGATGACAGTGATCGCGGGGACTGGGCAATTTCTGTTCTTGGCCTATCTGTATACGTATGTGTATGGGCTCCCCATGTAAAAACCAGGGAGGCCGGGTGAATATACCTAAGCATAAAATCAACGTGGCATAAAGCAAACAAAAGATGAAAGGCCGATTAGGAGAGAGACCCTTTGTGAGTCTTAGTCATAACCAGAGAATCTCCGGCTGTCACTCGTGTAGGATGATGAACTGTAAAATTGTTTTTTATCCCAACAAGTAAATTATGAATAGCGAAAAATTGAAATTAATATAATAAAAAGGTGTAGCATGTTAGGAACGCTGTGAATGGGTGCGTGGAGAAAAAGGAGAAAGAGACTATAGGCGCTGGTGTTATGATCTGAAAGGGATTCAGAGAGTGGGGACGGTAAGAAAAGGGACAAAGTGTTTGGGTGGGGGGAGGAAAAAGAATAAAGAAAACAAGAAACAATTATTTGAAGAAAATCATGACATAAGATATTGAAAAAGAGAAAGAGAGAAAAGAAAAAGAGAACGGTCAAAAGAACAATGAACGTAAAAGAAAAGGAGACAGAGAGAGCGAGAGACAGAGAGAGAGAGAAATAGAACAATCAAAAGGAAGATGAACGCAAAAAATGAGATGGACAGAGACAAAGGGACAGATAGAGTGAAAGAAAACGAAAAAAAACAACGATCCAAAAAAGATGAACGCAAAGAAATGAGTAAGAGATAGAGGGTGAGAGAGAAAGAAAGAGAGGGGGAATAAATGGAAAAAGAAATTAAAGCAATGGGGCTGAATCAATAAATACATAGCCTCATACTTTATAGTAATACAAATGTCTGAATGTTCCATTTATCTAAGTGCTTTCGGTTATATCTTTAGCCATTATCAAGGATGATTTTTTTTTTACTATTAACTGAATATGTTGTTTTATGTACCCATGTATAGCTATAAGAATGATTTATTTTTTAATCATGGTCGGCACATTGTGGCTGTGGTTACAGCTGATATTACTGAGTGTTGGCTTTTTCTTTTTTATTAATAATACTTATATTATTTTTAGCGTTATTTATTGTGGATGATGTGATTATATTTGTATTATCAATAATATACATATGACTGATAAGGTACGGGGATTTGTAGTGGACAAAACGTTCTAATTTTAAAACTTTCAATGCTAAGCACTGACTCATTGATATGTTAGACATAAACGAATGTCCTTGAATGTACAAACTTTGCTTAGCACACACAAAACTCGCAAAATTTCACAGGCCAGAATCACACCCGGGAGTGAATTCCCAAATGACCTACAAACGATATAAAAGACGGGGCAAGACGACCGTCGCCAGAGAGATAGGATGACGAGCGTAATTGACACGTACCCTTGACAATCTTTAACTCTCACGTCTCAGCTTTCACCTCTTTTCTTTTCACCATTCACCCTGAGCAATAACTTCAAAGACTATTCTACCCAACAATAAACGCTCATACATAAATACATACGTTCCTGCCAATTCGCGTCATTCTTTTCTATTGATAAATTTCTATTTAAACATGCAAAAATATACTTTTATTCTTCCACACATTCCAATCTCCAACCTTCTGATGATAGCGAATACGCTCCAACTCACTTATATTACATCGAAATAACGTAAGAGACAATTTTGATTTCTAAAATTCTATTTTAATTTAAAAAAAAAGAACATAACCTTTTAAGGAGGGAGTACTTTGAAAATATATTAATAACATTACTACCAACCATAAACACGCGATTAAAACATTACATTACTTCCACATTTTTTCACTAATATATAATTCACGAATCCAAAATATCAATAGATATTATTAAATAAAATAAAGATAGTTCTTTGTATTTTTAACAATGTCATATTCTTTTCAGTCTATGAAGTTGATTCCATAATTAATTTATGCTTTCTCCCAATTTTTTCTTATTTCCCCTATTATTATTTTTATTTTTCTCATTATTATATATTTTTATAGTTGTTTACTATTTTTATAATTATTATTATTTATTTTATTATAATTATTGTTATTATTATTATATTATTATTATCATTAATTTATTTTTATCATTTATTATTATTTTCTATTGTATTTATATTGCTTAATTGTAATATTGTAATGATTTAGTATGGTATTTTACATGTATGTTTTTTATCTATATATTATTATATACTTACGTTATTGTAATAATTTTAATACATAGATATTTAGTATTATATTATTCCATTGAAATATTTTAACCGTTAACACCTTATTTTTCAAAATATATTTATCTATTTATTAAAAGTTCGCTTAATACTTTTATACAATATTTTCGCTAGAATTTTAAACGGAAATACATTTCGTTTTCACCATTCCAGACTCATATACGCACACATTTATACATGATTCTCTCATTCTGTCATTCATACATATTAACGTTACTCTACACAAACATAATTAGTTATTATACACACATAATTTGTCTATAGTTTAAATACGCTTAACCCGCATTATTTTAGTTTACATATACTTACATATATATATATAACTCTACCGTCCTTAGTATTTTTGACAAATGTTGTTAGGAAAATGTGTGTCATTCGGCAGAATGCGAACCTGCGACTTCTAACAACATAGGGGAAGCCATCAGTTGACCTGATGCATCCTTAATCACTCGACTGTTAGGAGTCACAGGTTCGAATGACACACATTTTCCTAAAAACATTTCAGAAAAATACTAGGGCCGGTAGAGTTATATATATAAAGATATATTGTTTAATTAATAACAGAATATCTACTCAAATACGTGTATCGATTAAATATATATAAGAAAAGTTTCTAGTTTCAAGATTTATATTCGAACCACAAAGCTATAGATAATACAATCAGACAGGATCAACAAATATATATATTGGGTAACTGTGGAAATCAAACTATCAAAATGCAAAACATTAATACACCTGCAAAGTCATAGACTGCAATGTTATCTTTGAAACAGTTTACGCCCTAGTTGATGAGGGCTCTAAGAGGTCTAGCCTTTTGGTTTAAATCAACAGAATTTCAGAATACAGTCCACCAAATAAGAGAAGACATTTTGCAATTTGCTTACCAAGTTTTCCACAGCCAATCTTGCCAATACGTAAACTTCACTTGTCATCTTTCATGGAACTGACTGGAATACTTGACAAAGATTCTTTAGATTTCATCTGTTTCTTGTGCTCTATTTAAGGAAGGAAATCTTCTCTTGAAGTATGCCTTCCACGTTTCATCCAAAGATAATTGCCTGCGTCAATTTTACAATGTCACCCAGAAGTAAATTGCTTAAGGCTGTACACAAATTTACCACCGCATAGACCATATATTCTAGGAATCTCTCAACTTGTACAAAATTATCTGGCTCGGTCAAAATCGTTTTGGCTGATGTTCATGTGCTTAGCTCTTAATTTTTTTTACAACCATTTTTTCCTTCCGCGTTTATACGCGGAGGGTTTTTCGAAAAGAGTATAGTGATAAGTTTGCATATATATATATATATATATATATATATATATATATATACTGGTATTATCTATCCTCTCTACGATAATAAAAACATATATATATATATATATATATATATATATATATCCCTCCTGTCACGCTTATGGAGAAATAGCCAATAGCTAGGCAGCGTTGCCTCAGTCCATTAAAGAGATAATAGCGAGGCGGCGTCGGCTCAGTACATTCTCTTTACTACAATTTATTAAATTTTATTACCAGTTATGAACTCGCTGTGTCGATACTTGATGTTAACATTCATTTCTCTGGATACTGTTTGTTTTCTTTCTATTTCTTTTTCTTTCCTTTTTTTCTCTTCTTTCTGTTTATCAATTGTCTAATTTTTTCTTTCTTCTTTTTCCCCCTTTGGGGTTTTTTTGAATGGGCGAGTAATTCTTTTGTAAATTACCGTTACAAACGTCTATTCTAAATATGGATATGTGAAAGTATGTGTATAATAATATTTTTGGAGAATATTTTGAAGATTAAGTGTTGTATCATTTGGGTCTGACGAGCTGCAAGGTCATCATTTGGCGGCGAAATATGTATTACCCATGAAATTGTAGTATATCTATTTTTTTTCTAAATTATATTACTCTGTTAAATTAAATAAATAAATTTAACATTGAGTTCTTTTGAGTTCGTCTCTATCGGAATTTACCTGGATAATATACCAAGTGTTCTACGTTATATATATATATATATATATATATATATATATATATATATATATGCGCGCGTGTGTGTGTGTGTGTGTGTGTGTGTGTGTGTGTAGTGCATATATATATATATATATATATATATATTGCTATGGTGGCCTATTTATAGGAATGGACTCTTAATCCATCAATAAATATTAACCGGAGACGCAGGTTGATATTTATTGACGGAGGAAGAGTCCATTCCTATAAATAAGGCATCATAACACACACACACAATGATTTATAAAAGCATAGTATCACTACACAAAAATTTTCATGTTTCGGAGCCGAACTGCTCCTCTTCGTGTAATATATATAACTGAAAATAAATGGTGGAAACGATTTATTTTGGGGAATGTGATATGTAGGTGATTGTTGTGGGGGATTGGAATTACTATGTCTAAGCTGGTCAATTAGCAGTTTATAAACATATAGATACAGATTTGGGTTAGGAGAGGGGGCTTAGCTCTGGACAGGTCAGTTTTTAGTTTTGTCTGGGTAAATCGCATATTGGGACCTTAGATTTTTTAAATGGATAGATAACTTTTATTTGACTACTATCTATGAGTGAATGAAAGTATTTTATGGGTTTATTTTATTTTATTTATATAATATTCATTTTTTTATTTTGTTGATGCGACATGGATATTTTCTTTCACCGGTAGCACGATTCGAAGTTTGATGAACAACGCAATCTGCAGGTGTTGGGTAAAGACTGACCTTTGCATAATTCGAATTTATTAAAAATATCTGGTTAATACAATGAAGATCGAGTTGTGAATGAAACTTCAAATCGGGCTATCGGCGAGGAATAATATGTATATTTATTAATGTATAATTAATAGATCTGTTATATTACATCGAGCATTAATTTATAAACACCAGCATGTGCGATACCTTATATATATATATATATATATATATATATATATATATATATAATATTATAAATTATACTTTAGAATATGTACAAACATATAATTTATAATAAATATTCATTGCTTTATTTCTATATTGAGCACTGTTTTAAATTAATGTTTTGAATGTTGTAAATATTTTCTTCGTTTCTTATTCATCTGGATATATATATATATATATATATATATATATATATATATACGGAGAGGGATCATGAGAAGTAGGAGAGACAAGAGTAAATGCAGGTTTCCGTTCTCTCTCATTTTGTCATTTTTAGACTAGAAGTCTCTCTTCCGAGTTACGACGCTCTATAAAATAGCGCCATTTTTAACAGATGAGCTATGTCTTAAATTCTTGACTATTCTTCTTCGACGTTCGTTGTTCCTTGTCTTTCGTGTCGCATTTATCAATGCTCTCTTTTTTTCTTTTTTCTTTTTTTACTGGAGTTGATTTCGTCCCAAAACCATTTTCCTGTTACTTTTCCGCTTGAACGAAACTGTGAACACAAGATTCAGACAAAGAACACATTGGAATGTCGCCAATCTCATGGCCAATCAAATCGTCGTTACCTTTTCCTCTCTTTTTTCGATTTTTTATTTTTCATTTTTTTCTAGTTTTGTTTTTTAGGGGGTATTATTCTTAGAAATCATTTGATTTTTTTTACACCTTTTTTCTGTCAATTCACTCATTTTTAAAGGATATTTTTGTTCATTCGTTAATTTATTTCATCTTTCTATTCCGCCTACTTCCTTGTCGTTTCTCTTCTTTGGTTCTTACGTTCAATTCTACTTTATTCTCGTTCAGTTTCTCGTGTTCTGTTTATATACTATGTTTCTCCTTATCAGTGAAATCAGGTTTATACAATTTTTTTCTTTCTTTTTTCATATCTTCGTTTTTGTGTATTTTTCTCTTGCTTTATTTCTTGTTCTTTTTTCTTTCATTTTCATTCATTCCTTCTTTTTTTCTTTCAGTTTTTACATTCTTTTTTACTTTCCTATTTCCTTTCTTCTTTCATATTTTTCGTGATTCATTCTTTCTTTCTTCTGTTTTTGGTCTCTGTTTGCACTCTACGTATATCCTTATCTGTTAAAGCTTGTTGATAGATCTTCCATCCTGTTTTTCTTTCTTAACTGTGTTTCTTTCTTTTTCTCTGTCCCTTCTTTTCTGTCTTTTGCTATTTCTTTCGTTCTTTCTTCATTCATTCTTTTCTTTTTTCATTCCTTCCTTTCTTCTTCCTTTTCCTCCTTCATTTTTACTTCTACACTTTCTTTAATTGTTTTTTCTTGCATCTTTTTTCCTTACTTCAGTATTATTTCTTTCATTTCTGTCTTTCTTTTTCTCTTTATTATCCATTTTTTATTATTTCGTTCTTTCTTTCATTCATTCATTCATTTTCCTTCTTTCGTTTCTTTCACTCTTCTTCCCTTTCTTTATTCATTTCTTTCTTGCTCACTTCTTTCCTCTTTTCCTTTATCTTTCATTCATTTCTTTCTTTCCTTCTTTCTCTCTTCATTTCTTTCTTTCCTCCTTTCAGTTTTCCTTCCTTTATTTTTTCTTCTTCTCTTTCTTTGTTCATTTCTTTCTTACTTTTTGCTTATCTGCTTTCATTCTTCCTTCCTGAGTTTTTCTTTCGGCCTCTCTTTCTTTATTCCCTTCCTTAATGATAATAGCCCAGTAATAATATATACCCATAATAATAACATAATAATATATACCCATAATAATAACATAATAATATATACCCATAATAATAACACTTTGGTGATAATGTAAGACCTTAGTAATATTTGTAAAACTTTTGTCATATATGTAAGACTTGTAAAGGGTTATCTTCAATTTTTTTTAAATCCTTACAATCTAAAAATAGGTTCCGGCTTTAAATAGCATGCAAACGGTTGATAAACCAGAAAAACGAATCAGTCAATCAATCAGTCAATCGCGTGGGCCTTGGATATTTTATTAATATACATTAGTACGGAATCTGGGGGTCCTGAGTAAGACGGTAAACTGCATCCAGCAGCAAGGCCGCTAATTGGGAGATTGTAAGGAGCATGGGCCCACCTCTTAATTGCTGTTGTTCCCAGGTCCATCCTGACCCGGAGTAACCCGGAGAGGCACCTGTTAGGGTCCCAGCTATGGGCAAAATGTTAACCCCAAACTGGAGTCAAAACACTATGAAAATATAAAAATACACTTTTATAGAAATATGTACATAAAATAGACTTTTATAGAAAAATATACATTTTTGAAGAAAAAATATTACCAACAATACATTTTTGAAAGAAAAAAATTATTACCATAACACATTTTTGAAGGAAAAAATATTCTCAGCAAAACATTTTTGAATACAAAACTAGAAGACATTTTCAGTTTTCTAAAATAAAAAAGATTAAAAACAAAAAAGTTAATTAAAATCTGACTAATTCAACCTTCTCACTATAACCGGACACTTAAAAATAACCTTAAAATCCCACATTTTTGGCATTAAATAATCCACAGAGGTTGATATGTCGTTAAACAAAACTCCAACCCAAACGGAATTTGGATGGGCGTTGTAGTGCAGTGGATATCGGCTCAAAATGAGAAATCAGAGAACCGAGTTTAAATCCCAGTTGAATTTGTCGCATTCACCTAAGCGCAAATACATTTTAGAAAGGTTTTAAATCATCTCTTCTCCCAGCTATGGTTTAAAATACAGAATGGGTTCTATAACTTTGGCTGGTAACCAGAAAGTAATACCAACCTTGTTATGGAAAAATCTTTTGGGTAGTCAATCAAGGCTCGAAAAAGACATGATCACTCAAGTGTGTATCACACATGCCATTTAACTGAATATACATTAGTATAAAAGGATCTATAAGCATCAAAATCAGCTTTGGAAAATAGAAATGTGTCGATAAAGATGTCGAACGTAATATGGGTTTTGGTTCTTTGAAGATGCTTTTTTTATCTGCTGTACAGATTCAAACTGTATCCTCCTTTTAACAAACGTGGTAGTTGCTAAAACCCAATTGAAAAATTGGGTGATAATTGTTCTAGTTCAAATCCCCAATTAAAACTGTCAACCCAGTAACGTTCTTTGCAATAAGGGACTTTTGCATCGTTGCATCTTTCCTAACAAGATTTCTGCCTTCCTTACCTCAATTCTCGGCAGTTCCTTCATCTAAAATTTGCGCTATTCTTGGTGTTTTATAACTTAACTCGTCAACTGTTGAATTCTTCATAAGGTCATCATCATCATCATTGCCACCCTCATCATCATCATCATCATAATTATCATCAGTTCCATGATGCGGTTGTTGAGTTGCTTGGCAACTGGGCACTGGATCAGTTCTCTTCGTATATCTAAAGAAGCTGGAAGGAAAAATCCTACTTACTCTTGCCGAAGACACACTACACATAAACAGTGTGTCTTGGGCAAGAACACCTAGCAGGGCTCGTCCATAACCAAATCAAAACCACGTCGATTTCCTTCAACTTGAAGGCTGGCCGTTGATTCTATTTCTAAACACGGTTACTTATTTCACTCTAGAAAGCCTTTGGCTCAGCGATGCCATGATTTGAGGTAACTATCAGTAATACGTTGTGATGCATTGTGATGCAGTGAATATCGACTCGGAACGACAAATCGGGGAGCCGAGTTCGAATTCCAGTTGAATTCCTCGCATTAACTTACGCACAAATACCCTTGGGAAATCTATTAATCCGTCTCTTCCCTCCAGTTATGGGTTAAATAATAGGACAGATTGGATTCTGTAGTCTTATTCGGCAAACAGTCTACCGCAGAAAGCAATGGCAACCTACCGCGGGATAATTTTCTGCCCAGTCAGTCATGTCTCTTTTGAGACATGATCACCCAAAGCGTGTCTCACGTATGGTACTTAACTGACTGATCAGTAACACTCACCAAAATCAAAATATCGTTGTCTTTTATGTGACGTGTCTTTTCATGGCACTCTACATCTTCCATTCCCTTGTGTCTCTTAATAAGTTTTCCCTTTTTATTATTTTTCCCAAACCCTGTTCTACTATATTTACTCAAACGCATCAACTCTGTTAAGTGCTACTTTCCTCTGTCTCTGTCCTGTGTGTATCAGGATAATTATTTAAGCACAGTACTAGATTCAGCCGTACAAAAAGATAGGAATTTCCTTTAGTCGTCAATCTATACTATAATAAGTGCTGCGTCCGTCCATCACAATTTCATATCTGTACTATATTAGGAGCCGCGTCCGTCAGTCCGTCCGTTCGTTCTTTTCGTTCGTCGCAATTACATATCGTATACTATAACAAGAGCTGTGTCCGTCCGTCATATGATTCAACTGGTAATAAAATATGCATCATTTCTTTTACTAATAAGATAATACAATATTTCTTTCAGTAATTATGTAATTTCATTTATTGAACAGGTGAAGAGACTCATCCCTTGTTTCCTGTTTAGGATGCGGTTTCCGGTTTTCTCCTTTCCAATCTTTTCACCCTTTTCTTTTTTTTTTTTTTCAATTGGAGTAGATAGACTAAATTATCGCCCGGTTCACACTCCACCCACGTCTATTGAACAGGTAAAGAGGCTCATCCCTTGTTTCCTGTTTAGGATGCGGTTTCCGGTTTTTCTCTTTTCTAATCTTCTCACTCTTATGTAGCCCCCTGCACATCAGTGGCGTTACCGCCTTGCTTGGAGTGATATGATTAAAAAAAAAAACAGAAACTTAAACATAAAAATGATAAAAAAATCTTATAAGTTGAATTAATAAGTAAAATATTTTTAGAACAGAGAGTATACGTTTTGTGCTTATGGATCAAGGGAGATTACTTGTTAGTATAATATGAAGAGGTTTGAAATGAATTGTTCTCGACATACACTGAACAACACTTGCTTCTCCTGAATACATTTTTATCAAATTAATGCTGTAATGGAATCTTTATGTTACTTGCCAACAGAAGAAGCGTTTTCCTGGGAGAATCATCTTTCTTCAAAACTTGGGAACTAGCGCTACATAATCATTAAGAAATAACTGCACCGAATAAGAGAGACCTCATCACTGGAGGCCTTTCAAAAGCAGTAAAAATTGGCATAATGAAATAATCATATTTGACGTTTCACACTAACTAAAAGGAAGAAACCCCTCCCATAATTAAAAGAACGATAACATCTAGTAAAATCAAGGAACATCTTCTTCATGTGCCGTGTCCCTTCACGGACTCAAGCCTACCAAATATGTTTCGCGCTCATGTGAGTATTAGATTCTCCAGGCCCTCCTTTCTCATTACGTGTCCCAGGAAACTCATCTGTCGCTTCCTGATGAGTTTTCTTTTCGTTTGCATGCTCTTCAACACCTCATCGTTGCTCACGTGTTTGGTTCATAGTATCCACGGCATTCTTCTGTTGAACCACATTTCTGCTGTCTCGAGCCTCTCCTTCGTCCTAGAGGAGATCGTCTATCATTCACTACCATACAGAAGGACAGATATCACATAGCAGTCTTTCAGTACTCCGGTTAACTTTTAAAATGCGTCTTTGGCCATGCCAATGCGTCTTCGGATCTCAATGTTGCACTTTCTATCCTCTGTCAGAATGCTTCCCAGTTATTTAAATTTATTTCCTTGTTTAATTTTAGTTTCATCAACTTGTAGTTGGCATTTTGGTGTCTTCTTTTTGCTGATGACCAGACATTCAGTTCCTGCTTTCCTCTCGCTTTCTCTTCCTACCTTTTGCAGGAGGTCCTTCATTTTCTTTTCCGTGCATTCTATCAGTACCGTGTCGGCCTCGTATCCTGGATTTCAACAATCGAGGATACGAGGCTGACACGGTACTGATAGAAGACACACTACACATAAAGGCTGATACGGTACTGATAGAAGACACAATACACGTAAAGGCTGACACGGTACTGATAGAAGACACAATACACGTAAAGGCTGACACGGTACTGATAGAAGACAATACACGTAAAGGCTGACACGGTACTGATAGAAGACACAATACACGTAAAGGCTGACACGGTACTGATAGAAGACACAATACACGTAAAGGCTGACACGGTACTGATAGAAGACAATACACGTAAAGGCTGACACGGTACTGATAGAAGACACAATACACGTAAAGGCTGACACGGTACTGATAGAAGACACGATACACGTAAAGGCTGACACGGTACTGATAAAAGACACACTACACGTAAAGGCTGACACGGTACTGATAGAAGACACACTACACACAATGGCTGACACGGTACTGATTGAAGACACACTACACATAAAGGCTGACACGGTACTGATAGAAGACACACTACACACAATGGCTGACACGGTACTGATTGAAGACACACTACACATAAAGGCTGACACGGTACTGATAGAAGACACACTACACATAAAGGCTGACACGGTACTGATAGAAGACACACTACACATAAAGGCTGAAAGGTACTGATAAGACACACTACACATAAAGGCTGACACGGTACTGATAGAAGACACACTACACACAAAGGCTGACACGGTGCTGATAGAAGACACAATACACATAAAGGCTGACACGCTACTGATAGAAGACACACTACACATAAAGGCTGACACGGTACTGATAGAAGACACACTACACATAAAGGCTGACACGGTACTGATAGAAGACACACTACACACAAAGGCTGACACGGTACTGATAGAAGACACACTACACACAAAGGCTGACACGGTACTGATAGAAGACACACTACACATAAAGGCTGACATGGTACTGATAGAAGACACACTACACATAAAGGCTGACACGGTACTGATAGAAGACACACTACACACAAAGCCTGACACGGTACTGATAGAAGACACACTACACATAAAGGCTGACACGGTACTGATAGAAGACACAATACACACAAAGGCTGACACGGTACTGATAGAAGACACACTACACACAAAGGCTGACACGGTACTGATAGAAGACACACTACACACAAAGGCTGACACGGTACTGATAGAAGACACACTACACATAAAGGCTGACACGGTACTGATAGAAGACACACTACACACAAAGGCTGACACGGTGCTGATAGAAGACACACTACACACAAAGGCTGACACGGTACTGATAGAAGACACAATACACGTAAAGGCTGACACGGTACTGATAGAAGACACGATACACGTAAAGGCTGACACGGTACTGATAGAAGACACGATACACGTAAAGGCTGACACGGTACTGATAGAAGACACACTACACACAAAGGCTGACACGGTACTGATAGAAGACACACTACACATAAAGGCTGACACGGTACTGATAGAAGACACAATACACGTAAAGGCTGACACGGTACTGATGAAGACACACTACACACAAAGGCTGACACGGTACTGATAGAAGACACACTACACACAAAGGCTGACACGGTACTGATAGAAGACACACTACACATAAAGGCTGACACGGTACTGATAGAAGACACAATACACGTAAAGGCTGACACGGTACTGATAGAAGACACACTACACACAAAGGCTGACACGGTACTGATAGAAGACACACTACACACAAAGGCTGACACGGTACTGATAGAAGACACACTACACATAAAGGCTGACACGGTACTGATAGAAGACACACTACACACAAAGGCTGACACGGTACTGATAGAAGACACACTACACACAAAGGCTGACACGGTACTGATACAAGACACACTACACATAAAGGCTGACACGCTACTGATAGAAGACACACTACACACAATGGCTGACACGGTGCTGATAGAAGACACAATACACGTAAAGGCTGACACGGTGCTGATAGAAGACACACTACACATAAAGGCTGACACGGTGCTGATAGAAGACACAATACACATAAAGGCTGACACGGTGCTGATAGAAGACACACTACACATAAAGGCTGACACGGTACTGATAGGAGACACACTACACATTGTGGCTGCCAATGACGAATCCTTGGAAGGATTATATTTCTCTCAGAATTGTTTCGCTATATGTTGAATAGATCCTTATCTTACGCCTTTTTCTATTTTTGTATACCCGCTGAATTTGTTTCCTGTCCGTAAGCAAGCAGTTTGCTCCCAATATGGGTTCTTGATTATCCTAATGACTATTCAGAAAATGTCGAGGTTATCGAGCATTTGAATATTTTCTCGAAAAATTCTTTTAAGACAAATTTTATATATTTTAACCGACAGCAGCACTGGTTGCTTGACAATGAATGCCGACTACTTCCTCAGAAGAAAACGATTATTACCATTATCAATTTTTAAATATTCGATCTCAAAAAAGCCTGAATTACTTTTTAAATATATTTTTTAAAATCTGGATTTACTTTTTCGTTAACAACTCATCAAACATCGAAATTAGAAGTAACAGAAATGTAAAGGAAGCCTAAAATCATTTCAGTTTTCTTATCCTGTATTCCCTGAAAAGATCACAAAGAAGTATTAACAATATTATAAGTCCTGATCTGGCTCCTCGGCTTCAGTAACTTTCTCACCGCCGTAAGATTGCATCCCTTTTCGTTTTCTATTCAGAATTACATGGTAATTATTAAGATGAATTTTTCACTAAGGGTACTTAATTTGGCACAATGTCGAAAATAAATGGTACTCAATTAAGATTGAACTCACTACTCAGTTGCAGTTTTTCAAGCAAGACAAGCTTGGTAGTCATTACAGCACGTCAAGGTGCGCCCACGTGTTCTTCGCTACGGTGTCTAGGCTCTTCGAATTAAGTGCAGTCATAAACAGGCGACGCCTTCTCACTAATTTACAGTTGATTTGGCGAGATGTAACTGTAAGTTCTATACTAACTTTCTTTTCTCGAACTTCTCCTTTGTGGAACTCGTTTCTGGCTACATAATTTCCCGTCAACTTGAATCATCAAAAATTCAAAATGCAATATCAATCACTATCTATTTTAATTCTGACTACTCTTCTATTGTTTTCGCTCCTGAGCAATGTTTCTTTTGACTAATTCTTCCTTACTCAGTAACTGCTTAATGTCTTAGAGGCTTTACTCCCTTGCTTGTGATGATCTCAGTTTCAAAAATGTGCATTATGGTGCAGTGGATATCGACTCGAACAACTTTCTAGTTGAATTCATTGCATTCACATACGCGAAAATACCATTGGGAAGTGTATTAATCCATTGCTTTTCCCTCCAGCTATGGATTAAATAGCAGAACAGATTTGGTTCTATAACCTTGGCTAGCAACCAGCCTACGGCAGAAAGTAATAGCAACTTACTGCTGGAAAATCTTCTGCCCAGTCAGTCATGTATCGAAAGAGACATGATCGCCCAAGCTTGTATCACGTAGGGCACTTGACTGACTGGTTTGATTAGTGGCCAGGTCTGATAATTTTACAGTTGAAATGGCTATATTTAACCATAAGTTCTATGCTAATAGTTTCTACAATCGCACTTTTCGCTTGTGAGAGTCTCTTTCACCCTCTTGTTTTGTTATGATTATCAAAATTAAGCCTTGTCAGTAACAAACGCGAAACCTTCTAAGATTTTCAAGTGGTCTGTAATTACCAGGAAATTGAAACCGTTTAATTTCAAAGGAAGTTTAATTCTTTGTCCAAGTAATTAAGTTCTTCACAAACTTGTTATTTGAGAAGACTAGCAAATTACCATTCTTTAATTCTCCTCTTGCTTCACACAAGTGCATCTTAGATGAAGCACACAAAAAAGACGAGTACAGCACTACACATATTTACTCTTTCTCATATTGTATTTTACAAATGTTCCAAAATTAGTTACGACGGGAGTTAAATATGTCGGTTGCATCCCTTTTATTGTAGCAATACATACTATCCATAAAAGGCCCCCTAATGAACAATAAATACGACTCAACCTATAGACTCAAGTATAAACCTAAACAATGTTTACCTACATAGGGATGTATAAATCCAACCAATGTTTACCTATAAGCACAAGTATAAAAACGACCAATGTTTACCTATTGGCACGATGATAAATCTAAGCAATGTCTACCTAAAGACTCAAGTATAAACCTGACCAATGTTTACCTATAGACTCAAGTAGTCAATGTTTCCGTATTGATTCAATTATAAACGCGAACGAAATTTAGTTATAGGCTCAAGTATTGACCCGAAAAACGAGTACCTTTAGACTTAGATACATACCCAGCCACTTTTTCATATATATATATATATATATGGCTTCATGTATAAACACAATTATGGCTTACATGTAGAGACAACCATGAACACTCACAAAGTATCCCTACAGACTTCAAAAAATAGAAATTTTTACCTATAAATACGTATTTTCTTCTTCTTCTTCTTCTTGGCCTGTGAATATCCTATGTTGGACTTAGTTCCTCGACACATTCATAGGGGAAAATGAGCCATTACCCTACCGCGATGGCTCAAATATTGGTAGGGAGTATTAGTAGGGAATATTAGTCAAATATGGGTAGGTAATATTGCTCAAATATTGGTAGGGAATATTACACGTTTGGGAGATCATGTCTCTTTTCGAGTCACGATCGCCAAAGTTTATTTGCGGGTAAGTGAATGCACCAAACTCGAGCCTTTATCTGTTACAATACCTACACATCTAAGATCAGAGTATCTGGTATAACCAAGCGGTCACTCATCTAAGTCCTGACTAGGTTCGACGTTGCTTAATTTCGGAAAACCTGATATCGCCGTAAGCAGACTCGAGCATATACTTGAGCCACTTAAGTAGACTTAAGTATAATTTTTTGACCACTAAACTCAAGTATAATAAAGAAACAAAATATATTTGCACATTAAATAACCGAAGAGTTTATCCGTCTTAAAATACACTCACCCAACCCAAAGCTACCCAACCCAACTTAATCGAAAGTCCTTTTCAATAATATCACACAAGAAGAATTCTATATCCATCTATTTCCACAAATGCAAATGAAATATTTGCCTATGTCGACTTCATTGAATAGGAAGACAAACAATTATAACGACACAGAGTATTTTTCTACTCCTACTACAAGACATTTTTTTTCATTCTGTATGTATTGACGAATCCACATCTTCTATAGCAAACAATCCTGACCGACAACCCACAATATCCCCACATTCTTACCTTTTTTTCCTGCTTAAATCTTTCCCGGTATGTTTTATTCGTAATTTTCCAAAAAGATATCTATTTAATTTACCCTAAATTATTTCCTCTTTTCGGCACTGTTTTCGTCCGCCGACGTTTCACACTCCTTCGTTTTCTTTTTCTCATTTTCTTCGTTGTCTTACCGCCATCTTCGCCCCATTTCCGCTCTCCATTCAAGAAGACAGTTTTCGCTGTGATTTCGCGCCTCAAGAGTGAAGGCAAGCAGGCTTAGAGGCCTGCGCGCATGCGTGTCTGTGTTGCAACTACTCGCCTGTGTGATGTGATTTTGCTAAGCAGACCTGGACAGGCCGCATCAAATACCTAGTTTACAGCTGTCCGCTCAAACATGCTTAATTGTATTTCATATCTGGTAGCCAAAAATGGGAGGGAAAGCCACAAAAAGAATATGATTTTAAACAAGTGAGTTATTAGATGCTCGGATCAGAAATATAAAAGGTTTTTTCTAGGACCGCCATGAATATAATACTAATTAGGTTTCTGTGAGTTAGTAAGACGGATGACGGTGAGCCCCGGGCTAAGATATGGTGCCGTACAGGTCAATTTGAAAGATACAGAGCCGGGAGTGTTGGCGGAAAGTAGGAGGTGTTGCAGGTCATGGGTGTGGCAGCGCTGGATTGGTTATCACACGACAGGCAATAGAGGACTGACAAATGCATTAGATTAGCAATTTAAAAAGGTATTTCGTTAATAGAATGAGGATCCTTTTCCTTTTTCAAGCATCGTCTCGCTCGCCTTCTTTCTATTCTTCTTTCTTATTAACTGTGAATCTTCCTTTTGTTCACACCCCCTTTCTTAACAAAAGACAGACAGCGACAAACTTAAATAATATTGAACGAAACTTACCCTTGCCACTTCTTATCGCCCTCCGCCACTTACCCAAATTTTCCACAGCCTAGTCTTCTGAAACCTCACCAACCCGGGTTTGTTTCTAATACCTTATCATTGTTTGGAGATGTTTAGCCCAATTCGGGGGACACGAGTATTTTCTCTCCTTGTTGTTGTTATTTTTTTTTTTTTACATTTGTGGAGAGGATTAAAACATTATTTACAGAAAGGAATTTTTTGTTAGCCTCACGTTCAATATAAACGCTCAGTATTCGGCCGTAATCTAGAAAGTTTCACGGAAATTGACCTTGACTAACTGCCTTGGAAAATAAAATATTTTTGATACAAAGAAAGGAATTTCTAATGCAATAATGTAAACTCTCAATGTTGCTGATCAGTAAAAATATTTATTACCTTCAGTACTGTTGGGTTAATTATTAATCTATTTTATTCATGGTAAGAGCATTTTATGAAAACTTATTTTGCCTTCTGATGGATATGTGGATCGTGTAACTGTTAGCAACACAGGTTTCAAATCTCTACTGCATTTTTTAAGTTCATTCTTGCCCAAATACCATCAAAAAAGGTATTAATCCATATATTCTCTTAGAGCCCTGAGCTAAATAGCAGAACTGAATGGATTCGGAAAAAAGAAGTCGTTGAATTAGGAACCACTCCGAAAAGTTCTAGTTGATTTTGTTTAACGGCACATCAACATCTATAGGTTATTTAATGCCGAAATCTGAATATTTTGTACCCAATTGTACGCCTTTAAATACAGTTAGTTAAGTGCCATATGTGATACACGCTTTGAGCGATCATGTCTCTTTCAAGACATGACTGACTGGGCAGAAGATTATCCCGCAGTAGGTTGCCATTGCTTTCTGTGGTAGAATAGTTACCAGCCAAATTTATAGAACCCAATCTGTCATACTATTTAACCCATAATGGAAGGGAAGAGACGGATTAATACCTTTCCCAAGGGTATTTGTGCTTAAGTGAATGCAACGATTTCAACTGGAATTCGAATTCGGCTCCCCGATTTGATGTTCCGAGTCAATATCCATTGCACCACAAAAGATGTATTGTTAATAATTTTACTAAAATTATGTATTATTGGTTCGTTTTTTAATATAAAAATCTACTGTTGGTATTTTATAGCTGGGATCCTAACAGGTACTACCACCCAGGATCAGGGTGGATCTAGTAACAGGTGCAATTAACAGGTGGTTCAACGCTCCTCAAAACTCCAATCTCCCGCGTGCTGCCAGATGTAGTTTATCATCATACCCCAAACCCCGACACTGAGGAGAGATATGTTTCGACAGTAAATCTTTACCTAGATACACCACCGCTGCTATGACTGCAGTGCATACGGTATCCCTACGACCCTACTGGGTAATATTCTGATCCTGTTATGCGCCGTGCCCCTCTATGTCACCAGGCCGTGTCCAACCATGGCTTTCTACAACTTACTATCTTTTGTAGCTTTAAGCAATATTTTTCCACTCTCTATGCTCTGCCATCCATTTTAACAATCTTATTATGTAGTTGTGGTGCAGTGGATATCGGCTCGAAACGAGAAATCGGTGAACCGAGTTCGAATTCTAGTTGAATTCTTTGCATTCACTTATGCCCAAATACCCTTGGGAAAGATATTAATCAGTCTCTTCCCTCCAGTTATGGGTTAAATAACAGGACAGATTGGGTTCTATAGCCTTGGCTGGCAATCAGTCTACAGCAGAAAGTAATGGCAACTTATTTCGGGATAATCATCTGCCCATTCAGTTATGTCTCTCTCAAGACATGATCGCCCAAAACGTGTATCAGCCCAAGCGTGTATCACGTATGGCATTTTCCTGATTGATTATGTAGTTTACTCTTTGTTTTCCTCTGACCCTCTTGACATCAGTATGCCCTGTGTGAGTTAAATTCTACAAACCCAGTTTCCTCATTGTGGTCCCAAAAACATTTCTATGCCTCTTTATTATTCTATGTCATTTTGTTTCTATTTTCCTAAAAACTTGCTCGTTGCTCACATGTGTTCATATTATTCTTTGCCTTCTTCTGTATATCCACATCTTTGTTGCTTCAAGTCTCTTCTTTGACTTAGAGAAAATTACCCAGTATTTACTGCCATAGGGAAGGTTTGATATTGTAACCCTATTATCAGATGACTGGTATTAATTTGAAGTAATTTTCGAGATGAGATAGCATTTCTTTAAAATTGAAGAATACAATTATTTTTTTCGAGTAAAGTAGCAGAAGTAATAAAAAGTGGAAAATACAGATTGAGAGTACAATGAGTGCAAAATTATTTTTGCCAGGTTAGTCAGTTAAGTGATACGCTTGGGCGATCATGTCTCGAAAGAGACATGACTAACTGGGAAGATGATTATCCCATAGTAGGTTGCCATTACTTTCTGTGGTAGACTGCTCATGTCAGTCAGATAAGGGCCATACATGATACACGCTTTGGGTGACCATGTCTCGAAAGAAACATGACTGACTGGGCAGAAGATTATCCTGCAGTAGATTGCCATTACATTCTGCGGTAGACTGGTTGCCTGCCAAGGCTATAGAACCCAATCTGTCCTGTTATTTAACCCATAACTGGAAGGAAGGAAGAGACAGATACCGAAGGGTATTTGCGCCTAAGTGAATGCAAGGAATTCAAGGAGCCGAATGATAAAAAGTGAAAAAGATTCGAGATTCACTGAATGAAAATTGCTTTTGTTGGGAGAAGTAAGCGAATTTATCAACGCTAGAAAGTCAAAATATTTGTCAATGGTTTTGACGATATTTGACCCTAGATCAAAATACGGCCTTGAGAATTTCCTGTGTACTGATTACCAGGATAGTTCAACAAGGCAGATAATAGCAGAGAGTGAGTTTTTCTCCCCTTCCTCTGGAAGTCGAAATGTTTAAATTATATTACTTACATGACGAGATAGTAAGTCATATATAAAGAGGGGGAAATAGAAACCCCATACCTAATTTCAGCACCCCAGTTTTTTTTGGGGGGGGGGTTTTCATAAAACTGGAGTGGAAAAGAGAATTAGTTCGAGTCCCGTGTTTGGAATGAGCTGGTAGAAAGAAATTGGTTGGGGCCTCAGAGATATTGCAAGAGACGGTCAGTCCAATTTTAACCAGGTGGAAATTGAATAAATCACCGTTCTGTGGGAATATAGAACACAAATATTATCGTGCTACTGAAATACCAGCCAACTGATACTTTTAGCGTCAATTACTTTGACTTGCTTGTCATCTTAATTATAATCGATATTTATATATATATATATACCGTGTCGTTGGGTTCTTAATTTTGGTTTTCATTATATACCAATCCCTCGCGTGTCTGGGTCAGACTCGTCAAGTGACAACAAGCAGTGCTGCTTTGACTAATCCGAGATCAACAATACAATGTGGGCGGAATCGACCGAAGAACAGGAAGGTTGGCTGAACTCAGCAGGGATCGTATTATAATATTACATAGTAGCGCAGACTTCTTTTCTTTGATTCTAACGAAATGTTCATACTTCTTAATACGTTACTTATCTTTTGAAAGGCATTTTCATATTTCAAGGAACCTTTCCCATATAATTCAATTTCTGTACTTGCTTGAGTTCGGCATTTCTAGTTCATAAACGACTACCTTGGACTTTCGCTTACTGGCAACCATGCATCGCATTTTCTTACAGTTGGTCGGTATTACTTGCTTCCTGCTTTCCTTTACGACCTTGTTTAGGGAGTCCTGTAGTCTTCATGTTGTGTCTACCATCCACGGCGTGATAGCAACCGTTTGGGTTAAAACTATGGACAAATAGTTAAACTAAAACTGGGATTAAAACACTATGAAAATATAGAAATAGATTTTTATAGTAAACATATCAGCAATACATTTTTGAAAAAATATTACCTGCAATACATTGTTTAAATCAAGCGTTGCCAGCAATTCGTTTTTGTAAAATCAATTACTAATGATAAGAAAATAACATTTCGTCATTAAATAACTTATAAAGAGTTAACATGCTGTTAAACAAGCAAACAAGCAAACGAATCTATTCTAAAAATCTTGTCGGCATTAAATGACCCATTAAGGTTGATATGCCGTAAAACAATATAAATCTAAACCCTACAATCAATACGGTGCCATTTGCGTGTCTTGTGTTGGTAAGACTTTAGCCACCAACAATAAATTCTTTTAGATGTAAAAACAAGCAGGTACAGAAATTTAAATTCCTCGGAAGTGTTTTAACAGAGCACGAAAAGGGCAATATTGAGATTCGAAGGCGAATTCGCATAGCCAAGAATGCATTTCAGAAGATGAGTAGACTATTGAGAGACAGGGAAATTTCGCTGGAAACAAAGAAGAAAATACTGAATTGTTATGCGATGTCTGTTCCTCAATATGACAGTGAATGCTAGAAAAACTCGTCAAAGATGAGGGAGAGACTTGCCACAACCGAAATGTGGTTCAACAGAAAAATACTGAAGATACTATGGACCAAGCATGTGAGCAACGATGGCAAGGATGGAAACGAAAAAAAAAAACTGATACTAGACATCAACAAAAAAAAACAAAACAAAAAAAAAACAGCTGACATTCCTTGAACATTTCATGAGGAAAGAGAGCTTAGAGAATGTGAGTTGTGGTGCAGTGGATATCGGCTCGAAACGAGAAATCAGAGAACCGAGTTCGAATTCCAGTTAAATTCACATACGCGCAAATACCCTTGGGAAAGATATAAATGCATTGCTTATCCCTCCAGTTATGAGTTAAATATCAAGACAGTTGGGTTCTATAGCCTTGGATGGCAACCAGTCTACTGCAGAAAGTAAAATGAAAAATCTTTTGCTCAGTCAGTCGTTTCTCGTTTTGGACTTGATCACGTACGTTACTTGACTGAAGTTTTAAATGTTTTTTTTTAAATGAAAATCTTTCTTGAAGTTTTTGTTTTAATTTAATTTCAAACTAATCAATTAAATTTAATATTCACAATCAGCAAAGTTAATTTAAATAACTGGAAGAATAGTTTTTTTAAATAAAACATATTTCCTGAAACTCTGAAGAAAATTAACTAATTTAAAGTATAATTTATTTGATTTTAAAAATATTATTTACTTTAATAAGTTTAAAATATCACAAAAATTGATTTTTTGATCCCGATAGTAGCAGTGGATTTAAGGTGTTGATGTGCTGATATCATGGTCACAGATCTAATACTGATCTCTCGAAACTTTATCTGTAACAAATAATTGCCGAAAATGACGTGAGCGCCTTTTTATATAATTTCTAAATATTCAGTAATCTAATTTTTTATTGAATTTAAAATTTTTTTAGCTTTAAATTTATTATCACTCTTATTTTCTGAAAATGTCATGTATGGATGTCCTTATCAACAAAATCATCACGTTAATACGCATATAAAAATAAATTCTAAATTCTTTTTAAAATATTGGTATTTGATGATTTGTACTAAGTTTTTTCATTTATGATTAGTAAGTTTTGTTTCTATTTAATGGTAACTAGCAGTATAGCCCGGCGTTACTCGGGTGTAATGAAAGCTTTAAAACTAATCCATGGTCCTGGAGCTCAGACTCAGCCTAAAGAATATTTGTGTGAAGTTTGGTGAGAATCGGATTTGTGGATTTGTATAAAGGACATACAGACAGATAAACAGACACACACACACAAACATCTTGCCTTTTATATATATATATATATATATATATATTATCGATTTTCTGCACTATTGTAAGAACTGCAACCTTGAAACTTCTAAATATCATTTCTCATGTCTTTGTCTATGAGTGCATAAAATTTGATTAAAATCGGACCACTCTTTCTATAACACGATTTTTTCAATTATCGATTTTCGATATTTATCGGGAGTAACTCGACACAAAACCTAGCTAATAACACTCCCAGACGCTTATAGTACAACTATGTAAATTTTCAAGAAAATCGGTTCAGCCGTTTTGGAGTCTATAGGTAATGGATACACACACGCACACACAGACAAAGTTCCATTTATAAATAAGTTTAGATAACATCTAAAAGTGTGAAATTAATACATAATTTTAAAAGATTTTTAAACTTTATTAATTATTTTAATTAAAATTTTTAAAAAGTGAAAAATATTCTTGTAAAAATTCATTATTCACCGATTTCTTAAGACAATAGTGTCTTTTAATATATATATATATAGATAATTAAAAGCTTTAATGTTTATAGCTTATATAAATATTAAGCGGTTGAAATTTAATTTCTTTAAATTTCATAAAAAATTAACTAGATGGAAAATATTTTTAGGAAGATTTTCTAAAAAGAATTCATAAATAATTTTTTCATTTGTGAATAAGTTCTGAAAGTTTCATTAAATACGACAATTATCTGATTTTTGCAAGTATTTCCAAAACAATGTTTTGTTTTGTTTTTATTTTTTTGGTAAAAAAAAAAACATGTTCATTTGGTAGCTTTTGTCGTTCTGGAAATAATACTATAGCCAACTTTTCTTCTTGGAACAATCGGCAGATATCTCCACCATTGCAGGGTTTGCTGTTTTCACTCTTGCTTAATAACATTTATAATAGGAACATGCTTCAAAAAGAAATTATAAAGAAAAGAACAGGTTACGTTCATCAATATCAGCTGAACCATAATAACTGAACATGCCTCAACAAACCGATAACGTTCGTCAGTACAAAATTACCCAACATACCTAAATATGCCTTAATATAACAGCGACGTTTGTCAGTAGCAGCTGGTCTATCAAAACTAATTAAGTCTCAACAAAACGGTTACGTTTGTCAGGACATGCCAATCTATCATAATCATAGTTCAACAAACCGACGTTTATCACTACTAGCTGATCAGTCATCTAAACTTATTTATAAATGGAACTTTGTCTGTGTGTGTGTGTGTGTGTGTGTGTGTGTGTGTGTGTGTGTGTGTGTGTATCCGTTACCTATAAAGACTCCGAAACGGCTGAACCAATTTTCTTGAAAATTTACATAGTTGTACTATAAGCGTCTGCGAGTGTTCTTAGCTAGGTTTTGTGTCGAGGTACCCCCGATAAATATCGAAAATTCATAATCGACAAAATTGGGTTATAGAAGGAGTGATCCGATTTTAATAAAATTTAATACATAGACAAAGACATGAGAAACGATATTCAGAAGTTTCAAGGTTGCAGTTCTTACAATAGTGCAGAAAATCGATAATATATATATATATATATAAAAGGTAAGATACCGGGTCTGATCAAAATCAGTTTTTCAGCCCTTTATTTTAGTTTTTGCTTCGGGTTTGGCTCTAAGTAGGTATAATTGTAGTTCTTAGTCTCAGCCATGATACCATTTACTCAGAGGACTTATTTAGCCTTCAAAATTCAGTTTACGACGAAAAAACTCATTTGATATCGATACCAGGAAATCAAAATTTGACTTACATCCATTCATTTTTCTTTCAGTCTACGGTTTCGCTTTAACTGGAAACAACTATTGCTTTTTAGTCTTTCGTGCCAACGTCCGAAGAGCCTGAGCTCCAGGACCATGGATTAGTTTTAAAGCTTTCATTATACCCGAGCAACTTCGGACTATACTGCTAGTACGTATATATGGCTAAAAAGAAACCGACAATGTTCGTCAGTACCTGCTGATCCATAGTACCTAAATATGCCTGAACAAACCTGTGAAATTCTACAGGACGAGCCCTACCTTCATACTTAAATATGCCATAAAAAACAGCGACATTCGTCATTACCAGATCATTCAACATACTCAAAAACGCTTCCACACTGATCGACATTCGTCAGTAACACCTGATTCATCATAACAATTAAGCTTCAACAAACCAGCAATGTTCGTCAGTACAAGCTGAGCAATCGTAATTAAATATGGATCGACAAACCGAGGACATTCGTCAGTATTAGCTGATCTACCATACCAATATATGACTCAACAAACCGGGAACGTTCATCAATACCAGCTGATCCGCCATACCTAAATATACCTCAATAAACCGAGGAACTTCGGCACTACGAGCCGATTAATCATACCTAAATATGCCTCAACAAAACAGAGACCTTCTTCAGTACTAGATGATCAATCATACCTATGCCTCAACAAACCGGCGACTTTCATCAATATCAGCCGATTGAACTCCCAGATCTTTGGGTCAAGTCACTGGAACTAACCAACGCCGAGTTGTGAGTTCAATACCTGGCTACAGCAGCGTTGAACGAATAACTTAGAGAGTTGAGTTAAAGGGGAATAACTACATTGCATCTGGAAGTGGAATGACACATAGAATGAGAATTATATACCCCAGTGATTGAAATAATAGGGTTCGGTTTCAACTTCTTAGCACCTTACATTCAGTATTCATCGACTGAAAAACCAGTTTAATTTCAGCTATACTTTTATTCACTCTCTGGTCATCGGGCTGAGATCAAAGTGTAGTACCCACTTCCCTAATCTCTAACTGCAATGATAATAGCAGCCGTTTCCTTATAATGAAACAATTGGCGTTTATCATTCTTTTAAAACAATCGTTCAGAAAATAGATTTTTTCAAATTACGCTAACTCTTAACGCTATTTTCAATATCGATAGTGGCTTTCTTCCTAAATTTGCTTTAAATTCTTGTGGAACTTCAGCATCTTGATGATATAACAATTTTCAACTCTGAATTACATGTGCTATCCATTTTAGTTGATGCTGATATTGAAAGTCTTCAAGCAAGTATTTTCTGTTATTTGATTCAGCTTTCTATTTTTAAAATTCCGAAGAAGATGGTGCTCGCTAAGACCTACATCTTTCATGTGATCGAAGCCAGTCTTAACCATTTTTCTGAGAAAGCGTTTGTATAAAGCTGGAAGTTTAGATATTTCTCAAAGCGTGTGGCGTAATGTATGACATCTATATGACAGTTTCATGCATAAAGTCGACTTCTAATTTAGACATTCTCTTAAACGTAGAATTCCTTATTACATGTTGGTTTGAAGAAATTGTTCAGTAACAAGGAGTATGAAAAGATCATGTAAGAAATATGGATAGACTTTCCTGCCAGCGAAGAGTTCAAGAAAGCGCGAACGAAACAAAATATTGTGGTTAGAATATATATATATATATATATATATATATATATATATATATATATATATATTCTGCGTTGAATATCATGAATAGAATGAACACATTGAAAATTATGCCATTGAGCTTTAATAAAATGTTGTTTTCTGAAGAAAATCCAAAGCCTAAAAATCTTCTCGGAAATTTTAACATATATTTTGATTTAGGGATGGTCTCCTGAGAAGAATTTTGATGTGTTACTCATTAATTAGATACCCATATATTTTTTGATTGATTAGAAGAGATAAAACTCTTGTGTACGCCTATTTTAAATGGCTGAACTAAAAATAGCACAAAGATGTCCTCTCCACTGGGTTTCGTCCCAGAGCGCATTTTAGCTCGCTGAGAGAAATCGGTTGAATCGAGTTATACTGAAGGAAGGAAAATCAAGCTCCCTTCTCTCCCTATGAATTCAGGCACAATTCTCTGACAGAGAATGAAAGGAAATTGGCAATGGATAATGACGTACTCAAAACAGTTTGTCAGAAATAATACTGGCGTTCTATAGCCACTCATCTTCCAATCGCTGTCGATAAATAGATCAACATTATTGCAGGGAAAAACGATCCAATTATAACGAACAGCCCGTTGTTGTTTAAGGTGCGTTAAAGCGATTTGTACATAATGTTTAAAGGGAATAGGAAAGAAGAAAAGTGTAAGTCGCAGAAAGAAAGAAAGAAAGAAAGAAAAATAATGAATTGAAGAAAGAAAGAAAGAAAGAAGAAAGATAGAAAGAAAAAAGAAAAAGATAGATAGATAGATAGATAGATAGATAGATAGATAGATAGATAATGAAAGAAAGAAAGAAATACTAGTCAGAAAACAAAAATGAATTAAGCATATGTTAGTATGAAGAAAGAAAGAAAGAAAGAAAGAATATTAAAAAGCAAAAAATGAAGTAAGCATATGTTAGTACAAAGAAAGAAAGAAAGAAAGAAAGAAAAAGAGAAAGAAAGAATAATGAAATGAAAAAAGAAGAAAACAAAGAAAAAATATTAGCCAAAAAAAAAAAATTAAGTAAGCATATGTTAGTAAAAAGAAAGAAAGAAAGAAAGAAAGAAAGAAAGAAGGCAAGGTTGGCAAAGAAACGAATAAAGTAAACATTTATTAGCATGAAAAAAGAAAGAAAAATGACGGAAAGAAAGAAGAAATATTAGAAAAAATTAGTAAGCATATGTTAGTATGGAGAAAGAAAGAAAGAAAGAAAGAAAGAAAGAAAGAAAATGATAGTGGTAATGAAACTGAAATAAAGTAAGCGTATATTAGTACGAAGAGGACAAGCAAAAATGGCGAAAAACGTTTAAGTTTAAATTAATGATAACTAAAATCCGATGAAAGCGAGAAAAGCCAGTAAAAGATAGAAATTAATGTAATGGCAATTGGTTTTCAGAAATGAATCTCAAAAAAAGAAAGAAGAAATATGATGATAAAAAGAAGCAAAAACAATTGACTTTAAAGAAAAAGTAATAGCAAAAAAAAAAGAAAGATGCGAAAAAGAAAAGTAGAAATAAAAAAACAAGAACTAAAAAGGAAATAAGACCAGTGTATAAAATTAAAAAGAAAAAGCAAAAATAGACGAAAACTGAAAAAAGTAAAAAAGAAAGGTGAAATAGTAAAACGATAACATAAAGAAAAAACAAAATCTAGAAAGAAAGAAAAAGAGAAAGAAACAATGAAAAAAAAAACAGAAACTGAAAAGAAATTGAAATATAATAAAGCAAAATATTCAAATAGTAATAATTAATAATATACGAAGGAAGAAAATAGATTTGTAACGAACAGAATTGAAAGTAACCCTTTAAAAAGTATTTTCTTTAAATACGAGGATTAAAAGCAAAAGCGAGAAAAATGTAAGAAAGAAAGAAGGAAAAAATTCAGTTAGAACCGAAAAATCAAATACAGAGAGAATGAAAGGAATGCAATAAGAAAGAAAGAAACGAAGAAACAAAGAATAATTAAAATAAAGTAATGAAAAAAGAAAAAAATAAAGAAAGAAAAAATAAAGAAAAAAGACAAAAAGAAAGAAAGAAGAAAATAAGAAAGAAAAAAGAAAAAAGAAAGGTGCGCTAAAGCGATTTGCAGTAAGAAATGCAGTAAGAAAGAAAGAATAAAATTCAAAAAAAAGAAAGAAAGAAAGAAAAAAGAAAGAAAGAAAGAAAGAAAAAGTAAGAAAGAAAGAAAGAAAGAAAAAGTAAGAAAGAAAGAAAGAAAAAAAGAAAGGTGCGTTAAAGCGATTATAATGTTAAAGGGAATGACAAAGAAGAAAAATGTAAGTCTCAGTAAGAGTGAAAGAAAGAAAGAAAGAAAGAAAGAAGGCAAAACTGGCAAAGAAAAAACCTATATTATTAGAAAGAAAGAAAGAAAAAAGAAAGAAAGAAAGAATAAAGAAATAAAGAATACATCGATAACGAAAGAAAGCAATTCAACGAGAAAGAAAGAATAATTAGATAAAGTAAGAAAGAAAGAAGAAAGAAAACAGAAAGAAAAAAAGAATAAAAAATACATCGATAAAGAAAGAAAGCAATTCAACGAGAATAAAAGAAAAGATTAGATCAAGTGAGAATGCAATAATGCAGAAAGAAAGAAAGAAAGAAAGAACGAAGGAAAAATATAATATAGTGAAAAAGAAATTAATGAAGCAAAAAAGAAAGAAAGAAAGAAGGAAAAAAGAAAAATAAGAAAATACTATGAGAATGAAAGAAATACATGGAAAAAGAAAGAAATTCAACGAGAATGAAAAAAAATAAAAATGAAATACAGTGTGTATGCAATAATGCAGTGAGAAAGAAAGAAAGAAAAAAAAAGAAAGAAAGGAATTCGGTGAGAAAGACAGCGAGAAAATGTACGCTGGATTCCAAGATAAGGACGTTAAAAGAGAAAGAACACAGGAAGCAATTCATCAAAGTTTAATCGTTTTAGAGAATGATACCGGTTAACTGCTTGACCATTTTACATTCTATTCTCTCTTGCCTTTCCAATTTTCCACTTCCTGCTTTTCTCCCGACCACCCACTTTCGCATGTCCTTTCTCTCCCTCTCGATCTTAAACTCTCCATCGTTTTTGTCATGACGTCATTATTACCACCAACCGTTTGGGCTTGCCAAAGGCGGTATATGGTTAAAGCCTCCAATGGCGCCGGCAGACGAATCGCTATTTAAAGCGCTCTTCTGGGGGGGAAAGGGGTATTTTAAACAAGAGTCAATACATGAGAACCTTTTCTTGGCGTAATCTGTTCGTTGTTCGACCATGACTGTCAGCGACAGGGACATCAGCATCGCTACATTGCCTGGGCCAATGTGTGAAATGAAATTAATCTCGTCCCGACATGAGTAAATGGAAATTATATGGCACCAAGGGGAAGCGGCCATCTTAGACCTGCTAAACTATTGTTTAGCACTTGCTTTTTTTCAACAGCCTAGTCATTTGAGGTCATCCACAGGCACCATAATTTGATTAAGGATTGAACTCTGTGGAGGCTAATGAACAGTGGACACATTATTGTTGTTCTCTTCCACCACCATCATCATTATTATTATTCTCCACTCTATTTATTAACACCAGTTTTATCACTTTCAGACAATTATAGACTTGGGCGCGCTTAAATAAAAGTTTTATTTGTGAGCATTTTGGCGTGTTAAGCAGTTGTTGACGGCTTTTTTCCTTCGCTTGTGGGAGAAAGAAAGAAAAAATGAAAGCGAAACAAAGACGAGGTGAACTTTATATTTATCTGACCTGTATACCTATATATATATATATATATATATATAAATCCAAAAACAATGAGCAAAAGGTAAATTCCCCAAAAGCAGATCCTATTAATATTAATTTTATTAATATTAAAATTGATCAAGGTGGAGGGCTCGATATATATATATATATATGTGTGTGTGTGTGTGTGTGTGTGTGTGTGTGTGTGTGTGTGTGTGTGTGTTTGTGTGTGTAGAAATTCACATAGAGTATATCTGTAAAAGGGCAATATGAATAAAGACTTATTCGACGATTTCGTTCTCAGGTCTGAAACATTATAGCCAATGGAGTTCTCAATTGTTCTTATACGCATTTTCATATATATATATATATATATGTGTGTGTGTGTGTGTGTGTGTGTGTGTGTGTCTGTGTGTCTGTGTGTGTGTGTTGAACTATTATAAGTGTTAAAAATTAAATTTTAAGACACGCTGGGCTGTATATTAACTTCTTTCTTTTATATGTTCATCGTCATGAGAAAAAAATCATGCTTCTTTGTATCGACGAAATACAATAGTGGATGAATTCCTATGAAGAAGTGTATATGACGTGTGTATATGAGAAAATATTTCTCCATTGCCTATCATTTATCAGGCCATCCATCAATCATGGGTCTTCATGATCCCTGGAGTAGACTCTTCTCGTGTTATGAGTTATACCAATTCCGGATCTCTTAGTTATCTCAATTTAACTCAACTCTCTAAGTTTTTGTTCGCAATTATTTTCGCCAGTTTCTGAACTCCAACTTTTTGGATCAAGCCATTGGATCCAAACAACGCTTGTTTCTAGAACAATCTACGCCAGCACAAAATTCCAGTCACCTGGAAAAAAGTCGGAGCGTATAATGACCGAAACGTCGTGAATATGTCAATAAAATGAGGACAACAAATATGGGAGGGAGAACAGACGGATTAATACCTTTCCCAAGGGTATTTGCGTATAAGTAAATGCATCGATTTCGACTCGAATTCGAACTCTGCTCTCTGATTTCTCGTTCCGATCCCATATCCACTACCTCACAACGCACATCCTCACTAACGGATTATAATACCTAAAAATGCCGGAAAATAATCCCATAATTAACTATCCAAAGATAGTTATGCAGAAAAGATAACGGTTAACTCTCGACTTGAAGAGTTTATGATTGTAGTGATTGGGAAAACATCCTGGCGGGATTCTGTTTCATAAAGCAGCTGTTCTTAGGAGGAAGGTTTTAAATAGAATTTATTTTTTACTGATGGACTTCAAAAAGAATAACATAATTCACCTTTGTGTGCGTAGCATGGTGAGTCTCAGTTGTAAAGATTAAGCCTGGATGGTCTAAGGAATGTTGCTTCCCTGAACATATGCCACGGAATTAGCTATAGAGTAACGAGAGATAATGGTTAACCCTAGACCTAAAAAGATTAAGATTGTATTGATTGTGATTGGGATTAGGAGTCGGAAGTCTTTCCACAAACTAGCAGTTCTTGAGAAGAAACTGTTCGAATGGACATATATATATATATATTAAAATTTGTGTATTTAGGCAGCAAATTTTCTTTTAGACAAGTCAGATTAAATAAATTGGAAACATTGTGTCTGTTTATTTTTAATAAAATCCGTTCATAATCAAAGATAATCTTTCAAGTATTATAATTGAAAGATGTCAGAAATGAGCTGTAAGGTTGACAGATGTTATTACCATTCATTTTTCAATGTTCCCGAGTACTTTCAATCTTCTTCCGAGATCATCTTCAGGGGTGTGAGTTGTGGTAACAAAAAATAACCGCAAAACTGTGTTGCTAAAAATTACTGTATACTTTTTCTTGCTTCAAATATAATGGTTCACAAATTGCTTAGCGTTCATTCAGTCAGTTGAGTGCCATACGTGATACACGCTTGGGCGATCATGTCTCGAAAGAGACATGACTGACTGGGCAGAAGATTATCCCGCAGTAGGTTGCCACTGCTTTCTGCGGTAGACTGGTTGCCGACCAAGTCTATAGAACCCAATCTGTCCTGTTATTTAACCCATAACTGGAGGGAAGAGACGGATTAATACATTTCCCAAGGGTATTTGAGCGTAAGTAAATGCAAGGAATTCAACTGGAATTCGAACTCGGCTCCCCGATTCGTCGTTCATTAGAATGTGAAAATCATACAAAATGGAATTATTTTATATGTTGTAATGTCATGGTCAT
Organism: Ascarosepion bandense; assembly: GCA_037127315.1. Taxonomy (NCBI): domain Eukaryota; kingdom Metazoa; phylum Mollusca; class Cephalopoda; order Sepiida; family Sepiidae; genus Ascarosepion; species Ascarosepion bandense. The sequence continues at coordinate 5,217,478 of JBBBDQ010001908.1, forward strand.
GGTCATGCACGTGTTAAAGCATAAAAAAACTATTCTTTTTACAAACATTTTAGAACATTACTACAGTATTCATAGCTGATTCTATTAATTGACGGCTTAAGTGTTTTAATGAATATTGCCCCGAGAGTCTGTAATTTGCTTTTGTTGTTTGCTTGGTATAGGATAGTTCTGTTATCCATCATTATTTTTATATCGAGAATGTAAGCAGTAATGTTGTTGTAGATGTCTAGAAATGGACGGATATATATATATATATATATATATATATATATATATATATATATATATAACATAGTGATGATCCACGTATACTGTCTTAATAATATGTATAGGAAAAACTGCTAAAAAGTTGTAAGTTTAAAAATGTATTTTTTTGACAGTAATTATTTATTTCTATTATTATATTTGATATTTCAGACCGTCCTCGGCCTTTCATCAGAAACAAATGATTTTAAAATTCAAATTAGAAACGTTTTCGCGAGGAGCGTTCGTCCGAGAGATTGTTTACATCACGTGACGCAGAAAGCGACAGATTTTGTTAATATTTGTAAACGTAAACCTATCTTTAATAATACTTGTAAATGTTGTTTTAAAGAAAATGTTTTTAAGTGTATCTAAAAAATGTTTAACTCTTGACATATTTATAAAGATTCAAAACACTTAAGTCCCTATTTAACCCTAGCCTGTATGTATTTAATTTTAAAATCCAGTATTTTTCTTTCTTTCTGCTTGAGTATGTAGAACTAAAATCAGAATCTATTAGTAAACATTTGCAGTTTTTAAACTTACAACTTTATAGTAGTTTTTCCTATATATATATATATATATATATATATATATATATATATATACGAGTAGATTTATCGATTTCTTGAGGGTCCATCTACGAAGCTCTACGGTCAAGATGATGAAGATAACATCAATCAGATGAGACAACTTTATATTTGTTTTAATCCTGGGCAAGAGAAGGATGAGAATGCTGGTGTGAAGAGAGTGGCGTCAGAGAAGAGTGAAAAAGTGAGAAGAACAAGCTACAGGTGGTGTTGGGGAAAGAATAAGAGATGTACGAGAGTCAAGAGGATAAGAGATGGCGATTGACGTTGCATTTAAACTCTTGGAGATCGTATCTATCAGGGAAGCATGTATACGGATGTAAGTTCCACAGGCGGAAAGTGCGAGAAAAGAAGCTAATGAAGTAGAAGTGAATTGCATTTGGTTGTTTTAGGTGTAAAAGGGTGGGATCTTGTTGACAGTCTGGTTCCTTGTAGAGAGAGCACCAGATAGCTAAGCTCGTTCGAGAAGAAACCATAAAAATATTAGTCGAAGAGACAGAGGGAAGCCACATCCTTTTGGTAAAGAAGTGGCTGGAGTTGCAAGGTCGGGATCGATTACATTGCAGATTCGCTTCTGGAGATCGACGAGAACCCCGAGATGAATACCAGTGGTGCCTGACCAGATATGACAACATTATTCAATGCATGGGCGGATGGCTGATTTGTATATGTGCAAGATAGACTCAGGCGAGAAAAACTTCTTGGCCCGACACAGTGACCCAACATTCCTAACAGCAGATTTAGCTATTGATTCAATGTAGTCGTTAGACTTGAGGTCGGCAGAGAGAGTGAGGCCAAGACGGCGCAGTGTATTGCTTTAGGGGAGACTAGCTAGATCCATCTTAATGGAGGTCAGGAGGGACTATCTATTTGTGTGTGTGTGTGTGTGTGTGTGTGTGTGTGTGTGTGTGTGTGTGTGCGTGCGCGCACGTGCAAATATGTGTAATGTATCAATTAATTTCTTGAAACAACAGAACTGTAGCTCTAGTGAAGGATGCTGAGGATATCAACCATTTGAGAAACAACGAAGATTTAAAGAATGTTGGAACAAAAAGTGCATTTATATTTAGCATCAGAAATCGATTTAAATATTTTAAGACGTACAATGAAGAAAGAGGACTTAGAAGATTTGACACTCGCAGGGCGTGTTATCATAACTTATCTAACGAACTTGATTAGCAGAACAGGGATTAAAATAGTAAAACGACAAAATTAATTAAGAGCTGCAAAGGACAGAAACTTGTGGGGAATCTTTAACACCCACGATCTGAAGAAAATAAAATAAAAAATTAATTTAGTAGCTACACAAAAATTGAAATGGGCGTGAGACAAGAATGCAATTTCTCCCCAGATTAATTCAACCTTTACAGCGACATTATTCTAAGAGACCCTGCCAGGATTTATTATCGGAGGGTGTAAATTTTCAACATATAATTCGGAGATGACATGGAAATAAAGCTACAAAACCTCCAAGAAATGGTAGTAAAAGAAAGCGAGACAAAAAAAAAAGACTAGCCATCAACTTCAAAAAGATAGTATGGTTACCAGCAAGAGTAGAAAAACAAGATGCGAGTTACAATTTCAACCTCAAAAGAAATTGCAATGTCACTAGCAAAAGGAGAAACCCAAGATATGAGTTAGGAAGTTTAAGTATCGAAGTTTAATTATCTGAGATGTGTTTTAACAGACGATGGAAGGTGCAACACCAAAATCTGAACACGCATTGGACTAGCAAAATATGTATTCCAGAAATTAAGGAAAATGATAGAAAACAGAAAAAATTCTTTAGAGAAAAATTATAATGCTAGATTGCTATGTAATCTTTGTTTTTTTATATGGCAGAAAATGTTAGTCAATCTTCCAACAGATACAAGGACAACAGGTACGCGGTTCTACAGAACGATACTGAGAATTCTACGGACGGAGCGATTAAGCAACGCGGAAATCTTAAAGAAAATTGACAAATATAACACTTATATAAGTAAAATATGGAGAGACAGTTGAAATTCTTAAATCCATAAAGAAAAAAAAGGGTATTAAAAACTGAAGCCCACACATGACGTATTGAGGGCAAGAAAGACAGAAGGGAATGAGTTTTCATCCTTCCCACCTCCTACTTTTTTGGGCGATCATTGCACTCCAAAACTTCTCATTTCATGTGGCCCTGTAGCATTTATTCTGCTTATGCAAATACACCGGACCACCGTTCCATTTAATTGCTCAAATCCCACATTAGCATGGATCAGGCTAGCCTCCCTAATAGCAAAACACTACGCCTCCTTGGCCTAACACTCTCAGCGGACCTCAAGTGGAATGGTTATATCGAATCCATAGCTAAATCGCTGTTAAGAAGGTCGACTCACTGTGCGGAGCCGGGAAGTTTTTTTCCCCGTCTGAATCCATCCTGTGCATAAATAAATCTACCATCCACCCGTGTATTGAATACTACTGCCACATCTGGTCGGGTGCCCCTGCTATTCCCCTCCAGGTTCTTGACATGATCCAACGGAGAATCTCTAATGTGATCGATACCGAGTTGGAAGCTCGGCTACAGTCGCTCTCTCACTGGTATAACGTGGCTTACTTGTGCCTCTTCTACAAGTACTTTCACGGCTTCGGCTCCAATGTATGAATTTACACGAGCTACTAGTCTAGCAACTAGGTCCCACCCTTTTACAGTGAAACCGATAAAATGTAACCGCAATTTCTACTCTAACAGCTTATTTTCTCGCACTTCCCGCCGGTGGAATTCCCTTCCGTATACTTGCTTCCCCAACAGCTACAATCTCCAGGAATTTTAATGTAAGGTAAGTAGACATCTTCTATCTCACTAACTCTCATATTTTCTCCCAAGCTCTTTTCTCCATCCACCCCACCCCCATTACACCGGTATTCTCATCTGTCTATTACCCTCCTCCTGACATCCCCTATAACTAACCCCTTTTTCTCATCATTTTCACCTATGTAACACCCTGCGCAACAGTGGCAGTAAAACTGCCTTGGCTGGGGTGAAATGATTAAAAAATAATCAGAATAACTGCCACAGGGCCACATGAAATAAGAAGTTTTGGAGTGCAATGAAAGCACAAAAAGGAAGGAAGGAAGGAAGGAAGGAAGGAAGGAAGGAAGAGAGCAACAACAGAGTTCTGCTCAGGCTTATGGGATTTTCTAAGCGTAGTTTAGATGTTGCACAGGGCCGAAAGTAAGGAATATCCAGTGAGGATCAAACACACTACTCAATTGTAATGGTTCTAGCGAGACAAGCTTGCTAACCATTACCTCACCTCGAGGTGCCCAAGTTCTGCTTTTGACTTTTATTTTTATCCACTTGTCAGCGTGAGCTTGTTATTTGCAGTAAAAGTAGAAGTGTTTGCTTTAAACTAAACTTCAAAGTCAAATACTGACACCGGTATTAACCCTTTCCGCTCCTAAGCATTCCTAGAGCGACTTTTTCTACTCTATGGATTTGAATATAACTAATAAAATAATCAATTTAATATCTCAAAATTTGTCCTGCACAGGATATTTGACAAATTTATCAGTAAGTCAGTTAAATGTCATAAGTGATAAATGCATGCGAGACATGACTGACTCAGCAGTAGATTGCCATTTCCCCGCAGTAGATTGCCATTACTTTTCGCGGTAGACTGGTTGCCAACCAAAACTATAGAACCCAATCTACCCTGCTATCCAATTCATAGCTGGATGGAGAAGAGATAGATTAATACCTTTCCCAAGGGTACTTCTGCGTAAGTGAACGGAACGAATTCGACTGGAATTCCTAGCCAATATCCATTACACCATTATACAATTCCTATAAAAAAAAAAAGAAATACTTCCATTCTGTACTAACTATAAAATCAAAAACTAAAATTTTGGTAAACGTCACATTATTTCTTTTAATACCATATCCTTTGGTTTGAAGGATTTTGAGAGACAACTTTATCTTTCACCTCTACCGAAACTGGAGTAGAAATAATTCATTTGTTTCTGTTTTGAAAGATAAGTTACCGCTGACTTAATGGTTATGAAATACATTCAGCTTGGATCTTTCTCTTTCTAGAATGTTTACTGAATGGGAAAAAAGGAAGAAGTTTGCTTAAAGTAGTTACATTTAGAAAATGTTACTCGCGTTTGATCACACCGGCGCGTGGTCACCGATCTCTTCGATACTTAGCGAATTTTTTCAACTTTGCCACGGTGCCGGCTGCTGCCCATCCGATCACCGCGGCGCTTGGTCGTCGGCTAGGCGTATGACACACATCTGATCACGCCGGCGCATGGTCACCGATCTCTTCGATACTTAGCGAATTTTTTCAACTTTGCCACGGTGCCGGCTGCTGCCCATCCGATCACCGCGGCGCTTGGTCGTCGGCTAGGCGTATGACACACATCTGATCACGCCGGCGCATGGTCACCGATCTCTTCGATACTTAGCGAATTTTTTCAACTTTGCCACGGTGCCGGCTGCTGCCCATCCGATCACCGCGGCGCTTGGTCGTCGGCTAGGCGTATGACACACGTCTGATCACGCCGGCGCATGGTCACCGATCTCTTCGATACTTAGCGAATTTTTTCAACTTTGCCACGGTGCCGGCTGCTGCCCATCCGATCACCGCGGCGCTTGGTCGTCGGCTAGGCGTATGACACACGTCTGATCACGCCGGCGTATGGACACCAATTACTCCGATACTTAGCGAACAAATCTTGATAAGACTTGTTGAAAGGGCAATTGTGTAGGTATAAGAGATTATTCTTAGCTTCACACATCCTCATTAGAAGTGCATTTCTAATTGAATTTTCATTCTCATATTTTAGGGGAAAATCTTTTTCTAATATTATTTATTCAATAAATAAAATTTCAATAGGTGTGGGTATGTATTTTAACATTAAGTAGATATAATTTAAGCTAAAGAGATTGTTCAATGAATCTCAGTGTTATTATTGTTGAAATATTCTCCTTCATGGTGCAGGCAAACATTGGCCCCCACAGTTTCATTATCTACAAAAAAATCGGCATAGGAAAGAAAGTAAACTGGTTTCTTGTTGCCTTTTCCACGATTTTGAATTTAGTATTTTCCTTCTATTAAACTGGTTGCCGCCCAAGGCTAGAGAACACAAACTACCGTGCTATTTATCATCTGTCTGAGGGTGGGGCGAGAGAAATGAGACATTAAACTTTTCCCAGGGATTAAATAAGTGCAACAGAAAACTGGAAATTTGATCATATATTGATATAAAATTATTTATTCTCCCCATACTAACAGACAGACAAATATATAACCTGCACAAAATTCTATGTCCTTTCATCACGTAGACGATCATGATTCTTCACAAAATGTTCCTTTTCTTAAGAGTGATTGTCACTCAAGGCTAGAGCACACAGTCTACCTAGCCTATAATCGTGGGCAGAAGAAACGGGTTTGTCCATTTTTCAAGAGTGAAAACGGGAGGCAATTATAATTTACTAGATTTTTTTTCTTTTTCGTCACTTTTGCCGTTCGAAGAAAATATTGATTATTGATTATGATATTTTATACAACCATTTATACTTTTCAAGAAAACATTTTTCCGTCTAATTTTTTATTTCGATTCCTTATCGCTAACGATACTCTCCCTCTACAAAAAAAAAAAAAAAAAAGGCAAACCAATTTTTTGTCTTTTTCTGGAACAACGATATATTAAATTTTGGTCTCACTCAAATTCTACAGGACACGAAATCTTTCAGACTAATAAAAAAAGAAACGAAAGAATAAAAACAAATAGTGTTTTTACAGTTTTCTTTTGACTTCACAGAACTCACTCTTAATTGGCAGTATTTTTCAGCATTTTTTTTTTATTTCTGTGTGGTTAATGGCACAAACGTCAACCATTTTTTTTTGTCACTGGGCTAATTCAAGACCTACTTTGTATGGCTTTCTCACCCTGATCCATTTTTCTTGCTTCTTTTCTCGCCGTTGCTGACCAAAATGGAAAAATTCAGACAAGGAAACAAAACAATTAAACAGGAAGTTTCTAAACCTGAAATCACGTATCGAACACTGTAACTATTAATCGTTTCTCATTCTAAATTCTCCTTGGTTTTCGAAAACGAAGATTTTTTTAAGGAAACAAGTTAATTTCATTTCTATAAGTAATGGTCAATAGTAAACTTATTCTCCCCAATTTAGAACTATAGAACCAAGAAATAAAACAAATCTGAAAAGGAGTGCATTTACAAAGATGAAATATGTAAGTATTCTTCCATAATGGCACAGTCTGGTGTTCGAAGCCAAACAAATATTCAGGTCTTTATTTCTTCTCCCGAACATGAAAAACGAGCTCGAATCACACCATCGTCGACTCGTCAAGAATTTGATAAGATACTACTTCGAGAAAATGCATAAAATCTATGCCACGGGTTGAATCAAGCATCGTGTGCGAAACAGTTTACAAGAAACTGTTCGAAAGTCGTCATGAAGTCACAAATCATCGTGACTAAGTGTATATCTGAGCAGATGTTTTCAAAATAGATAAGTTAGCTACGTGGTTTGGTTTGGTTTATTTTATTTTACGGCGTATCAACCTCATTAGGCGATTAAATCCCAACAAGGTTTTTAGAATAGGTTCGTATGAAAAGAATATTTATTTTTTGTAAGAAATCAGTTTGTAGGCTAGGATTTGGGTTTATTTTGTTTTATGCCATATCAACCTCAATAGATTATTTAAGGCCGATAAGAACTTTAGAATAGGTTTGTATGAAGATATTTCCTCTTTTTAAGAAATCGGTTTGTAGATTAGGATTTGGGTTTATTTTGTTTTATGCAATATCAACATCAATGGATTATTTAAGGCCGAAAAGATTTGTAAGACAAGTTCGTATGAATAGAATAGGTATTCTTTGTAAGAAATCAGTTGTAGATCAAGTTTCATGGGCGTATTTATATAAAGAGAGTTTTTTTTTTTTATCGAGAGTCAAATATATTGCTGGTTTTATATTCTGTGTCAAAAATCTGTTGCTGGTAATATATTTTTTTGATTTTTAAAAATCAATTAGTAAGACTTTTACTTTAAAATCTATTTTTATACTTTCATTGCATTTTAACCACAGATTTGGAGTTAACTATTTGCCCATAGCTAGGACCCTAACAGGTGCTAGCATACTGTCAATGTGGATCTGGAAAAAACAACAAATAAGAGGTGGCTCCACGCTTCTCAAAACCTTCCAATCAGAAGCCTTGCTACCAGATATCGTTTATCGTCATACCTAGGACGAGCTAGCGACGTGATTATTTTTTGTACCTAATGGTTATGGTTCGAAGGGAACACAAACTATTTCAACCGTAATTTGAAATATACTCACCGATTATATCTTCTGTGTTGTTAACCGTGATACCAACTTCGAACCTCTTTTCAAGTGTTTAATTTCAAACAATGTAAATAATTTAATACACCTTTGTGTGGGTCCTGGACATGACGGTAAACTGCATCCGGCAGCAAGGCCTCTAATTTGGAGGTTGTGAGGAGCATGGAAGCACCTCTTAATTGCTAATATTATCAGGTCTACCCTGACCCGGAGTGTTAGCACCTGTCAGAGTCACAGCTTTGGGCAAAAAGTTACCTCCCCAACTGGGGTCAAAACACTATAAAAATATAAAATACCCTTTTAAAGAAAGATATACATAAAAATAGACTTTTATAGAAAAATATACATTTTTAAAGGAAAAATATTACCAACAATACATTTTTTAAGAAAAAATTATTACCATAACACATTTTTGAAGGAAAAAAATCCTCAGCAAAATATTTTTGAATACAAAATTAGAAGACATTTTCAGTTTTCTAAAATAAAAAAAGAATAAAAACAAAAATCTTCATTAAAATCTGACTAAATCAACCTTCTCACTATAACCGAACACTGAAAAAAATACCTTAAAATCCCACTTTTTTGGCATTAAATAATCCACAGAGGTGTTGTTATACCGTTAAACAAAACTCAAACTCACAAGACTTGGTTACACCTTTGTGCAAATTAATTGAAACAACTGCTTTAGTTTCCTTTATTTTAACATACGTTCCGTTTTAGATCCACTAGCGTGGCAGTATGTAATAGATTTCTGTTTTGTTTATTTTCCTCATATTAGGTCATTTGCAGCTGTGTGCAGTAATACGTATCTATTTTCGGAGTGTATGATGAAAGTTGTTTAGCCTTGAAAAATGTTGCGTTATCTGAGTTTGTATCACATTTGTATAAGGCGAAGACATTATTGTCTTGACAATCGATTAGTTTTCCTAAAGCCATTGTCTCCAAGGAAGTGTACGAAAATTTTAACGCTGTACGAACACACTAGCAAGTTTTACAGAGTGATCGCGGATATTGTTGGTGTCAGCATTTCAATTATCATTCGTGTCAAAATCAATCCAAAACGTAATGGAAAATGCGACTCGGAAGAGAAAAGCAACGTCAAGAGACGACGTATACGTGACCACGGAAAGTGTAAAGACCCTAGGAAACCATTATTCGTTTTGTTTCAATTAATTTGCACAAAGGTGTAGATTATTTTTTGTCTGAATTTTGAGGACGAAGATTTTTTATACTATTTTTCATCATCATTTCATCCCTAAGTACGGAAGGATCGCTATTGGTAAAAAGGGGATTGCAGTAACAGAAAAAAAAACAAGGTGTCAAAGAAAGGATAAGAGCTGGATGGGAATCAAGGAGACAGAAGATAACAATCGACGTTACATTTAATCTTTTAGCGAGTGTAGTTACCAGAGAATCAAACTAACAGAAAGAAGTTCCACGAACGGAAAGTGCGAGAAGATAAACTATTAGAGTAGAAGAGACGGTTATATTTAACTATTACGTCGGTTATATTTAACTATTACGACAATAAAAGATTGGGACCTTGATACCAATTTATTAGCACGCGTAACTAAATGTGGTGGGGGAACCCAGGAAAAAAAAGCTAGACAGAGCAGATTCCATGAAACAAAAACTTGTAGAAAAAAAAAGCGAGAGAAGCCACATCACGTCGGCGAAAAAGTGAGTGAAGGCGGACTGCAACGTCAGGATCGATTATATTGCAAATTCTCTTTTGGATTTTGTCGAGAACCTCAAGATGAATAGCAGGAGCACCCAACCAGATATGGCAATAAATTCAATGCACGAATGGTAGATTTATAAATGTGTAAAATAGACTCTGACAACAAAATCTTCCTGGCTCGACACAGTAACCTTCCTAGCAGCAGAAGCATCTTATAGATTCACTGTATCTGTATTTATTTCTGAGATGAGTAATTCTCAATAATCTTGGATTTATTTCCAACTTAATAAACACAACGTTTCGACCAACTTCCCTATGGTTATTATCAGGTGTCCCTAGATTAGCTACTGATAATCGCTGATTATTGTCTATTATAACAACTATATCAACCAAGATGAGAGCAAAAGTTCGAAATAATTCCAAGATTATTAAAAATTACTCATCTAAGAAATAAATACAAATTATGACAAGTGGCACGAATTCACTAACATAATCCAGTTGTCAAAATTCACCTGACACTGAATATAAAAGGCTCAGAAAATACACTACTAATGTCCTTCGAGACGGTGGCGTAGTGGCTATAGTAGTTGGTTATACTTGTGTTATTGTCATGAGTTTGATCCTTGGACCTGCATCCAAGTACATTTAAAATTCCACATAGATTTGCCAGAAACTAACGTCAACCGTTATCTTTTTTCATAATATGCACTTACTTCCACTCTTCATACCAATAAAACAGACAACTTTCGACTTGAGTGGGTTTTGGTTCTTCTACTAGGTAAACATATCGTAAAAAGAAAAGGTTTGCGTGTGAGAATATGCAAATAAAGGCATTCAGGCTATGAATTATCAGCATTTTGTGACACTATATAAGGAACCGGTATAGAATGTGCATCGTGGTGCAGTGAATATCGGCTTGGAACCGAAGATCCGAGCTCGAATAACAGTTTGAATTCATTACATTCACTTACGCACAAATACCCTTGGGAAATATATTAACCCTTCTCTTCCCTTCAGCTATGGGTTAAATACAGGGTTCTTTAGCCTTAGATGGCAACTAGTCTACCTCAGAAAGTAATGGCAACCTGCTGCTGGAAAAATCTTCTGTCTAGTCAGTTATGTTTCTTTCGAGACATGATCGCCCAAGCGTGTATCACGTATGGCACTTAAATGACCGATATAAAGAACGAATCCTGAACTGAATCTAACTGTTATTTTCATTTTAGTCGTTATTTATTCTGATGTGGAAAACCTGCTGGAAATTTTGAACTTAATCCTTTATTTATTTTACGGAGATGCATTGTTCATGTCTGGGGAGACCTTTACTTGTTCTTACTTAATACTGCTTAGGCATTGCGCATTCGCATTCTGTTGTATCTGAGACTGAACTACCCGGCTTGACTGAATTAAACTTGCGATTACTCTGTCACCAAATTTACGATTGGTTTGGTTAATTTGTTTAGCAGCATACGAGCCTCTGTGGGTTATTTAATGCCGAAGTCGAAATATTTTTATCACAGTTTTATGGCTTCAACTACAGCTAAAATTTATAGTTGGTCATTTTACTATAAATAGCTATTGTTAGTAATTTTAGTATGAATAGATAGTCTTCATTTTTTATATATGTAAAAATGTATTGCTGAGATTTTTATACTTTCATAGTATTTTGTTTTATCTTGAAGGATTTACTATTTACCCATAGCTAAAACACTAACAAGTGCTGCCACCTAGCCAAATTTACGAACTAACCCTTTTGTCCCATGGGACAATAAGTCTAGAAGATTAAATCTTAAAACTAATCTACTACTGATAAATCTGCTGTAAAGTTTGACTGTATTCATCGCTCGACATGGACAGAAGGACGAGAACACTCTTCCCTCGTATATTAGATAAAGGTTTCAGTTTGAATTTCTTTGAAGGCTACCCGGATCTAAACGTACTTAAAGGAGGCCAGAAGGCACAACGGCCGAAATTTTGTGATAATAACAATAAAGATGTGGACAATAGATGAAACGTGAGTAATAACCACTCCTTACAGAAATTCAGACATAAATCTATATGTTTAGTTCAGTGAATTTGGACAGTACTCACTAAACAGATATAGTGCGGATTGTTGTCACTCTCTTTTGTTAGCAACACCCGTTGGGAGATGACGTGCAAGTAGCATGACGGTTAGCGCTTCCGTCAATGGAATCGGTATATCGAGTTCCGTAAAGAGAAACCTCAAAATTAATTCCACCCCAAATCATGAAAACCGAGTTCCAATTCCGATCAAAGATAATATTTTCTCTTCCCGCTAGGACTGTTTAGAAAGGCATGAATCTATTTCTTCATGGGACAGGCTAGCCTCCCAGAGAGTAAAATACTACGCCTCCTTGGCCTTACACTCTCGGCGGACCTCAAATGGAATGACAATATTGAATCCATTGCCAAATCTGCTGCTATGAAAGTGGGCTCCCTGTGCAGGGCCCGGAAATTTTTCCCACCTGAAACTATTCTGCACATATACAAATCTACCATCCGCCCGTGTATTGAATATTGCTGCCATATCTGGTCGGGTGCCCCTGCTGCTCTCCTTGGGCTTCTTGACAAAATACAAAGGAGGATCTGTAACGTGGTTGATACTGACTTGGCAGACCGGCTGCAGCCGCTCTCACACCGGCGTGATGTAGCTTCCCTGTGCCTCTTCTACAAGTACTTTCATGGCTTCTGCTCCGATGAGCTTAGATCACTGGTGCCGCCTAAGCACGAATTTACACGAGATACTAGATTAGCAACTAGGTCCCACCCTTTTACAGTTAAACAAATAAGATGTAACCGTAAATTCTACTCCAACAGCTTCTTTTCTCGCGCTTCCCGCCTGTGGAACTACCTTCCACAAGTCTGCTTTCCCGACAGTTACAATCTCCAGGTGTTTAAATGTAGGGTCAATAGACACCTCCTATCACACTAACTCCCAACTATTCTCCGAACACTCTCATCTACCCAACCCTCATTCTCGGTATCCTCACCCGCCTATCACCCACCTTCTGTTATTTCCTATATTTAATCAGCCTTTCTCCACTCTACGTAGCCCCCTGCACAGTAGTGGCAGTGACATGCCTTGCTCGGGGTGAAACGCTTATAAAAAAAAAAAAAAATTTATTGATAAACTTACAGGGCAGATTAGCCTCTCATTTGTTTGGATAGGACAACCAGTCTCGGCGAAGGACAACTCCGAATTAAAAACCATGGCAAACGTAAAGAGAAAAAAAAACAATAACAAAGTGGACAACAAGATGTAAATTCTATAAAGAAGAGAAAGGATTCAATTTTCTATAGGGAACTAAATTTGGGTTCTTTTTCTTCTATGTGACGTTTCCTTTCAGGAGATAGGCGATCATGGTCAAAACGTTCTTCCGTTACCGCTCCTAAACCCTGCTTTACCATATATCTGCTCAAATTTATCAGGTATGTCATACATCGCTTTCCCATCTCCCTTTCCCTCTATCCGTTCCGGGAGTATCAGGTTCTCCAAGCCATCTTTCCTCATTACATGTCCCTTAAAACTTCAGCTGCCTTTTCCTGTTGTTAAATAACAGTTTCCTTTTCGTTTCCAAAACCTTGTCGTTGCTCTCATGTTTAGTCTAAGATATTCTCAGCATCCTTCTGTAGAATCAAATTTCTGTTGCTCTGAGTCTTTCCTTTATCGTTGATGAGATTGTTCAGCACTTGCTGCCATATTTAAGGACAGACATCACATAAAAATCTAGTTATCTCTTCTTTGTTTCCAGAAAAATCTTTCTGTCTCTCAATATTCTACTCAGATTCTGGATTGCATGGTTGGTCACGCCAATACGCCTTCGGATCTCTGTGTTGCACTTACCATCCCCTGTTAGAAGACGTCTCAGGTATTTAAATTTCTATATTGCTTGATTTTAGTATCCCCGACCTGTAATTGGCATTTTGCTCTCCTCTTTTAGCTGATGACCTTATATTCATTTTTTTTTTTTTTGCAGTTTATATGTTAACTGCAAATGTGCGTTGTGGTGCCGTGAATATCGGCTCGGAACAAGAACTCGTGAAGCCGAGTTCGAATTCCAATTGAATTCCTTGCATTCGCTTACCCTCGAATACCCTGTCTCTTCCCTACAGTTATGGGTTAAATAACAGGACAGATTGGGTTCTATAGCCTTGGTTGGCAAATCAGTCTACCGCAGAAAGTAATGGCAGCCTACTGTGGGATAATCTTCTGCCCAGTCAGTCATGTCTCTTTCGAGACATGATCGCCCAAAGCGTGTATCACGTATGGCACTCAACTGACTGACTGATATGTTAACTTCCATGTCTTTAGTTTGTATTTAGATTATTGCATTTATTTTCCATATTTCTAATTGAATTGTTCGCCTATATTTCCTATAATCCGTTATTGTACATAATTAGGTTAGAATAAAATTTGTATTTTATATAAATGCTACCTTATAGGTAGCATTCATATAAAAGTGAAATGTCGTAGATTGGGAGGGGTCCCGTATCACAGATTTGTAAAAAGTGTACATGACTCTTGCACTGGCCTATTCAATAAGCATTGAAATTTGACAAGCATTTTTGGAAACTGCTAAACAAGAATATTTGAAACGTATAGGTGCGTGTCGTCAAAAATATGACAGAAAAATATTTATATCGCTATGCAGTCTAAAATGACGGCAATATATATATATATTAATGTACCTACTATTGATTATCTTACTTTAAGACTTCAAGACAAAAAAACGAAGTGGGTGGAATACATATATACAGAAATATTTCAGAAATGAATTTGTCTTGACTCTTCAGAAATGAATTGAGTTCTTTTGGTGACTGGCGTGCGTATACACTGCTTATATACAACACGTTAAAATTTCCCTTTTCTGATTCCATGCGGCTATGGCTTAGGGAGTAGCGACAACGAGTGACACCAAATCGGTCGAGGTTTGATCCCGGCCAGAAGCAAGTGAATGTGTCTAGCCACACTGTTATAGTGAAACAGGCTTGTATGATACAGCGAAACAGGCTTGTATGTGGATGATTACAATATATATATATGTATATATTCTTTACTACTCGACGCCATAATTATTGCCAAAAATAAAATAATAAGGCACTTTTAAAAAGTAAACACGCGGCAAGAACTTTCATAGCTGGTAGAAAATTGAATAACTGGTACTAAATAGAATCAATTGAATCTCGTTATTGTCTCTCTATTCATGCTGCCTCGCTAGTGTATCTCTTTCCAGAAGTGAACAGAAGGCATATATATATATATATATATATATATCCAAAAGGAAGCAACTTAATGGTAAAATCCCAAAGAATATCATATTAAAATTAAATATTGAAAATTAAATATTAAATCTTATCCAGCAGAGAGCTCAATG
The DNA here is from genome assembly GCA_037127315.1 of Ascarosepion bandense. Classification (NCBI taxonomy): domain Eukaryota; kingdom Metazoa; phylum Mollusca; class Cephalopoda; order Sepiida; family Sepiidae; genus Ascarosepion; species Ascarosepion bandense. The sequence continues at coordinate 5,232,733 of JBBBDQ010001908.1, forward strand.
TAAATAAAATTATTTATTTACAGAGCCAGTATATATATTTTAAATATAAAAAATTCAAAATCTCCGTGATCGTATAGCCATTTCAACGGCTTTACATAATTAGGTAAGAATAAGATTAGTATTTTACATGAATGCTACATTATGAAAAGTAAGATGTAGTTGAGTGGGAGGGGTTCCGTATCACAGATTTGGAAAGAGGATGCATGAACCTTGCACCGGCCCTATCAATAAGCATAGAAAGTTGACAACCATTTTTAGAAACTGCTAAGCAAGAATATATATATATATAGATAGATAGATAGATAGATAGATAGATAGATAGATAAATATTTTGTCATTTTGTTATTACAATGGATTATAAAAACATGATATCACTTGTGTAGTGATATGCTTTTATAAACCATTGTAATAACAAAATTACAATATTAAGCTCTACTCTGTATCAAGCACTATTTATAAAAGTAAATGTTTGAACAGTGTTTTTTTAATCTATGTTTTCTTTCATTTTTTTGTCATATATATATCTATATATATATATATAAATATATATGTATGTATTTATATATAATACAATAGTGTCTTTCATTTAGTTCCATTTTAAATATATTTATTTATATTGGAAATATTATGTGAGTATTGATGCTTCTCTAATTTAATTTCTTATACATCTACATTTTAATATTCCTTATAATAATTTTCTTCTATTTAGCAATATAATTTACTAATATTATAGATTAACTTCTATGTTTTTTTCCTCTTCCTTCTCCCCGACTTTTTTATCCTGAGAAATTGTTTTTTAATTATTATTTTTGAATTATTTTGACCTTAACATTATTTAGGCCTATTTTTTTTTCCAGAATAAAAAATTGGAAAAATTTTTAAAAAGCAGAGCAAAACTAAACCTCTTGATTTTCTAACTACATTTTATCTTTTTCTTAATATATATATCTTGTTTTTTCCCACCCCTTTTCGCCGGCGTTCTCTTATGTCTGCTAATACGACATACCTTTTCCTTCCTTTCTCCTTTTCCTTTTCCTTTTCTTACTCTCCTTCTTTTTTTCTTTGTTTTCCTTTTCCGTTGTCTTTACACACAACAAATTCAAGTAAATCAAATTGTAATTTGTCATAGTCATTACGATCGCTGACGATACGAAGTTAGTTTCACCCTTTGAAATAGCTAAACGATCACGGGAATTTTGAATTTTTTTATGTGTACAATATATATATATATATTTGTTTCGTCAAAGAAATAACAATATTCCATCAGGTAATAAACGTTATTTTTTCATTTTGTTTCTTTTGTTACTACCTCATGGGATATTGTTCTTTCAATGTCGAAACAAAATGTACACTTTTGTAGTAGACTGAAGTTTGGACATGCTCTAAAGTATAATTTATAATAAATATTCATAGCTCTATTTCCATATTGAGCACTGTTTAACTTAATGTTTTGAACGTTGTAAATATTTTCTTCGTTCCTTGTTGTTCTTCGTTTTATATATATATATATATATATATATATACTCAACGGTGTTATTATATTAGAGAGGATAATATATTTTATTTGAAAATCTCATTTCACAAAAAGTGCAATCAAAGGATTTTGTCGTCATTCTGGAGTCGTTCAAATCCATGAACTCATGTTCATTCTAAGTCTCACATTTTCTATTATTGTACATAATAAGGTTACCATAAATTTTGTCTCTAAATGAATGCAATATTATCAAAATTGAGCTAAAATAGAGTGAAGTGGGGTCCTCCGTATCACAGATTCTGAGGGATGGGCGTAATATAGATTCACTGTGAACCCAAGAGACTATTTCACCGGCCCTGGTTGAAATGTATAGCCACTCGTATCCAAGGGTGCCTGTCTACTAGGGCAGCTAGCTAGTCCACATTGCAGACGCTTGCTCAAGCACATTAGTGTTGGTTCAACACTCACAGAGCCCACCTGTGATTTAGACTGCAATTATGCTGAGTAGAACTTAATTACAGTTTCTTGTGTTTGTTCAACACTCACAGGCCTGCCTGCAACTATGCTACGCGGACCCTTATTACAGTTTCTGGGAAAGAGCGCATTATCTGGCGTGAACAGTCTGAACAAGGCCTCGGTCATCGGCGATTCTCAAAGAATTTCGTCTACCTGATTTCAACTCGTGGGATCGTTTTCAGGCACTTTCCAAAGGTGGGATCGCCTCCTCCAGAGCGATAATATCAAGAAGTTTTCTTCCTCAGAAATCGACCATGGTAAGATTTGAACTGGGCTTCATGGTCAGAAAGCGAATGTTCTAACCACTCGGCCATGATTGTAATACTTAAAGAAGAATTTCAAAAATATATTTGTTTTTTCGGAAATCATAAGTAAAGATTTGCACGAAATTTACTGCTGTGTTTATGAGTCTTTTTTTTTTTTAAATAATTAACTGTAGGTTCAGCCATTTTAAATAGATTAAATTAAAAAAAAAGAACCATACTTACGTGAGGATGAACGATTTTTTAAGATTCTAATGAAGGTTTGAACATGGATTTAAAAATCAATTGTCTTGTTTTTTTTTTTAAATCAATGTCTGCTGCTGCTAATGAACATGGAAATATTATTAGAAGGTCTTTTTTTTTTGCTCAGTGATTACAAATCTTACAATGGCTTCGAAAGTTTATTAATTTTCTGAGATGAATTAATAATGGATTGTCGTTCTGTTTGTTAAAACGAGCCGCAGCCGGCTTTTCCAATTACCGGTCGACGGTGAAAAGAGTGTAAGAATCTAACCATGATAAAGAAATACGAAAACAGAATAATTTTTTCGCTACATTGTTAAGCGTGTAAGAGTGTGTTGACTAAGAGACTAGAAAAGCTCACCAAACAACTAAAGCAAACGTTGAAGATAGATTCCACCGGGCGAGTAAACACAAGCATACAAAGGCGCACATACACTCCAACACAGATGCTTTTTACAAAGTTTTCTTTTCTACACCGCACACATAAAAGTATTGAGAGTTCACATAGGCAGTTGTCTGGGATTTACTTGAATCAAACTCGTTCCAATAATCTATCTATCTATCTATCTATCTATCTATCTATCTATCTATCTATCTATCTATCTATCTATCAGTCAGATCATTTTTATCTATCTATCTATCTATATATATATCAGTCAATTTATATCTATGTATCTATATATCTATATAGCTATCTGTCTATAAATCTATCTATCTCAGTCAGTTCATATCTATCTATCTATCTATCTATCTATCTATCTATCTATCTCAGTCAGTTCATGTATATATATATATATATATATATATATATATATATATATAAATAGTCAGTTATTTCTTCATTTTTATTTTTATTTTACTAAATGATGAAATATTGTTCTTTCAATGTCGAAACAAAATGTACACTTTTGTAGCAGATTGAAGTTTAGACATGATCTAAAGTATAATTTATAATAAATATTCATAGCTCTATTTACAAATTGAGCACTGTTTAAATTAATGTTTTGAACATTGTAAATATTTTCTTCGTTCTTTATTCATTTGTATATATATATATATATATATATATATATATATATACTCAACGGTTTTATTGTATTAGAGAGGATAATGATATCTATCATTCTGTCTGTCACAGTTTGTTCTTATCTAACCAATGTTGATCAAAATATCTCTCATATATATATATATATATATATATATATATATATAAATGTGTGTGTGTGTGTATGTGTGTGAATGTATGTATCAATGAATGTAAATTAGTATATGTGTATTTGTGCATACACGCAGGTACAAGAAAGTTTTTAAATTCCTACCTGATTCGGACCTGCGACTCCCATATATCGTCTCTTGCCAGAAGACACATATTTTGTCTTAACAAGACTACTGTAATATTCAGGCCGGTGTATATATATATATATATATATATATATATATATATATATATATATACATATATAATGTTTGATAATAGAAAAACGGACTATCTACTCAAATACGAGTATCTATTACAAAATAATGTTTATATCAGTCAGTTAAGTGCCATACGTGATACACGCTTTGGGCGATCATGTCTCGAAAAAGATATGACTGACTGGGCAGAAGATTATCCCGCAGTAGGTTGCCATTGCTTTCTACGGTAGACTGGTTGCCGACCAAGGCTATAGAACCCAATCTGTTCTGCTATTTAACCCATAACTGGAAGAAAGAGACGGATTAATACCTTTCCCAAGGGTATTTCCGCGTAAGTGAATACAACGGATTCAACTGGAATTCGAACTCGGCTCCCCGGTTTCTCGTTCCTAGACGATATCCACTGTACCACAATATAAATAAATTTAAATGCATATATCGGTTAATACTATTTCGTAACCTTTCGTAATATTTCCTTATATATGTCCAAATTTCTTTCTTTCTTCCTTTCTTTCTTTTTTTCTTTATTTCTTTCTTTCTTTTTTCTTCCTTTCTTTCTCTCTATCTGCTTTTAGATTAGGTTGTTAATAATTGTTTAGATATTTATATTTCTTTTCTTGTTATTCTCTTCATATTTGTTTTACATCTATTTTTCTGGGCCTCTTTAATTTTCCACGTTTTTTTATGATATATGTATATCTATCGGTCTACCTATCTATTTATCGATCTATTCATCGTTGTATTTTTATATCTATCTCACCACCTCTGTGATGATGATGTTATTTGTATTAATGTAAGATGACTATGGACATGGAGAAATCCAGGAGGAGAAAGTAAGAACCAATTTGACTACATTATTGTCAACATTATTCAGAAACGTCGCTCTTCATTGCAAAACCTACCCAAGTGCGAACTGCAGAAGTGACCACCTGCCAGTCGTATGCAAACTAAAGATAAAATTTAGTGGATTAAAGAAGACTAACACAGCCCTAATACTGCAGTGAAGACACATGAATGACCAGAATCTGCAGGAAATGTATACGGAGAGCGTGAAAACGATATTTCTTCTATGTGCCCTGTCCCTTAAGGACGGAGGCGATCATGGCTTTCCGTGTCTCCCTATTCTTGGTGGCTCTTAGCACACCTCCTGTTACACCATGCAACCCTCGTTCCATCATCCACTTGATTAGGTCCTTCAAATATGTTATCCGTTGCTTTCGCCTGTCTCTCTTTTTCTGTATCTGGCCTGTGAATATCAGGTTCTCCGAGCCCTCTTTCTTCATTGCATGTCCCAGGAACTTCGGCTGTCTCTTCCTGATGCTCAATATTAATTTCCTTTTCGTTTTCTCAAATGCTTGATCCATGATATTCACAGCACCCTTCTGTAGAACCACATTTCAGTTGCTTCCAGTTTTTCCTTCATCTTTGATAGTATTGTCCAACATTCACTGCCATAATGAAGAACTGACAACAGCATAGCAATCCAGTACTCTCTTCCTTGTTTCTAGTGAAATTGTCCTGTTTCTTAATACTTTACTCAACTTCTGGAATGCTTCCTTCGCCATACCAATTAGCCTTCGGATTTCTGTGTCGCACTTTCCGTCTTTTGTTAGAACACTTCCCAGGTATTTAAATTTTTGTACCTGTTTGATTCTAGTATCCTCGACCTGTATTTGGCATATTGAGCTGCCCTTTTTACTGATAACCATGAATTCGGTTTTCTTGCAGTTTATTTGTAGTCCTTTCTTGTCACTCTTTTCAGCTACTTTCTGTAGGAGGTCTTACATATGAATGAAAATTCACGAGCAAGCTGAACAAAATTTGTAAAACAGTGGAAGCTCAAAATGGGACGCACTAAGTGCGGCTCTAGTGACATCGACAAACGACATCATTCCAAGGGAAAAAGCACGGCGGAAGAAAAACGGGTGGATCCCCGAAGATATACTTGACCTGATGCAAAAGAGAAAGAAAATGACGCCAAGATATGGAACGAAATACATTAGACTACACAAAGAAAATACGGAGCAAATGCAGACAGGCTAAAGAATGGTGGCTCAACGACAAATGCGCCAAATTAGAGAGACTGAGCACAACAAATAATGGAGACATGCATAAAAAATAATGGAATTAACAGGGCAAAAGAGATGCTCAGCAACAGAATGCAGAAAAGCAAAGGATGGCACACTAATATTAGAGAAAGAAAAATATATCAGAGAAAGGACAAGTATATCGGAGATCTCTTCCACGACAAGAGAGAGCAACCAGCAATGCACAAAATCACGGATGGACCAGAAGTATTAAAAACTGAAATGGAATCGGAAATGACCAAATTGAAGAGAAACAAAACAGCGGGACCAGACGAGGTTGCAATAGAGATGTTGAAGGCTTTGTCGTAGACAGACTAACAGAAATGATAAACGAAAACTACGACAGTGACAATATACTGGAGGACCTAAGCGGTTTAATCTTTATAACACTACCTAAGAAGCCAGATGCAAAGGAATGTGTGCTCCAATGAACAATTAGTTTAATGAACCACATAACAAAACTCATCATCCAGAATCTGATGAACGCGCAGCATAATCGTCCCAGAGATAGAACAAGAACTATGTGGGTTCGTTAAAGAAACTGAACGAGCAATGCGATATTCATGCTTAGAATGCTATCTAAACGAGCAATACCAATGCAGAAGGACAATTATCTGTGCCTTATAGACTACGCAAAGGCGTTTGACAAAGTACGACACAAGGACTTGATAGAGATGCTCGACAACCTTGACATTTTCGGAAAAGACGTTGGGATAATCAAGAATCTATATTGGCAGCAAACCGTTTTTGTACGGATAGAAATTGAGCTCAGCAGGTATACAAAAATAGAAAGACGCGTACGACAAGGATGTGTTTTCGCACCGGATCTTTTCAACCTGTACAGCAAAGCAGTTATGAGAGAAATAAAAGCCTTACAAGGATTCGTCATTGGCGGCCACAATCTCAACAATATCTGACACGCGTATGACACGGAGCTGGTAGCAGACATGGAATGGAAAAAACAGGACGGAAGGAATAAAACAGAAGGAAGCAATAGAAAGTAAGAAAGGATTGAACATAAAACTGAGTGTATAGTCATCAGCAAAAAGATGCGAACTAAAAGTCGGAGAAACTAAAATAAAACAAGTAAAAATTCAAATACCTGGGAAGTGTTTTGACAGAGGATGGAAAGTGTGACATTGCCAAAGACGCATTTCAGACATAAAAATCTCATTAAATACAAAAAAAGAATGCTAGATTGCTATGTTGTATCCTTCTTTTTTTTTTTTTTTTTAATCATATCACCCCATGCAAGGCGAAATTGCCACTGATGCGCAGGGGGCTACGTGAGAAGGAAAAGATTGGAAAAGAGAAAAACCGGAAACCACATCCTAACCAGGAAACAAGGGATGAGCCTCTTCACCTCTTCAATAAACGTGGGTGGAGTGTGAACCGGGCGATAGTTTAGTCTATCTACTCCAATTGAAAAAAATAAAATAAGAAAAAAAGATTGAAAAGATTGGAAAAGAGAAAAACCGGAAACCACATCCTAACCAGGAAACAAGGGATGAGCCTCTTCACCTGTTCAATAGACGTGGGTGGTTGTTCAATAGACGATCTGTCCTTCGATATGGAAGTGAATATTGGACGATCTCATCAAGGATGAAGGAGAGGCTTGGGGGAGAAGAAATGAGGTTTTACAGAAGGATGCTGAGGATAACATGGACGGATACTAACGAGTAGAAAACTGATACTAAATATCAGGAAGAGACAAATGAGCCAGGACAATTTAATACTCACAGGTCAGATAAATGGAAAGGGACACAGGAAAAAGCAGCGCGAGACGTACTTGTTAGGCCTGATCAAATGGACGCCGGAGCGGAGTTTAGAAGAGATACCAAGAGAAAAATACTGAGAGCGACAAGAGACAGAGCCAAGTAGAAGTCCATAATCGCCTACGTTCTGAGGAGACGCAGCACATGAAGAAGAATTAATAGAAATTGATAATACAAAGAAGAGAGTCTCATCCACATGTAAAACAAATGCTAAAAATAATGGAGACATTATTACTACAAGAAAAAAACAACACTCAATAATATATATATATATGGTAGAATCGTCGACTGACGCCAATTCAGTCGGGTTGTTTCAATTTATCTATCTATCTATCTATCTATCAAAATCCTATCACTCTATAGTCCAAGCTTTCCTTTTTGTGCAAATGCGTGAATTTTTTTTGTAAATGCTATGTTTCGGAAAGCGCTATTTTTTATCGATATGCATAGCTTGTCTCTCCCTCTTTCTGTCTATGTTTTACCCTCTTCTCTCTTTAATTATTTTTCCTTCTATCTATCTATCTATCTATCTATCTATCTATCTATCTATCTATCTATCTAAATCTCTTCATTATCTATCTATCTATCTATCTCAGTCTCTTCATTATCTGTCTATCTATCTGTCTATATATATATATATATATATATGTCTATCTTTCTCGGTCTATTTTGGGTGTTTATTTTGGGTGTTAGAAATCAATGTAAACTTCCATTTTTAGTCTCCACAAACACACATACGTTTGCGCGTTTCTATCATTCATGAAAAAATAGCACCTGCAAAGCAGAAATCCGCACACGGATTGTCACAGCCACAGTAGCGGTGCTCAGACTAAAGAGGAATAGCAACGTCAGCTTCCAGACTAAATTCAAACTCTACAAATTGCTGGTGGTTTCCACCCTCTTCTACGGTTGTAAGACTTGGCCACTTCATTTTGGGACAGGGAAAATGTTTAGGCGTTTGAGAATAAATGAGAAAGCTCTTCCGTATCTCTTACTGGGAGCACAAAACTAATGACTATGTACAAGGGAAGGTCAAAAGTTTCGTGGGCCTACAGAAACCTCTCTTCTCCATCATTAATCGTCGGAAAGTTGGTTAAATAGCATAACAGCCTCCGCAAGACCATCATGCAATAAACTGTTGAAGGCAGACGCAGGAGCTGATCAGGCAACATCAAAGAGTGAACGGACATGACAGTACTAGAACCCCTGAGGCCAAAATATCATACTGGTGAAGGTTGTCTATTTATTCTTAGGAACCCCACCACACCCCGAAGATTAAACCAATCGATGATGATGATGACGATGATGATGATATTATACACTGAGTAAATTTTATTGAAAATTTGTAAATGAATGTTTACATGAGACACAATCTATGAATCTTAACATGTATAAATAATTTAAGGGCGTTCGGAAATTATCCGTATGCTACCCGAAAGTACATGAAAGCATTTGTTTAAATATCACATAAAACATCTGATTCCGCTCATTTTCAATGACTACAGCGAACAAGAATGGAATTTTTGTCTATTCTCCGTTTAAAGAAATACTGGATACTCTGCTACTTACATTATTTACACTGTTCGGACTGTTGTCCTCATCTTTATTGCCATGCTACTTATGAAAAATTAAGGAGATTACAACAAATATACAACTTTTGGCGAATTAATTGAAACATCTTCTTTAGTTTCTTTTCTTTCACCATACAGTCATTTTCAGACCCACTGAAGTTACAGTGTGTAATCGATTTCTATCTTTTCCTCAAATTAGTTCATTTGCAGTGGTATACAATAATATGGATGTATTTTCAGGATGTATGGTGAAATGAGTTTGGCCTTGAAAAATGTTGCGTCATCCGAAATTGCATCAGATTGTTGTCACGTCCAGACACTCTTGTCTAAACTGACGATTAGTTGTCCCACAGCGGTTGTCCCACAATGGACGTTGCTCCAAGGAAGCGTACAAAAAATGTAATGTTGCTCCAACGCACTGGCAGCCTTAGAGAAAAGGACCGCAGATATGACTGGTGTCAGCCTTTCAACTGTCAGTCGTGTCATGAAAGCGAAGAAACAAATTAGATCCATCAGTCCAAAACGTAAAGGAAAATGCGATTCAAAAAGAACATCAACGAATGTGTAGAAAATTCTAAGAGGACATTATTTTTTTTTGTTTCAGTTAATTTGCACAAGAGTGTATATTTATAAGGGATAGATCTGGTTATTATGGCTTACATTTCTGATTAGAGCGCACTTCAATCTATCTCTTGAGAAAGAAAGTTTACAATTACTTAATTTGTACCAATTTTATACCACTATGAAAACGGAAGATTATAATGTGCATTTCAGAAATAAAAAAGATGGATGTGCGTTGTGGTGCGATAAATCGGAGAGCCGAGTTCGAATTCCACTTGAATTCCTTGCATTCATTTACTCCCAAATACCCTTGGGAAATGTATTAATCCGTCTCTTCTTTCCAGTTATGGGTTAAATAATAGGACAGATTGGGTTCTATAGCCTTGGTCGGCAAATCAGTCTACCGCAGAAAGTAATGGCAGCCTACTGTGGGATAATCTTCTGCCCAGTCAGTCATGTCTCTTTCGAGACATGATCGCCCAAAGCGTGTATCACGTATGGCACTCAACTGACTGAATAAAAAGGATATGCGCTGTGTACGGTGAAGGTGCTTTAGCTGATAGAACTGTACGGAAGTAATTCGCTATGTTTAGACTTTGTTATTATCGCACTTATTGATGAAGAACGCTTAGGCAGATCCCTACTACAAATGACAACCAAATCAAGACATTGATTAAAAATAACTCGCATTACACAACGATACTAAATTCCAAAAAATCTACCATCCATGAGAACTTAGTGGTGCATGGGTGCCCAAATCGTTAAGATATTTAGGTACCAGATGATCTGAACGAAAGAATCTTTTAAATCGCATTTCTATCTATGACTTGTATAAACGCAATGAAAATTCACCTTTTTAAATAAATTGTGAAGAATGATAAGAAATAGGTCGTTTACAACAACGTTCGGCGAAAAAGATCCCTGGGGTAAGTGTCACGAGCCAGCCCAAAAGCAGGTCTTCATCCTAAGAAAGTCATGCTGTGCATTTGGTAGGACTGGAAATGAATCTTGTAGTATGAGCTTTTGTCATGTAACCCGTCATTTGATTCTCAAATGTACTGCTCACATCTAGACGAATTAAAGGCTGCAATTCAAGAAAAAAAAATAACCCAGAATTGGTGAAAAGGAAAGATGTTGTTTTGCATTAAAATAATACCAGACTTCATGTTTCTTTGGCTACCTAGCAAAAATTGTTTCAGCTTGGCTAGGGTTATATTAACCCACGCGACATATTCACCAGTCATTGCACCTTCAGATTTTCATGGCACACATTTTCGTAACAAAAATTTATCGTAAATAACCAGGCCAATAGAAATAAATATATAAGTATAATGTTTGATTAAAAATAGAATATCAACTCAAATACGAGTACTGATTAAAAATAATTTTTAAACAAATAACACGCACACACAGATATATATATATATATATATATATATATATATATATATATATATATATATATATATATATCAAAGAACAGTACACATACACACTTACTTGCTATTCAGTTTTCCTGCTGAATGATACACATTTTCGTAATAAAAATCTATCGTAAGTATTTAGGCCGGTAGATATAAATATATAATACTGTTTAATTAAAAAACAGAATATCAACTTAAATACGAGTATCGATCAAAAATAATGTTAAAAAAATCATTTCAAATTGTCTGTTGTTTATAACTAAGTTTCGTTAATATTTCTTAATATATATATATATATATATATATATATATAGTTTTAGTGTAAAGAATTTGTCGCTTTAACGGTGTCCTCACGAAATTTCGAAGTCGGCATAAACCAGCTCAGTTAAAGTGTCAAATACTTTGAATTAAAATCATCAACACTACATCTCCACTTATAGAACACTTTACGATAAAAAAAACCTACTTGCTAAAATATTTAAACTACTGAAAAAACAACAATCTTGGCACTGAACATTATTATAACTCAAAGCTATATACACAGACACATATATATTGTCACCCGCAGACAGATCTGTTTCGCCGTATCACAGCTCATCAGTACGGTTAAACTCCGATTGCTTTTTTACCCAGGATTGAAACTCGACCAAAATGGCGTCAGACGGCGATTCTACCCCTGGGCTATGGGCGTTCGGTGGAACTAGGCAGACTTTTTAGCGCATATCATTATACGCGCCCAATAGCTAGAGCGCTGTAATTCATTTCACTGAATAAGCGATGCGTACATGCCAAAGTAGCTACTGTTTATCAAAGTCTACTATTTTTCCAGAGTGCTCAATCAGGGTGTGAGAGCGTAAATATATTCACCATGTACACGGTCCATGAGCTTCTTGTGGTAGATGGTTATAGATTAAGATGTAAGAAGCACAGTTTAGGAAGATAACAGTTAACTTTAGACATGGACAGGTTAAGTTTGTTGTGATCGGGGAAGCATCTACTTAGGAGTCGTTTCTTAGCGGTTAGCTGTTAGAGCAGTGCTTACTTCTTCCCAATAGAGTCCAGGAAATTAGAATAGTTTGCCACAATGTGCGTGGTATAGTAGGTCTCACCTGAGAAGGTTAGAACAGGTGGAACCAAGGGATGTAGTTTGTTTGAACACTTTTCATGGAAATAGCGATATATATGTAGGTAGCAAAGTTTCGTCTGTAGGGAAAGGGGTTGTAAGGTGGAAAACATGTCATTACCTATAAGGCTGCGTAATATAAACGATGAATGTGAATGTTCTTAAAAAAAACAACTTGAACACAAAAGACAATTCAAGGTTCAGAAAAATACAAAATTAAAATATCGAATCGTTGATTCACCTAAGATAAATAAAGGTTTATATCATGCCATAAAACAAAGTATAAAACAATTTTTTTTAATTGCATTGTTTATTGAAAGTCACGTTAAAACTACGCCACTGTATAACATATTATTTCATAATATAACCAAATTGTTCAGTATAATTTCTCTTTGAAGTAGAGGAGGGTCTTATCTGATGTCACAATGATTTAGTAATAATGTCCTTGTACCATGCATCTTGTCCATATATATTTTGTAAAATTTCTTCTTCTTCTTCTTCTTCTTCTTTGTGTCTTGTCCATTCAGGCGATTATGGCCTTTCTCGTCTCCCTATCCCTGGTGGCTCTTAGCAAGCTTTCTCCTGTAACACCACTCAATACCCGTTCTGTAAATCATCTGCTCAGGCCTTTCAAATATGTTATCCGTTGCTTTCCCTTGTCTTTTTTCTCTCTACCTGGCCTGTTAGGATCAGGTTCTCCAAACCCTCCTTCCCCATTGCATGTCCCAGGAACTTTAGCTCAGTATCAATTTGCTCAGTATCAATTTGCTCAGTATTAATTTCCTTTTCTCTTCCATCATTTCCAAAGCCTCATCATTGCTCACATGCTCAATCCATGATATCCGCAGCATCCATCTGTAGAACCAATTGCTTCAAGTTTTTCCGTCATCTTCGATGATATTGAAGAACTGACATCACATAGCAATCAAGTACTTTCTTCTTTGTTTCTAGTGAAATTTTCCTGTGTCTTAATACTTTACTTAGCTTCTGGAACGCGTCCTTCGCCATACCAATTAGCCTTCGGATCTCTGTGTCGCACTTTCTGTCTTCTGTTAGAAAATTTCCCAGGTATTTAAACTTTTGTACCTGCTTGATTCTAGTATCCCCCACCTGTATTTGGCATTTTGGGTTGCTCTTTTTGCTGATGACCATACATTCGGTTTTCTTGCAGTTTATTTGTAGTCCTTTTTTGTCACTCTCTTCAGCTACTTTCTGTAGGATATCTTGTAGATTTTTCGTTTTGTGCCTGCAATCAGCACTGTATCATCTGCGTACCTTGTGTTGCTCAAATTGTGGCTTCTGATGATAAATCCTGGCACAACATGTAGGGTTCTCAGAATAGTCTCACTGTACAAGTTGAATAGATCTGTAAAACTTCGATTTAGAAACGAAACTTTATCTTGAAACTCGATTTCTCAATCTCGCACTTCCCGCCTGTGGAACTCGCTCCCGTATTCTTGCTTTCCTGAGGGCTACAACCTCCAGAAATTTAAATGCAAAGTCAATACTCATCTACTAACCACTGGACTCTAGATCTCTCCCCACCCCCGTATAACCTTCCCTTCTCTCCACCTATGCATCTGTCATCGCACCTGCTTTCTCAGCTTTCTATTGCTTCTTCCTAACTAGTTTGTACTCCTCACTCTTTTCTAATTAATCTTTTTACAGTTATGTAGCCCCCCCTCCCCTGCACATCAGTGGCATTTTCGCCTTGCTCGGGGTGAAATGATTAAAGAAAAACGGCATCGATTAGGGAAAAATAATCTGTCTTTATTAATCATACCGAACCCAAACTTTCAAACAGGATGAAATACCACAGTTCCAAAAAGAACCCGCTTTAATTAATACTAGGTTGACTAAAACTAATAGTCAGAAGTCCGGTTGAGGGTATTACCTGTAATGATCCTTCAAAAACTTTAAGAATGCCGCATCGTCTATGAATATCGGCCTCCAAGACCTGTTCTTTACTCGAACCCTGACTACCAACAGCAACAGCAGGCTTGCCAACGTTATTTCTTCAAAGACACTCTTTACTCATACACACGATTTCACATCAACATATTCTTCGTATTTTCCGGTTTCTCAAACAAGACAACGCCGTCATGTACACAGGCAAACATTTGAGTAAATAGGCCGCGTACAAACACACACTCAACCGATATCTAATCATATAATATTATGAAAAAGAAAAAACTGAAGACTATCTGGATGCGTCAACAAATTGTATAAGACTCACTAAAGTAAGACCGACATGTTTGTCAACAACCGCTTTTTGCACCAAGAGTAATGTAACTTTTAAATTAAAATTTAAACTTTCACCGTTATTTGAGATTTGTTTTATTTTTTGTTTCACTTTTTTCAGCGATTAATTTCACACATTACTGGTTTGAAATTTACTTCAATTTCTCTCTTTAAAAAAACAGCTTTTCTTTTAATTTTTTATCAATTTCTATTTTTAAAGTTTTAATTTAAAATTTCGATTTTAGACTTGTATTCTTATTTTGATTCCTTTATCAAAATCTTGAATTAAAAAAGTAAAATGTAAAATTTGATAAGATTTTTCCAGTCATACTTAATATTAAGCATTAAAAAAACCCATAGTCAATTTCCAACGAAAAAAAAGAAAGTATGGAATTAAAAAGAATTAAATTAATCCTATTTATTTAGTTTTTGTTTGTTACCCACCAAAGCCACCGAAAATCACACGATTTGGGATTCTAACAGGAGTGAGTTAAATAAAAGAATGAAATTAGGACTTACAATTTCTGCCCAGAAATTGTATCATGTTATGAGTAGCAGGAACTAGCTACTTTCCTCGGGTTATTGTATCAAGGCACTATGCTAATAAATTATAAAACTGTTTTGTTTGACTTTATAGAAGAAAATAAAATATAATAAAAGAGGGCTAATTAGGCTTTTGTTTAATCGCCATCTGCATGAGCAAAATCAATGGACTACAATGTTTGGTCAGTGTTTTCTCTATTGACACACACATACAGAGAAAAATGTGCAGATGTGTGTATGGGCGTGTGAGCGTGGATAGGAAGACATAATCTAAATTTGGCACCAATGAACCGTATGCTTCAGTGAAGTTTATTTGCAATCGGTTGCGACGAAACAAAATGGCGGGGTGCATTTGATTTGAAAGTTAAAAATATTGGTAACTAAAAATGAATAGAAACTTATATACAATTTATATATATATATATATATATATATATATATATATATATATATATATATTGTCATCTGCAGACAGATCTGTTTCGCTGTATCACAGGTCATCAGTACGGTTAGACTCCGATTGCTCCCTAACCCAGGCTCGAAACCCGACCGAACTGGCGTAAGTCGGTGACTTTCTCTCTCTCTATATATATAAACAAATGAATAAGAACGATGAAAATAATAGCAACGCCCAAAACATTTATTTAAAACAGTGCTCAATAGAAAAGTAGAGCAATGAATATTTATTATTAACTATAACATTACAACATGTACGAAATACAAACTACTACAAAATTGTACATTTTGTTTCGACATTGAAAGAAAAATGTCTCATCAAGTAGTTAACAAAGATAGCAATAAACGTTTCCTGTTCGAAACACCAGGGCAAGTCTGATTCGATATATATATATATATATATATATATATGATGAAAAATTAACCAAAACTTTATAAAAACAAAACATTTCATGTTATTACTACTACCAATAAGTTTTATGTAATACTATAACCGTATTATTATTACTGTTAGAATTAATAAGAAAACTAACAATTGATTTTTCTAGCGAAAATTCAACCCCTAATTTTAATTTTTAATATCATGTATCTTAAAATAGACAACTAAACATCCAAGTCAAGATATACTGACTTCCATAACTACTATCTTTGTTAATCTAGGCCAAGGCCGTCTTGCCGTCTAGATATAATATAGACGCTAATATCTAATACACATTTCTCCTATTTTTCTCATTTTCTTTTTCTTTTTTTTCCTTTCTTTTTTATTCGACTTTTTTCTGGATAATTTTGACCCATTCATTGCTGTATGAAGTTGGTCTGAGGAGCTGTCTATAAGAGCTGCGAAATATGATATTACCAATGGATTTATAAAAACATCCAGCTTATGTTCATTTTATATATATAAAAGCAATCGGAGTCTAACCGTACTGATGAGCTGTGATACAGCGAAACAGATCTGTCTGCGGATGACTATTTACGCTCTCACATCCTGATTGAGCACTCTGGAAGAATGGAAGACTTTGAAAAACAGTAACTACTCCGGCATGTACGCATCGCTCATTCAATAATGAATTAGAGCACTCTGGCTATTGGGCGTGTATAATGATAATATGCACGCTAAAAAGTCTGCCTTCTTCTACTGAGTTCCCATAGCCCAGAGGTAGAAACGCCGATTGACGCCACTTCGGTCGGGTTTCAATCCTGGGTTAAAAAGCAATCGGAGTCTAACCGTACTGATGAGCTGTGATACAGCGAAACAGATCTGTCTGCGGATGACTATATATATATATATATAATTTATCTTCAGAAAAAAATGACAAAGTTGAGTGATGAACATATTTGTTTAGCACCAGGATTGTTGTTTTATCAGTAGTTTTACTAAAAAAGTATTTTGGTTAGCAGATTTTTTTATCATAAAGTGCTCAATATCGAGTTGGAGATAGAACGTAGATAGTTTTAATGCAAAAAATTTGTCACTTTAACTGAGCAGGTTCATGCCAACTTCAAAGTTTCGTGAAGGCACCGTTACGATGCTCTCACTCATCGGAGCTGAGATAAAAAAAAAAAAAGAAGCTCCAATGAGTGAAGACATCGTAACGGTGTTCTCACGAAACTTCAAATTAGGCATGATCCTTCTCCTTTGAAGTGACAAACTCTTTCCACTAAAGCTATATATATATATATATATATATATATATATATATATATATATATAGCTTATAATTTTATATATATAGCTTATAATTTTATAACATCAAAAGTTATAAGTTCTTATTTGAAATAGATGCCCCATTTATATATGAAACAGCATGTTTTGCGCCTTATTATTATTAATTTTTGCAATTAAGTCGTCGAGTAGTGAAGAATATATATATATATATATATATATAGTCATCCGTAGACAGATCTGTTTCGCTGTATCACAGCACATCAGTACGGTTAGACATCCGATTGCTTTTTAACCCAGGATTGAAACCCGACTGAATTGGCCTCAGTCAGCGATCCTACCTCTGAGCTATGGGCGCTCGGTAGAAGGAGGCAGACTTTTAGCGTAGATATCAGAGTGCTGAATGAGATATCCTCTCTTTATTATAATTAAGACCGTTGTGTATTTATTTATGTATGGATAGAATAAGTAAAGAACAGGTTGAAAAAGTGCCTTTAATCTAACATTAAATAAGTGTCTTCAGAGATTGGTTTGAATTTTTTCCTTATATCTTAATGTATAAAAATAATAGGTACATCAGTATATAAGTTTCCGTCATTTTAGACGGCATATCGATATAAATATCTTGCAGTCATTTTCGACGGCACGGGCCCACTGGTTATATATAATTTTCTGTTTTGTTTTTTGTTATTCCCATATCTTTCCCGAATAAGTCAAAGTAATTAACTTAGTAACAAGTAATAATTAAAAGAAAACCCTCCTGTTGACATACTGTTTTAGATTTTATTTTTATTTTTTTTGTCTAGTCCAAAGTTAAACCTTGCCAAATATTATTTCTAACACTGGAGATATAGTCACATGATTAGAAACCGTCTATAGTATCCTATAGCCCCTAAAAATCCTCTGACCAGGTTTACCGTTTAAATCAGACTTGCTCCCCTCTCCGCTTATTATAAAATCCAAATACTTCGTCTCATTCCTTAGAAATTGGCACGTCTACAACTTGAACTTTAACCTGCGCATTCTTAATCGACCCAATACCTGTTCCAGGTGGTCGAAATGTTGTTCCAGCGTTTCTGAAAATACCAGAATGTCGTCCAGATAGGCCAATGCAAAGTTCTCGAGTTTCTCCCAGCACATCTTTCAGCAACTGATGTTGTTGAAAGATTCCCGAAGCATTAACCAGTCCGAACGACATAACTGGAACAGTCCTAGGTGGAATGCAAACGCGGTCTTTTCTTTGTCTGTCTCCTTCAGGGCTACTTGCCAGTAACCTGATATTAGATCTAGGGTGAAGAATACTTAGCCTACGGTAACAAAATCAGTATATCGTCAATCAATGGAAGAGTCACTAATAACGATCTGGAAACCGCGTTCAGCCTTCTGGAGTTCACGCAGACCCGATGTCCACCACCTTTCTTATCTATGGGAAAGCTGCGCTGCAGGGGATTTTTTCATGTTTCAAGCAAATTGTTTATAAAACAATTTTGAGGTTTACATTATCTTACCTTGGCTACACGGTTTTATCAAATTAAGTTTGCTATAAATACATTTCTGTCTCCACATTTCCTAACCTGGAAACAGCTGCCTCAACATAAATTTAGCTAGTCACCCGGCGTCCGCATTCTTTAACTTTTCAAAACAATATTTATTTTATTTTCTTAGCCGCCTTACATATTTTTGCTGTTTCGTAACACCTGCTTAATGTAAATACACTTTCAATCGAAATTACGCACGAGGTCAGAAATTATATAACACTCAGTATCCTACTGTAGAACCCCGTTTCTGTTGTCTCCCGTTTTCTCTTCATCTGTGTAGTGATTGTCCAACATTCACTGCCATATAAGAGGATGGATGTCATATAGCAAGTCAGAATTCAAGTTTTGTTCTGACGATTTTTTTTTTTGTTCATCGATGATTTAGTTAGCTTTTGGAATTAAACCTTCACTAGCCCAATCCCTATTTAGGCTTCAATTTCGCATGTTTTACCTATTATTCAAACTATTATTCAATCAATTTGTAACTCACATCTTAGGTCTTTTCTCATTTCTGTCTTCTTGCAGTCGAGGGTTTGTTGTGGGTTTTTTGCTTGTTTTTTTCTCGTTTTATTTTACTACCTTGTCTAGGCGGTCCTGTAGTTTTCTTTCCGTCATTTGCGTATCTTCTACTACAGCTACCGATAATAAATCCGGGTAGGGTCTCCAGCTTCCTCGTCTCATGTCATCCGTCGGTTTCGTGAGACTATGGATCTGCGCTCGAATTGTTATTCTCTCTCCGAGGCGCAAGCCTGGACAAGGTTTTTTTTATGAGAGTTCGGCTGTTTCCCATACACCACGAGTACTCTCTCAAAGCCACTGATGTTGTCCAAAGGAAACACAGAGGTCATTATACGTTAGAATCGGCATCATCGCAGAAGTTGCCAGAACGAGATGGAACATAACATCAGACTGTATTAGGAACCCCGTCCCCGGATTTAAATTCAAAGTTGTCCCTATCCTAGTCTGGTTGTCAACCATGGCTACAGGACCTAAACTGTCTTATTATTTACTCATAGTTGGAAGTTTTAAATTCTTCTTCCTAGACAGGTTCCAACCCAAGTTTATAGAAGCCAGTCTGTCCTGTTATTTACCCATACGTGAGAAAAGATTGAGTCATATCTTTACCAAGGGTATTAGCACTCGAACTGAAACTCGAACTCTGATTCATCAATACGAGCCGCAATCAGTTACATTTACAGATTTTTCTTGAGAATTTACGACGAAAAATATTAAACACTATTTATTTCGTAGATTGTTTGTTTAAAAGAAAAATGTTATATTTACAATAGGTTGAATATATTCTAATATAAAGAAAACTAATGATATTTATCATTTACTAACTTGTAAGTAAATATGAAAACAAGTTTTTATTCGTAAATTTCTTGATTGGGTAAATGTTTATAAAGAGTGTATATTTACTTTGTTCGGGCTGTTTTTCTCATTGTTATTGATGTATTCCTGACGTTTCGGCCGTTGTTCGCTCTGACCTATACTACCGGCCATAATTATTAGGCCATCACAGTTTTTTTTTTAAATCTATTTCATACTATTTTTAGTATTTATTGCCAAGTGGATAATACTAAATGAAAATAGAATGGTTCTTTTGTTATTATTACTTTGCAAAATTTTACAAGGCCAGGAAGCAAAGATGGACTTGTCCGAATCACCCTAAATTTTCTTCATTCTTTCATTGATGAAACTGCACTATAGGTGATTATTAAATATTTATAAATTCATTTTATGCACATGTTATTGTGCACTATTAAAAAAGAGAACTATTCTATTTTCATTTACAATTATTCATTTGGCAATAAATACTAAAAATGGTATGAAATACATCATTTTTTTAAACACTGAGGTGGCCTAATAATTATGATCGGTAGTGTACTTCAGGAATTTCTAACCGATCCTGTTATTTAGTTAACCTGGGTACATTATTCTAGTTTCATGTTTCATGCCTTTTCTGGATATCTTAGTTTCAGTTATTTCCATTTCGTAACTCAATTCTTCGATTTTTGTTTACGCACTCTCAACTACTCACTACGCAAGCCATTTTTTTTAAGTGTCCGTGTTTTGCCGTAATAGCTTTGTCTTTGATACTGTTTGTATAACGCGTTAGTACGTTCATTAGTTGGTTATCTTGCGAGTTTGTCGTTTTAAAGTTCGTTGACACTTTATTTGAGAAGCTGTCTGCGCACTTGGTCAGCTAATCAATTTAGAAGATTAATTAACTGTCAAAAAACGCACCTAGGGCGAAATTACGATCCGATATTGGAAGAAAGTGAATTGAAATAGAAACAATTATAAGCGAAACATAAAGAAAAAACACGTTACCTGCTTCCATCCAATGGATTCTAAAACTGAAACTTGCGTAGAAATACGTATAAAAGGCGGTAACATCAGGCAAAAGGAGAAAATAGAAAATAGAAAGACAGAAATCGTTGTCATTTTTCTACTGAATTAATGTATATAGATTTTACAAACATTTAAAATAAATCGAATGTTCGCTAAATTGAGCGCCATTTGATTTATTCTCACAAAATTTCAAGATTTTAATTTTTTTTTACAATAAGATTACAAGAGCAGGGATCGGCTCAAAGTAGAGGGTTACATTAGGAGACAATTTGTGCAGATAAGAGTGGAAGATAAAGGTTGATGCGAGTTTTGAACAGGTTGTACGGATCCGGAAAACAACCTCTTAGGAGTCGATTCCACTCAACGTAGTGGTTTTCCTGCCCACGCTGTGTTCTTTGATCTCAGGAAAGACATGTTGAAAAGCCGGTAGCCGTTTCTCTACCACTTCAAACCACACCGGACACACGTGTACACGTGTGTTGAAAAAAATTAAACACGGCACGTAACTGGTTTCTACGGAGTCTGTGTAATTTATTATTTTTTTAAAACTTGTTCTCATCGATGTTTCTTATCATGAATGCCTCATGTAGTCTTTGCGCGTTCTCACTCTTCGAAATTTCTTGACGTACATAGATGGGCGACCACTTGGAAATAGCAAGTGCTGTCTGCTCAGATGTGCAGGTGGTGTAATGGATAACGACTCCGAATTAAATATCGATGAGCCGAGTTCAAGTTCCAATTGATTTATCTTTCACTTGCAAATATTCTGGGGAAAGGTATGTATCCATCTCTTCTTCTCCGGATATGGGTTAAATGATATAATTTTAACAGAAAATTGTTAATATCCCGCAAAAATTCTTACAGTTCAAAAATATGTTTCGGTTTTAAATAAGCATGAAATGGTTGATAAGTCGTAAAATACAATCAACCAATTAAAATCTGCGTTGGCATTGTTTAACTAGTACTCCAAATATAACGCATTATAATTTAAATGTATCGTTTGTTTTGTTCATGGCTATGCTTAATGTTATCGATATATACCTTTGCTCTGCTGGCCTGGGCATAATAAGTTTGCTGGTACCTAAAGCATTCACATTTCCCAACAAAATTCAGCGCATGCGTTAATAAAAAACAGATGAAAGATTTGAAAATTTCAACTATGAATAAATTTTCATGGGAAAAAGAAGTATATATTGAACAAAGATTAGTAAAAAAAGTAAACACTAAAAAATTAATCCGAATAAATTAATAATTAATATGGAAATTTTTAATTTATACAAGTTTGCTTGAAAACCAAATAAAGCATTTTGTTAAGGATTTATTTTCATTTTTTGTTTATATATATATTTCGAATCCTTTTCTAGGTTTTCAATGAATCTTGAAGTGGCAGACATATTTCATGGAAGTGGAACACTTCGATGTAGTGTAATGTTTAGCAAGTTTTAATTATTAGATCTTTACAACTGAGTAGTGAGTTCGATCCTCACTGGGGTCTGCATATTTTCAGCCCTGTATTCCATCTAAGCTATGCTTATTAAATTGCAAGTGAGAGGGAAAAAAAAGGCGTGAACGGCTATTAGAAAAAAAAATAAAGAAAATAAACATCTGACCAGTTTTCATTACTTTTTCTTCAGGGCTTTATTGAAAAAATAACAATTAAAAAAGATAAAAAATATCAATAACATATCAATATACGCATACAGATCAAAAATGGATTATATTAAGACCTAACAATAATTCCTTCTGTTTACCATGTATAGATCTCATGAATATGGCCAATAAAACTTTCAAATAAATGTGTGAATGAGAATAGTTTAAAACTGAAAACATAGCCTGATGACACACTGACGATTATAAATAAGGCTAAATAATACCAATTAATTAGAAGCTGTGATTTATAACAAGAAACAAATTGGATTATTCCAGTGAATTTATAAGGATTTTACAAGCGCAAACATTAAACAAAATACAGGAAATATTTGATATTCTCTCTGCATTTTTTTGCATCAGTTTTTCACGGATTTTCTAAATGCCCGTTGCTATCGTTTATCGATAAACTACCAGCCGCAGTCAACTGAGTTGTGGTAATTGCATTTTTATTGACTGCAATGCGGTTACATACATTTCTGGGAGTTTTTCCATGTATGTACGTATAGAAAAAAAAGCCAATCAGTTTGGCAAAAAGAAATCCATATTTTACACGGAAACGTTAGCTATTTTGCCAACATAAAAAAATATGAAATCCCATAATCACTTATGAATAAGTTTTATGGGGGAAAAAACTATTGAGCCGCGAAGTAAGTTATAATTACAATTCGATTTGATTATTATTTTTTATTTATCAACGAGAATATGTAAATGGCGACGAGGAGTCTGATTTTTCACACGGGACCCATTTTCACATCGACGCCGAAGAGTGAAACTTTGTTATCCTTCTATTGCGATTTTATTCATAAAAGCTGCTGGCCACGATTGGGGTACATAATGTGATATTGGAAATAAATATTTCGACTGGGGCTTCAATTTTGAAGCAATAGAAAAGAAAAAAGAAAACGAATGAAACAGTCGAAATAGAAGTACTAAATATCCTATTCCTTATTTTATCCATAAATGGAATTAGGCTCAAATAGGAATTATAACTATAAGATTAACCAAACGAATATATTTTAATTTTGTTTTGTTTTGTTGTGTGTGTGTGCGCATGCGTTTGTTCTTTTGTGCACGGCAATTTTTGACTATTGTTAGAATGTTATCTTTGGAAAATAAATAAATTGGAAATGAAGACCATTTATAATCACATGGATTTTACAAGTAAAACCTTTCGTTAAATTAAATATAGTTACTTTTTTTTGTTGCTTTTTTTCATTTTTTTATTCGAAGTCTCGACGTAGATGTTTCATTTTCCTAAAGACATTCTCCAAATCTATAAAGATGAGGATTTATAATCCACACAGAAAATTACTTTAATCACAACTTTCCAAGCAGTATAAAATATGGAGTTTTGATAACGCTTAGCAATTGTTTAGTTAATGTTTGTTTTACTCTGTCGACGGGGGTTAGAATATGACATCTCCTGCAGAGGAGAGAAATACTGTGAAAAGTGGGCGAATCCGTTCTAACATGTAACGTTCTTTCAAATATTGTGAGTTTAGCACCAACTATTTTCCTGTCTCCAAACTGACATCTCATCACCAAAGTTGACACAAAGTGAAGTTGCGTAGTACCCGCAGCTGAAGAATTGGGAACTGGTCAAATAATATCAGAATACCTTATCAGCATTTAGCAATATGTACAGAAGTTATACACTTTTTTTTTTATAGGGAATCAATAATTTAAATGTTAAATGAACGCCGTAATCACTTCCTGGCACTAATTACCCATATAATTTGTTACAGGACAACAGATTTGTAATATTGACGCCTCGCTATCAGGTGTCTTGAAAAAAACGTTTTAGCAACCTCAGTGTAATGTTGCAGCTCTGTCATTCATTCTGTGAACTAAGATAATTGCAGAGTTGGATATAAAACCGACGAATGTTTTCCTATTTTATTTCAGCGCAAAACGGGCCCATTTCGACTGATTCTTTGCCATTTATTCTCGGCGGTGGTGGTGGTGGGGGAGTTGTTAAGCGGTTTCCCCTTGAATTGCACGTTTTTCTTTTCCTAGGCTAAGATCTCTGTCTATCCTATTATTTAACCCTGAGCTGAAGTGGTGAAGGATATATTGATTCACGAATTTCCCAAAGGCATTTGTGTGAAAATGAACTCATAAAACTTGCCCAAATTTTGAACTCGGTTTGCCCATTCCACTTATCTCGCCGAAAACCGTTTCACGAACCCTACAATATATATATATATTCATCCGCAGACAGATCTGTTCTGCTGTATCACAGTTTATCAGTGCGGTTAGACACCCGATTGCTTTTTACCCAGGATTGAAACCCGACCGAATTGCCGTCAGTCGGCGATTCTACCTCTGAGCTACGGGTGCTCGGTAGAAGGAGGCAGACTTATTAGCGTGTATATTATCATTATACACGCCCAATAACTTAGTGTGTTCTAATTCATTGGTGAATGAACGAGATATATATATATATATATATATATATATATATATAGGCAAATGTAAAGATTTTATTATGAGTTTGATGTTAAGTTTTGTTTAGCAGTATATCAACCTCTGTGGGTTATTTAATGCCAAAAAGATGAAATTTTAACATATTATTTTTTAAATGTTCGTTTATAGTGAGAAAGTTGATTTATTCAGATTTTAATTAAATCTTTTGTTTTTATTTTTTATGAAGTGTCTTACAGATTTGAATTCAAAAATGTTTTGCTGAGAATATTTTTTCCTTCAAAAAGTATATTGGTTTTTCCTTCAAAAATGTATATTTTTCTATAAAATCTATTTTTATGTATATATTTCTATAAAGATCTATTTTTTAAATGTTCATGGTGTTTTGACCCCTGTTTGGGAGTTGACTATTTGTCCATAGCTGGGACCCTAACAGGTGCTACTACACCGGGTCAGAGTGGCCCTGAGAACAACAGCAATGAAGAGGTGGTTTCATGCTCCTCACAACCTCCCAATCAGAGGCCTTGGTACCGGATACAGTTTACCGCCATGTCTAGGACCAATTTTATTATGCAACAATAGCAAAAATGATAGTAATTTTATAATAATAAAAGTGCTTTTAAAAAATGATCTATTTCATACCATTTTTAGTATTTATTGCCAAGTGAATAATTGTAAATGAATAAGAATGAATTTTTTGTTAATACTGCAAAATAACATGTCCATCAAATAAATTTATAAATATTTAATAATCACCTATATTGCAATTTCATCAATGAAAGAATGAAGGAAATTTAGGTTGATTCGAACGAGTTAATCTTTGCTTCTTTTCTTTGTAAAATTTTGCAAAGTAATAATAAGAAAAAGAACCATTCTATTTTAATTTAGAATTATCCACTTGGCAATAAATACTAAAAATAGTATGAAATACATCATTTCTTTAAAAATAAACTGTGGTGGCCTAAGGTGACAATATCTCCCGCTGGTATATATTTTTTGTTTGGTTTAATACAACGGAGAGGGAGAAATTAATATTAGTGGTATTATTAGTTGTGCTTTATTGTAATTCACGATGTGAGCTTATGTATAAAAACTATTTTAATACTATCATGTACTTGTAAAATCCGAGGAATAGATAAATTAGCTGACAATTTGAAAGAGAGAGAAGAAAATATAGTTCTCTTTCTTTTTCATTATAGTTTTCTTTCTTTTACGATACGGATTATTCTGGGCTAGGTGGAATTTTGACAAAATGGTCACAGTCATAACAAAATGTCAGGATTTACTTGATGAGGTTAGGTAGGGTTAAATCCCTAATAGTTGTTTCTGAGAACAGAAATTGTGGGAATTGAAAAATTTAAAGATGATGTAATCGAAAGAAAGAAGACAGAAAGACATTACGTCATGTGAGCTGTTGATATTTCATTCGTCGAGCCATGGCTCCACGCAAATCGTGTGGATGGAAAACGGTCTCATTGGTCAAAAGATTTGAGTCAGCCAAATCCCCCGAGAGGATTGGGGATGGTTATAAAAATCCAGAATCGGCGAGAAAAATCAGTAGTTGTTGGCTGGAGAGTAGTTTTTTTGTGAGTCGAAATGTAACGACCGTGGAAAAGAGTTCCCAACTGGGGGAGCAGCCATGACACACGGCTGGTCGCCTACCACAGAACTTATGACTAAAGAGTTAATGTTGAATAAAGCCTGAAGCCGATTAACTTAAAGAGTTAATGTTGAATCATGCGCCTTCGATAGGAATCCCGAAAGAACGTTATTGTTTTTTTTTTTTTAATCATAGGAAAGTTGAAATTTCTGATTCCTCGTTCGCTCTATTTCGGTAAACTCCGTTAAACTCTGATAAGAACCCGAAAGAACTTTGTTATTTTAGAAGTTGCATAGAGATTTGGCAGCCCCGATTATAGAGAATAGGTGAAAAGACTTTAATGAAAATTTAATGAATACGTGAAAATACTTTAATGAAAATTTGAAGAGCTCTGTTACTTTAACGAAACTTAGAAAAAACACTTTTATTTTGAAGATTGAAGATTCTTCGTTGCAAACTGGCTTTCTGACAACTGTATTATCTGTTCCTGTGACTAATAATTGTTTTTTTTTTATATAAAGACATTCTTCGTAACTCTCCAGGCGTGTTCGACGTTATTCATGTTTATTTTTAACCACAAGTGTACACAAGTGTCCGGTCTGGTTCTGGTGACACTGGATTTGCACAACCCGACTTCTGAGATCAAATCACAACGTGGGCAGTGATCTGTTGTTGCAATAGACGTCTTGAAGACCAGCTTTTGCGACGAGATCATCACGACCAGCAACAGCGGCCCAAAAGCGTCGACACAGCGGGTACCGTTTCGACATCATCGCAGCGGGATCCGTTCCCGAAACAGCGAGCGACCGAACTAACCGGCCAGCCGGGTGGCAGTGTCACAATTGGTGCCGTCATGACCGTCGACGAGAACAAGCATCACAATTAGCCAGCCCGGGCAAGCGTGTTATACTAATAATTATGTCCAGTAGTATATATATACATGTGTGTGTGTGTGTGTGTGTGTGTGTGTGTGTGTGTGTGTGTGTGTGTGTGTGTGTGTAAGAGAGAGAAAGAGATAATCACTGCGCGCGTGTGCACAAATTTATATATAAAAAATAATGGATGCAAAATTTATTAATCAAACAGTTTTTTTAGTCAATATTCTCATTTCAGTAGGCCCTATGTTTATTTATTTATTTCGCATACTTATTTATTTATCTGAATATTCGAGAAATAGTTTTAAAGAAAAATTTGTGCTCTCCGGCAATGAAACCGTCATTAGATCCAACGTGCTTATACTGAACAGACCACGAAGGATCTTTCCCAATATAATAATGCCTCTGAGTGATTCGTCATAGTTTCCCAATGTATGTTTATATATATATATATATATCGAAACACTATAAGATGTACAACATGCTAGTACCATCTGACGTATGCTGATACCTGGTATCAGCACACGTCAAGTGGTCATTAATCCATGTTCGGTTCATTGTATCGTCAGCATATTTCTGTAAAACTTCATTGCTGTTGCTTCGAGTTTTGCCTCATCAGAAGATCATATAACTCTTTTATCTGTTTCCAACGAAATATCCCTGGCTTTCCATACTCTGCTCAGCTTTTGGAATGCTGCCTTGACCATGCCAATTCGCCTTCGGCTCTTTGTATCGCACATTCCGTCCTTTGACAGAACTCTTCCCAGGTATTTAAATTTCTGTACTTATGGTAATGGGAAAGTGACTGAAGCCGAGACGCTAAATCAGAACCAATAATATTGCTGATTTTTCTTTAGATTTTATCAAAGATTTTAGAGCACCGGACCATATATGGCAGCACTATTCTAAAAATGTATGAGTGGAAGACTTATAGATATTTAAGATAGATTGTAGAGATATACATTGTCTAGCATGACACAGTGAACCATTTTTATTAGCAGCTTACCAAGCAATGATTTCAATATAGTCTTTCAATTTCATGTCAATCAAGTACGTTAGCCTGAGAAGGTGCAATGAATCACTCCCCCAAAGTCAACATCATCCGTGGTATTGAAGCCATAGAGGGCTCTCTCAGATGATAAATAGAGAGCAGTTTAGTTTTGGGAGGCGTTTCAATTAACAGGTTATCCTTTTCCCTAGTTAACAACAAACTGAAGGTCGTTTTGGACATCTGTTGCCATTAGTTACTATCGAGACAGGAGTAAATGGCTGTGTCGTCAGTGTAAATACCGAGTTGAGGGCTGATGCTATCGGGAAGGTCATTAATGAAAATTAAAAACAAGATAGGAGCAAGGATGTACACCTGCATTCGTACCAAACGATAAGAAAAAGTGGTTGTTCAGAATTTCACGATTTGATAGGAAAAACGGGATCAGTTCAAAATTTTGTCCGGAAACATTGTAACTTTCCAGTGGAGAGACGTATACACAAGACCCTGTCAAAGACTTTCGAGAAGTCCAGTACGTGCTTTAAAAAAAACAAAAACAAAAACTGGATAGATCTAACTTTGAGCCAATGAAAATTTCTATTCCTTAAGACTTTGAACATATTCACTAATAATAACTATAAAATAACTTAACCCTCTAGGGCCATTCGTATCATATTTGATACAGTATTTCCCTATAAGGAAACATTTGGTATTTCCCTATAAGGAAACATTTGGTATTCATTGACTGAGCAGTCAGTACTGCTTTCATTTGAAATTTATAAAATATTTCTCTTAAAAAAATTTTCAGGAAAATATTTCTTTCAAGGCTTGTTTTCATATTGTATCAAATATGATACGAATGGCCCTAGAGGGTTAACACATTACTGCATGAATTCCTTAAAATTGAAACTCATTTTGTCTAATCTGCTTTGCTGAAATCGCAAAGGTCATGAATGAAATAAATCATTTTGTATTTTAAATTTTAAGTAATGCATTAATGAATTAAATAATCTCAGCATTCTAGCTTAGTATGAATTCATTAAGCAAAATAAAAGGCATGAAACTTACCAATTATTAAATCCAGTGGTTTGACCTAAACCTTTAGACTTTAATGTACATAATAATGGCCGGTTTCTTCCATGCTGAGCCTGACCTCTATTAGATCGGCTAGCTCAGACACGTTTTTGCTTTTATTCAACATTCACAAAGCCAACTGCGGTTTACACTGCAACTATGTTGCGCAGAAAGATCGCCTACGGTGGCATAACCAAGGGTTTTTGTGTAGTATGCTCAAATGATGACTTTTGACTTCGTATTTGCTCTACGACAAGTTATACCGAAAAGGTAACTATTAAGGTCTACCGAAAAGACAACCATCGAGTCTCCGAAAAGTCCCGCTTGCTAAATTTCACTTACAAGGCTTAGGTCAACCCTTGGTATTGTATTCGTCACTTTTCCAAAGGTGCTGGGATCTCACCAAGTAGCACCTTCCCAACAAATCGACCAAACACAGTGAGATTCGAACCGTGGTCTCATTGTCGGAAGGCAAGCGTTCTAATCATTCGGCCAGGCATCTATAATGTATTATGTGTGTGTGTGTGTGTGTGTGTGTGTGTGTGTGTGTGTGTGTGTGATCCACATACAAGCTTCTTTCGCTGTATCATAGCTCATCAGTGTGGCTAGACATCCACCTGCCTCCGGCCTGGATGGAAACTCGACCGATTTGGTGATAGTCGGAGTCGCAAACCCGTAAACCATAGGAACCAGAGAAGGGAAATTTTAGCGTGTTATATATAAGCAGCGTATACATACGCCAGTCACCGAAAGAACTCAGTTCATTGCTGACGAGTTATACCTATATTGCCGATTTGTTAACTGATTTTTCAAATTTTCTTCTAATTGTAATGAGAGCATACTATTCGTCATAATATATATATATATATATATATATATATATATATATATAATATTCCGTGATAGAATAGTGAAACGGTCCACACTCAATCCACATACACAATTCCTACTATTTATCACATGTTGTGTAATGGATGACCCGGATGTATTAACAAGTTGGCTACTATTAGCAGCAGGATTCAACATTCTATATATGTATAGGTTGTTTAATTCTAAAATTCAACGTCCTCCCTATGTAGTCGTGTCCACAACTACATTCAGATTTGTAAATTACAGACTTAACATGATGAGGGTGGGAGGGCATCCTTACGGAAGGAAGAAAGAATTAGTCGAGTACTAAATATTAGTCGATTATAAGCAGAAAAGTAACATTTGCTAATAGACAGCGAAATCTGCCTCGCTAAAGTCTCATACTCTGAACCAATAAAAGGAAGACGCAAATAAACTGGACATTTTTTAACAGTATGCGGCTTAACCCTGAAAAAATTATTGATGACATCATGAATAACAGAATCCAAAACGTCCTAAGAATATCCATTTTTAGAAAGTGTCATCTTAATATAATCCGTTTCACCGTAGAGGAAGGAATCGGAACAAATCTTAAAAGCTCTATAAGTCAAGGTCTTAATTAAATTAATTTTACGTTGCCGGTGACAAAAAAAAAATCCCAACGTGTATATAGTCCCGAGAAAGTAGCCTTCCTAAATACAGAAGTCAAAATCTCGTCACCGTTTCTATGGACAAGAATGTGTTGGGACGCCCGCGCCTATTCGGCTATAATGGACTATTCCATTACTATGTAAAGTAATGGTGGCATCTACGAGTGTGCCGAGCAGCCGATCGACAAGTCAGTCGTAGACTTCCGGTGACGACCCGGAAGTACCCATTGCTCATACTACGTCTTACGACGGTTGAGACGATTAACCTTTATTCTTGTATTGGATACTAATAACCTTTGTAAATACTATTTTCACGGAATACAACAATTAACCTATTCCTGTTGTTGTGTTATTTATTCTTACTCACGACATAACAGAATGCATAAATGAACATATATATATATATGTGTGTGTGTGTGTGTGTGTGTGTGTGTGTGTGTGTGTGTGTGTGTGTGTGTGCGCGCGCGCGCTTGTGTAAGTGTGTGTGTATGTAGGCAGCAAATTTTCTTTTAGACATGTCAGATTAAATAAATTGCGAACATTTTGCTTATTTTTAATAAAAT
Organism: Ascarosepion bandense; assembly: GCA_037127315.1. Classification (NCBI taxonomy): domain Eukaryota; kingdom Metazoa; phylum Mollusca; class Cephalopoda; order Sepiida; family Sepiidae; genus Ascarosepion; species Ascarosepion bandense. The sequence continues at coordinate 5,264,658 of JBBBDQ010001908.1, forward strand.
TTGTTCATACTCACGGATAATCTTGCGCGATTTATAATTGAAAAATGTCAGAAATAAGCTACAATGTTGACAGATGTTATTATTATTATTCATTTCTCAAGATACCCAAGTACTTTCAATCTCTTTCCGAGATCATCTTCAGTAGTCTGAGTGATGGTAACAAAAAATAACCGCAAAACTGTGTTGCTAGAAATTACTGTAAATTTTTCCTGCTTCAAAATAACGGTTGACAAATTGCTAGCGTTCATTAGAACGCGAAAATTATCCAAATTGTTTTTTATGCTGTAATGTCATGGTCATTTTGCAATTTATTTAATTTGACATATATATATATATATATATATATATATATATATATATATATATATATATGCGCTTTTCATTCACATATCAAAAGGCGGAGTGAACGGAGGACATTCATACTGTGTTTACGCCTTCGTGCGCACATGTGTATGTGTTTTCTTCTTTCTAGTTTTCGTCTTGAAGCTGACAAAAGTTCAAAATCCGCTTCATACCGACGGTCTACGCCATTATTTTTATGCTATTTGTACTTCAGTCAAATAAATCTGACCATGCAAAAAAATGTTTGTAGCTTAGAAATCATCTTTGATTCGAGTTTGTTTAACTTCTTTTTTTTCTTTTCGCCCACGGCTGGACCAGCCGGCTATATTAACGGCCTACGAATACAAGAAAAAGAAAAAACACTTTCAAATATCACGTGGCCAAGATTTCGGCCTTTCTATTCACCGACAATCTGGCAACACTTATTTTTTATCATTATTGACATGTCAAATTCCAATTCATTTTTGCATTATATGCATAAAGAGACTTTAAAAAAGTACGTTCGAAAATAACATCTACGCAGATGGACAGACGCCAAACGTTTTATTTTTACATTTTACGTCTCTGCATGGATTTTTTTTCTTTCTTCTGTGACAAAAATATATGAAGGGAATGTTTTTTATATGGAGTGGTAAAAATGCTTTTTCGAAACCATTATTGCTATCCAAATCTGTTACTTATTGCTTTAGGTGCACTGTAGACGGGTTTAAAGAATACAATGCACACATTCTTTCTCTCTCAAGAGCAGGGAAATTCGACCAAAGTCCTTAATGGCTATTTCTATGCCCCAAACAAAGTCAACCGTTGATATGCATGAACTAGTGTACAAGGTGATCTTCAGATGGTGACAAATGTTGTGAATTCATCTGCCAAGAACAAGACTAATATTGGCCACCTGACATTGAATATATCAGCTCAAAAAATTCACCACTGATGTTCATTGAAACAGTGTTGAGGATGTTAAACATGTATTGCTGTCATCTACTAGTCATGAGTTCAATCCATGAGGCTGGTAGTGAAATCTTGGTTCAACAGGAATGAAAAACACTGATATAACAAGAACAAATAACACAATAATGAACAGAATATATCTTACATATTGGTAAGTTTAACATTCGTCCATGCTATGACTATTGCTGCCACATATGGTAGGGGATCCTGCTATATATTTAGAGATTCTTAATAAAAGCCAACTAAGTATCCGCTATAATATTGGTTTTGACCTGGCTTCAGTCGCTTTCCTACCGCCGTAATGTAGCTTTCTCGTGCCTTTAAAAATTACTTTTGTGATAATGTTTCGAATGAACATTCCTCTATGGTACCTAGACATTATGAATTTAAAGCCGCGTATTAGATTGGCAATAAGGTGACATCAATTTACAGTTGAATTGGCTAGATGCAAGCGTAAGTTCTATGCTAATGTTTTCTTCTAGTACTATTTACGGGACTCTCTACCGCCACCGTACATCCCAGCTAACTTTAATCTTTAAAAATTTAAATGCAATGTTAATCATTATCTACTGTCTACTTTGTTCCCTTTCTTTAATTGTTTTCTCATTTAATCTAATGCTTCTCTTTTTTTTCTTTTCTTTTTTTTTTTTTTCTTATTTTTCCCACTCAGTAACCTCTTGTGCCTTACCGTCTTGCTTGGGGTAAGATGATAAAAAAGACGTCGTATATCAACCAAACCATATTCACCTGAAGATGACTAAAGGGTACTTGACCGAAACGTGCTTATAATAAAATTTATAGAAATAAGATTGGGAACAATGTTAGAAATAAGTGAAGTATATCGCAAATTACAGAAGCTTATGGCCATATCACGTTGAAACCACATTTTTTGTGCGGTCACCAAAGTCAAGAAACAACGAACCATAGCATCTGCCAATGCAGATGATACCAATGTATAGCATCTTTGGGAAGCGTGTAAAAACCATACGACGATTTGATCCAAGCCATGTGAATAAAACTGTGAAGATGATAGTTGTGTTTATGACATATCGTTTTTTACAGGCTCGGAAGGGAAAGTTTGTCGATTTTTTCCAATATATGCGAACTGCTATGCATTTGAAAGAAAGAAAATGGTATGGTTTTCCGTTGATTTCTCGAATTTAGTTTTCCTTTCTCTTGACTTGATACCACCCAGGGATAAAGATCTCAGTCTATCCTACAATCAAACTCGTATTCGGTGTAAGAAGATACATTTTCTTCTTCTTCTTCTTCTTCTTCTTCTTCTTCTATGTGCCTTGTTCTTTCAGGACGTAGGTGATCATGGCTTTCCATGTCTCCCTATCCCTGGTGGCTCTTAGCACACTTTCTCCTGTTACACCACGCAACCCCCGTTCTGTCATCCATCTGTTCAGGCCCTTCAAATATGTTATCCGGTGCTTTCCTCTGTGTCTTTTCCCTCTATCTGGTCTGTTAGTATCAGGTTCTCCGAGCCCTCCTTCCTCATTTCCTAGGAAATTTAGCTGCCTCTTCTTGATACTCAGTATTAATTTTCTTTTTGTTTCTATCCTTTCTAAAACCTCATCATTGCTCACATGCTCGGTCCATGATATCCGCAGCATCCTTCTGTAGAGCCACATTTCATTTGCTACGAGTTTTTCCTTCATCTTTGATGATATTGTCCAGCATTCACTGCCATATTAAAGAACTGACATCACATAGCAATCCAGTACTCTTTTCTTTGTTTCTTGTAAAATTTTCCTGTCTCTTAATACTCTACTCAACTTCTGGAACCCATCCTTCGCCATGCAATTCGCCTTCGGATCTCTGTGTCACACTTTCTGTCTTCTGTTAAAACACTTCCTAGTGTTTTAATTTTTAATTTTAATTTTAATTTTTTTTTACCTACTTGATTTTAGTATCCCCCACCTGCATTCGGTTTTCTTACAGTTTATTTGTAGTCCTTTCTTGTCACTTTGTTCAGTTACTTTCTGTAGGAGGTCTTGTAGTTTCCTTTCTGTGTCTGCTATCAGCACTGTATCATCTGCGTACCTTATGTTGCCCAAATTGTGGCCCCCGATGACAAATGCTGGTATAACATCTAGGGTCCTCAGAATAGTCTCGCTGTAAAAGTTCAATAGATCCGGTGAAAAGACATATCTTTGTCTTACGCCCTTTTCTATCTTTGTATATCTGCTGAATTCGTTACCTGTCCGTATGCAAGCAGTTTGCTGCCAATAGAGATTCTTGATTAATCTTATGTCTTTCCCAAATATGTCGAGGTTGCTGAGCATTTCTATCAATTCTTTGTGGCGCATTTTGTCGAACGCCTTTGCATAATCGATAAAACATAGATACTCGTCCTTCTTCATTTGTATTGCCCTTTCGGAGAACATCATAATCATAAGTATGGCGTTCCTTGTTCCAATATCTTTGACGAGCATGCACTGTCCTTGTTCTATCTCTGGCCTGATTCTGCTTCTCGCTCTTTTTCCCAAAAGGTATTTGTGCGAAACTGAACTTAATAGAAAAGCCCTGAATTTGAAATCAATTCGCCGATTCCACTTTCCTCGCTGATATCCGTTACAAACCGACCAGCCATTCTTCTTCTTCTTCTTCTTCTTCTTCTGGCGCTGTGTCTCTTCGGGCTGCGAATAATCGTGACACTATCTTTTGTATCGCTTAATTATTTCTGTCTTTGTGCTACTAATCCCTTTTCTACCAACCATTTACACAAGCTCGTTAGGCAGGTTATGCACTCTTTTCCCTATTCCCTTAGCCTTCAATGTGTCCTGTGAGTGACAAATTTGCTAAGCGCTCTTTCCGCATTCTATGTCATAGAATGTTTAATTGTCTTTTTCTGATGTGAATAATTACTCCTCTAAAACTTCATCGTTGCTCATAAGTTCTGGTCGTCTTATTCTCAGCATCCTTCCGTAGAACCATATTTCTGTCACCTCAAGTCACTTTATCATCTGTGATGCGACTGTCCAAGATTCACCATAGGAAAAGTGATATTGCATAACAGTTCAGTACTATTTTCTTTGTTTCTAACTATTTTTCTGTTTCTTAAGACTTAATTTTTGTTTTTGTTTCTGTTTTTTAAGCTTATCTTTTCGAAGGGAACTTTCGCTATTCCAATGCACCGTCTATTTTGGGTGTTGCATTTTCTCAAATTCGTTTAGAATATATCAAAGATATTTAAACGTTTTACTTGTTTGATTCCGACATTTTCAATTAGTAGTTCACATTTTGGGTTGTCCCTCTTGCTGACAATCATACATTCTGTCATCTTATAATTGATAGCTAGTCCTTTCTTCTCGCTTTCTTTTATTACCTTCAATTCGTCGTTCATGTCTTGGGCTGTTCCCCTTGCTGACAACCATGCGTTCTGTCTTCTTGCAATTGATGGTTAGTCCTTTCTTCCCGCTTTCTTTTGCTACATCGTAATTCGCATGTTGGTGTGTTCCTTTTTTCTGACAACCATATATAATTCTTACAATTAATGGTTAGTATTCTCTACACGCTATATTAACTGCTCTGGACGTTCTAGCAGTTTCCTTTTTGTGTCTGTTATCTACACTGTGTCATTTGCATATTTTATGTTAAGGTTGTGTCCGCCAATAATAAATCATTAGAATCATAGATTGTGCTTGTTGGGTAATGGATAACAGCTCGTTGTACAGTGTACCCCTGATATAAGAGAGTTGTCGGAATCGGATAAAATCCTCTTATATCAGGTTTTCTCTTATATCAGGGTTTGGTTTATATTATATACATTACCACAGGCTCTAATTTGGGACCGAAGAAAATCTCTCATTTATATCTGGGGTCTCTTATATCAGAGTCTCTTATATCCGGGTTATACTGTATTCAATTACGCACAAATATTCTTGGTAAAGGTTTGAAGTTATCTCTTCTTCACTGCTTTGGGAGATTTGTTTATCTAGCCATAGTTGGCAATCGGTCTAGTAGAATGACAACTCTGAATTCAAAACGGCACGTGGCCTTGTCGCTGTGATCGAGATAACTTTGAGCAAAACACATATTAGCCTTCAACCAAAGTACTTCATCAAAATGAACTCATTAGACAAGAATAAAAAAAAGGATTGTGGATATCTTGTATCTTTATCGCTTAATAAATCTTGACAAAAGTTCCAGTTTCGATTCGAATCCCCTTGTTGTGAAAGTCGAACCCGTCGATGGATTCCAGTGTTCTAGTCAACCACAGATTAAATCTTAAATAAAACCCTAAAAAAGATGGATAAGTATTCCGATTTTGCAAGAAAACTTAAAATGTTTTTCCAGTTTCGATTCAGATCCTCTCGCCGTAAAAGTTAAGCCCGGTGGGAAGACACGATTTCGTCTTCGGTACTTTCTATTATTGTGTATGTTCACTTTCTCTGCGTATTCAGGCATTTGCACACACTATATGTTTGACATTATTCTTATATTTTACCAAGTAAATCAAGTTCGCCTCCCAATTAAAACAGTCCTTTGTGTTGTATTGTATAAAAAAGACATTGTTATAATCTATAAAATATAGGTATACTTACTTCTGATTTGTGTCACTTTTTCTTATATGATTTTGATGGATAAGTGTTCCGGTTTTGCCAGAAACCTAAAAAGATTCGGATTCCCACGCTGTGAAAGTTGAGTACGTCCGGTGAGAAAACACAGCCTTGTCTTCGATCCTTCTTATTTTTTGTGTATTTACTGAATCAATTTGCATTGTGTATGCTGTTTACTTCTAGTATAAGTTTTAGATTATTCTAATCAGTCATTTACTTGCCATACATGATACACGCTTTGAGAGATCATGTCTCAAAAAAGACATGACTGACTAAGCAGAAGGTTTTTACAGCAGTAGGTTACCATTAATTTCTGCGGTAGACTGGTTGCCACAAAGGCTATAAATCCAATCTGTTCTATTATTTAACTCATAACTAGTGGGAAGAGACGGATTAAGACCTTTCCCAAAGGTATTTGTGCTTAAATGAATGCAGGAATTCAACTGGAATTCGAACTCGGCACCCCGATTTGTCATTCGAGTCGATATCCACTGCACCACAACGCACATTCTAATACCCCCACTAAACAAATCAAGCTTTCTTAGTAGTTCAAATAGCTCTTTGTGTTGCACTTTGTAAAATAAAGCTTTTGCATAACTGATAACTAAAAATAGGCATCCCTTATTTTGCGTTTCTGTGTTATGAGTAAAATTTTTCCGTTCTATTCTATTGATATATCTGGGCATAATTTAATTCCCAGACGTATAGATAATTATTTGGAAAGGAAGAAAATATGAATTATGTCTCTTTCGAAGTGATATGACTTCGAAATTAATCTTACTTCGCCTTTGCTATATTCGAATCCGTAGAACTGTCTCAATCTGCAATTACATTTTGGATATCAAATCCAAAGTGTAATATGCAACTCGAAGACTTGCATATAGTCTATCTGACACTTCCTGTTATTACAGTAAGTCTTTTAAAATATCCGTTCCCCTGGAATAACAAGCAAAACACCAAACCAAAGAAGACAAGCTCCATAATCCTCGGCAGATATAATTTGAAATTTTGTCTATAGTTTGAATGACTGTCGATTGCCGAAACTCTCTCTCATATTGTGAATTAATGTGCAGGAATCGACCTCGAGCCTGTCAGAGACTCCACTAGAAAGACGGCATTAAGAGGGACCTGATAACGATGCCGATCAGTATAAAAAATAACCGCACCATTTTTCAGATGCTGATATTAAAAAAACTATGCAGTTTCACCAGTTTTGCAACAAGCAAAATATCGTATCTCTGGTATTACTGCTGGTATTACTGTTGCTTTGTAAACAGATCACCAATGACTCTGAATTCATAGCGAACTAGAAAGAATTAAGAGCAACTGTTACCGTAAAGGAGCGGTTATCATCGCGGAAAGTGGAATCATCATACTAAGTTCCAATTCAGGTTGAGGATGTTGCGTTCAATTTCGAACAAATCGCTTACCTCCATATCACGTTGAAACTATGGTTCCCCGTACTGTCATTTTTTAATGTGATCGCAAGAGAACCGGTATTTCTCCCTCAGCCTTTGATGATTTGATTGTAAACATTTTGATCGTGGTTAGCCCCCTTTTTTTTTCTTTGAAGTTCTAGGTAGCGATTCTGGTTCAGGATAGGTTTATCGATTTGTTAACCCCTCTTTGAAACCGGTAGTTTCAAAGTTATATGATTGCAAGCCCCCAGGATGAAAGAACTAATCTTCCTATATAGCATTGACTACTGGACACTTTCTTCATGAATAAAGGAATTACTTGAGACAACAAAGATTGTTTTTTACCGAACGAGGTTTTACCATGGACGGAGAATGTAAACAAAGACGAAGTTTGAAAAAACTGGTCACATTTTTTGAACGCATTATGAGAAAGGTAGGCTTGGAAAATTTTAAACTCACAAGACATATCGAACGCAAGAAGGACAGAGGAAAATAACGAATGTTTTACCTAACAAATTTATGTAAATGTATGACAGAATAGGTAGTGGTTGTATAGTAAACATTTTTAAGAACGGCAAATGATAGGAAGTTGTAAAGTATCTATGGAAAGATGAAAGAATTTCGAAGAATATATATAACTAGTGAAAATTTCATGGTTTTCTTATTTTAATCTGATGAATCTTAATTCTTCAGTTAATGATTGAATAAGCGTGTACCAAATTTTATGACAATAGAATATCCGTAGAAATTCCCCTGTTGCATCATTAGATATTTGAACTTAAATTTAACAAAATCTAAACTTATTTATAAATGGAACTTTGTGTGTGTGTGTGTGTGTGTGTGTGTGTGTGTGTGTGTGTGTGTGTGTGTGTGTGTGAGCGTCTGTGTGTGTGTGTGTGTCCGTTACCTATAAACCCGAAACGGCTGAACCGATTTTCTTGAAAATTTACACAGTTGTACTATAAGCGTCTGCAAGTATTCTTAGCTAGGTTTTGTGTCGATAAATATCGAAAATCAAAAATCGAAAAAATTGGATTATAAAAGGAGTGATCCGATTTTAATCAAATTTGATACACTCATAGACAAAGTCATAAGAAACGATATTCAGAAGTTTCAAGGTTGCAGTTCTTACAATAGTGCATAAAATCGATAATGTATATATATATATATATATATATATATATATATATATATAAACGCTTTCATTACACCCGAGCAACGCCGGGCTATACTGCTAGTATACCCATAAAAATCATAAGTATGATCTTCTCTCTTTTAGTATCATTCCTCCTTGCTTGCATTCGTTCTCTATGTTAACGGATTGCTTGTCTCTCTTCTGCACGAAATCGTTCTCGTATATTTCTCTGCCGTTCTCTTGCTGCCTCTTTTTGTTGGTTTGTTCTTTCTTCCATTACAATGGTTTTTCTCAGGAAACATAGGGCATTTACATTTAATTTCATTCATTACAATAAAAGCGTGACACACGTAAGTACTTAGGTAGATATTTCTGTATTATAACATCAAAACTACAAATTGTTATGACGCCCATGGTGTCATTTGTACGACCGATTAGATAAAATAAATAAAAATAAACGGATGAAAAGTATTTTTCTTAGTTGAAAAATAAAGATGAAGGCAGCACAGAAAGACTTGAAATTATTATTTAAAACATAAAAACGCTATAAGTACAGAAATGCTCTCTCTTTCTCTACCTCCCTCTCTTATAATAGATGATATATATTTTATAGTAATTCTTTTTTCGTTTTATATTTCCTGTTCGACGTTTTCTTTCATTTATCATGCGTGTTTGTGTGTACGTCGTCCGGTGTTGCTATGCTTCATATGCTGTGCTTGTGTGTGAGTTCATATCTCTTTCTAGAGCAAGACACACGTAGGTACTACGGTATTAATATATAGATATCTTCAAACGTTAATGTTTCTAGATACCCGTATTTGAATACTACTCATTCTTTTTTTTTTTTTTTTTTTTGTTCTGTTTTGTTTGGTTTGGTTTGGTTTAATTTGTTTTACGGTATATCAACCTCAATGGGTTATTTAATGCCGACAAGTTTTTTACAATAAAGTCTTATTAATATTTATTTTTTGTAATATATCAGTTTGTATATCAGGTTTCATTGACGTATTATAGTAAAGATGGTTTTTGTCAAAAGTCAAATGTATTGCTGATAATTTATTTTTAAATGTATTGCTGGAATTTTTTACAATAAAAGTCAATTTTTATGTTTTCATGGTATATGGAGCCACAGTTCGGAGTAACTATTAGCCCATAGCTTGGATCCTAACAAGTGCTACCACCGCGGGTCCGGGTGGACATGAGACTAACAGCAATTAAGAAGTGGTTCCACGCTTCTGAAAACCTACCGATCAGAGGCCTTGCTGCTGGGTGCAGTTTATCGTCCTATCAAAGAGATTTGTTTATTTCAAACGGTAGTTATTTCGTCTACATGGGTCCACTTTTCGTCTACTTTTGAAAACTTAACTGCTTTCTCGCAGGATTCGAAACTGCGTTCCTCTTTGCGGGAGAAACCACCATGTGAATCGGTGCGCTTTTACCGCTCAGCTCGACTATGGCAGGATAGTGGAGTATTTTTAAGAGCTACAAAGATTATGATGTTGTGGAGAGCCGTTGACAATCACGTATATATGGGATACATTGAAAAAGAAGATTATGAAAGGACTTCAAAGAATATTAATTTTAACGAATACAAATCTTATTCCTGATCTTTGGCTTTCATATATTGTTCGAATGGAAAACCAAAGAAAAAAATTACATTTAATCTAAATATTGGGCTAGAAAAAGATAACTTCCTCAAAAAATAATTTCATGGAATCTCTTCTTTTCCGTCCGTTCATTCTCCAACCTCCGCTGCGTTCCATGCCCACTGCCGGAAGGGCGTTCTCAACTAATTGGATTTCTGAAAAAGAAGGTCCTTGTGATTAAGGTATGATGAATAGAGCCGCGAGGTGTGCAGGAAATAGCTGGGTAACGAAGATGGTGACGTGAAAGAGCGTGAACATGCTTTTGAGCTAACATTAATAAATATTTAAATAGTGAAACTATGGAAACGTTTAGGCGTTATGTAAATAGACAGCGGCATCTCAGTTAAAAGAGAAATTAAGCGAGAAGAACTGTTGACTTAAATACGTCAATATTCATGTGTATATATATTTATATATATATAGAGAGAGAGAGAAAGAAAGAGTTGTGTGCATATATATAGAGAGAGATAGACAGAGAGAGAGAGAGAGAAAAAGAGTCGTGTGCGCGCACACACACACACACACACACACACACACACACACACACATATATATATATAAATATATATTTGCAGTACATATTCGATTTTGAATTTTGTATTGATCACTTTTTTTTTATGGTCTATACCGTTTAGGTGCGAATGTTTTCAGGCTTTCTTTTACATTTCTGTCAGTATATATATATATATATATATATATATATATATATATATATATATATATCGTCTTTCTACAAAAGAAAGCAGTCGATCAAGTATAGCAATGAAAATATTAAATAGTCAATTAAGTCTACTCCGAGTTTCATAATGATTACATCCTCTCTTCGTGAGATAAATTAAATTTTAAAGTCAAGTTACCTGTTTAGCGGATACATTCTACGCGAAAGAGTGCATTATGGACGTGTGTGTGTGCTTTGGTGTGTGTGTGTGTGTGTGTGTGTGTGTGTGTGTGTGTGAACACAATTAAACATACAGTCGGAAAAAAAACTTCCGCCAATGATTAAAACATAAAAAATAAAAATCGAGTAGTATAAGCAGTCAATTGCTGATACCCCTGACGAGTGGACAAAGGGGTACATCTACGAAACTCTAAAATCAGGATGCTGAAGATAAAACTAATCAGCTAAATGACAAACTTTTATTGAATAAATCTTATATATATATATATATATATATATATATATATATATATATATATATATAATTTTTTAAACGCTATTTTTCGGTGGACATTGGTATTTAAGTGGGTGCTCCGTTTATTTCGCCAACAGGTCTGCATACTTTTGAAAAATTTACTTTCCGACAGGAATCAAAACTGCATCAACCTGTGCAGGAGGAACCGCCGTCTGATCAGGCGTGGATTTACCCCTCGCCTACGAAATGCTTCACAACCAAGCAAGGTGGTTCTATTTTATCTTTAAAGCACACTCACTAGTTCTGATTTTTCTTTTTCGAGACACCTATATGTTTCGTTTTTTATCCGAAACCTAGACAAAATAATTTCTAAAGAATTAATGGATTTTATTTTATAATCCGATATTTTAATTCATCAAACGTTTTTTATTGGATACTCATATTTGAGTAGACGATCAGTTTATGTTAAACAGTAATTATCTCATCTACCGGTCAGTTTAGTGGAGAAATCTTAAAAAAGAGAATGTGCCCTCTGCCAGGACTTGAACATGAGCCCCCACTCCTTGCAAGAGGAACCTTTGGTTTATCTGGTGTGTTTTTAGCGCTCAACGGCGAATATCTTCACAAGCTTACGACAAAAATCTGTTCGAGTAAATGTGAGTGGATACGAATGTCCACTAAAAATAACGTTTGAAGCAATAAAAATGCAACCGATTAAAAAACATAAAATACAGGCTTTCAGTAAAGTCCACGTGCAATTTAAAACACTTGTAGTTTTGTAACTATGCAGTCTATAAAAATGATAAGAAGAGAGAAGTATTTACAGGTCCACTGCTGATATGCTAACGACCATTACCGAGTACATATACCGGGCACTCGACAAGAATGGTGAAGCCCGAACCGTTGCCTTGGATATCTCCAAAGCATTCGACAGGGTCTGGCATGCTGGCCTCTTGTGCAAACTGCGTAGCTATGGGATAACTGGACATCTGTTTGACCTCATCCAGTCTTTCCTCTCTAACCGCACATTGAAGGTGGTATTAAATGGGCATGCCTCCCAAAACTACCATACGAACGCGGGCGTCCCTCAAGGTTCTATCCTAGGTCCCACGCTCTTTCTGATCTACATTAATGATCTCCCCGACACCATTAGATCCCGAGTTGGCATGTATGCCGACGACACAACAATCTACTCTCGCATCGATCAGAAACCAGGTCTGGACGACAAAGTGAACCTCGCTGCCGGACTTGAAAGGGACCTCCAATCCGTAGTGGTCTGGGGTAGGAAATGGCTGGTAAATTTCAATGCCTCTAAAACAAAGCTGTTATCAACTAACCACCATAGACAATCGTATCTACCTCCCATTAGCATGGGACAGGCTAGCCTCCCAGAGAGTAAAATACTACGCCTCCTTGGCCTTACACTTTCGGCGGACCTCAAATGGAATAACTATATTGAATCCATTGCCAAATCTGCTGCTATGAAAGTCGGCTCCCTGTGCAGGGCCCGGAAGTTTTTCTTACCTGAATCTATTCTGCACATATACAAATCTACCATCCGCCCGTGTATTGAATATTGCTGCCATATCTGGTCGGATGCCCCTGCTGCTCTCCTTGGGCTTCTTGACAAAATACAAAGGAGGATCTGTAACGTGGTTGATACTGACTTGGCAGACCGGCTGCAGCTGCTCTCTCACCGGCGTGATGTGGCTTCCCTGTGCCTCTTCTACAAGTACTTTCATGGCTTCTGCTCCGATGAGCTTAGATCACTGGTGCCGCCTAAGCACGAATTTACACGAGATACTAGATTAGCAACTAGGTCCCACCCTTTTACAGTTAAACAAATAAGATGTAACCGTAAATTCTACTCCAACAGCTTCTTTTCTCGCGCTTCCCGCCTGTGGAACTCCCTTCCACAAGTCTGCTTTCCCGACAATCTCCAGGTGTTTAAATGTAAGGTCAATAGACACCTCCTATCACACTAACTCCCAACTATTCTCAGAACACTCTCATCTACCCAACCCTCATTCTCGGTATCCTTACCCGCCTATCACCCACCCTCTGACATTTCCTATATTTAATCATCCTTTCTCCACTCTACGTAGCCCCCTGCGCAGTAGTGGCAGTGACATGCCTTGCTCGGGGTGAAACGCTTATAAAAAATTAAAAAAAACATTTATTATTGGAATTGTTAATTTTCAATATGTCCGCCGTCCTTATGCATAGAAAGAGTAATACTATTCTGTAGTTCTCATAAAATATTTTACAGCTTATTGTCAGTAATATCTTCAATCACATGAACTATCCTAGCTTGCAATTCCTGTAAAGATCGAGGTTTAGTTGAATATACTTTACTTTTCACATGTCCCCATCAACAAAAATCCTTTGGAGTTAAAAAGCAATCCTGAAAATAAAAAGTAATTTTTTAAATTGGGGAAAAAATAATAGTTAAAACAAATATTAAATAGAAATTCTGAACTCAAGAAAAATAACTAAACATTTCAAGCTTTCTTACATGTTTATATCATCTATAAATACGAAGCTACAAGCATTTTAAATTGCACACGGACTTTATGAACACCCTGTATACTCTTCCGTTTTAGTAAATTTTTCCTCTTTTTAAATCGAAATTATGTTCAAACTCCTTATGGTTAAAATCTAATTTATTGATTGGATCGTTTTCTAAAAGTTCCCATTTGCGTTCATGTGCTCAATAAGAATTGATAGGTTCACTTATCGTCCGGTTCACACTCCTCCACAATCTTTTGAACAGGAGCACATGGTCAAACTGTAAGTTGAATTCATTTTGAGTCACCATTTGTTCGTGTGTGTTATTTTCTGCCAGGCTTACACTAAATGAAGATCTCATTAGATTCTGCCTTGTTTTAAGTTTTTCGCATATTTTTTCTGGGAAGCTTCTTTATATATATATATTTTCTTATGAAAACGTTTATTTAAATTCCTTGAGGTTTCTTCTATATATTCTTTATGGCATTTATTACTGGGGACAGAGTAAATTCCTCCTTCCCGTTCTTTAATTGCTAGATCGTTTACTGTAAATTTGCATCCAGGTTTTTTTCAACATTTCAGCTTTATTGGCAAATCTTTTATCACAATGTGGTATGCTTAATAAGAAAACTGGTAAAAACATAAGTAAAAACAAAAATAAAATAAACTAATTTTGAGTAGATTATACACCAAGATACATATAAAAAGAAAACATTAAATACAAAGTTTCAAATTTCTTAAAATTTTAAAATGTTTAAGTAAAATGTTTAGTTACATCAAATGTTTAGTTACGTCAAAACTCAATACTGTCATCTGTGAACACAGCCACAATGTGCTGGCCGTGTTTGGAATATAAAACATTTCTATGATTCTGCATGCATAGCCAAAACAATTTATATATTCAGTTAAAAGTAAAATAAAATGTATCCTTCATAATGGCTTCAAGCATAACCAAAAGCGCTACGAAAAATAAAATATTTGGACAATTTTTATACAATTTATGTTAGAAGCATCACTTTAGTCTGATGAAATCCAAATGTATCAAACGCGTGAGACGATTTTTTTTCCACTTTGTTATTCATTTTCCTCAGGATGTACTACATAAAAAAAGTTATATCATCCTCTCCCATATATATATATATTAAATAACTTTAATCCAAACGGAAAAGTAGGAAGGTAAATCCCAAAAACCTGATCCTAATTAATATTAAAATTTTAATATTAAAAAATGATACAGGTGGAGAGCTCAATGTAATTAAAATTACGGAGCTAATTATTATATATATAATCAAATATATATAAATATACTGTTTAATTAAAAAAATATCTGCTCAAATACGAGTATCGACTAAAAATAATGTTCAAATAAATAAATTATGCACACACACACACACACACACACACACACATATATATATATATATATATATATATATATATATATATTATTATTATTATTGTTATTATTATTATTAAAATGGATGAAGAAGACAAGATGAAACTTTTATTTTCGACTACGTGTTTTTTCCAGTGGCGGACTTTATCAAGGCTGGGAAGTTAAATTAATGTTATTTTAAATAAAGTATCTATGAACAAAATGTTGTTGGTTACTGGAAAAGAAACGATTATAAAATATTCATGCGATCAACTGAAATTAGTAGACAGTTAAAAAACATTATATTTCATACATTAAAGAATTTTCCTGCGTACTGAATTTTTGTTATAAAATGATGGAAATTAAACGTTTTATTTTTTTACTTTTATATTAATTTTATATTGATATAGTTTTTCTCTTGTCTTTTTTAATCATACTGTTTCATTGTCAGATCAAAACTGAGAATTTACACACACAGACACACACACATACTCATACACACACACACACACACATATATATATATATATATATATTATACACACTTCAATAAACGATATTATATACCTTATTTAGTTTTGACAGTTTCTCCTGGAATACAACACTAACACTCAACAAACAACATTATATTCTTACATTGGTCTCACTTGCTTCACACCTTCTTGCATATTGACGTCAATTGGTGCAATTTAGTGCAACGCATTAACATATAATAAATAAGCAAAATAATATTAACATAAGCAAAATAATATTAACTTAAGACAAATTTTACTAGATAACACTATACATATATATATATATATATATATATATTTTAATCATATCAACCCAAGCAAGGCGAAAACGCCACTGATGCGTAGGGGGCTACGTAGGAGTGAAAAGATTGGAAAAGAGAAAAACCGGAAACCACATCCTAAACAGGAAACAAGGGATGAGACTCTTCACCTGTTCAATAGACGTGGGTGGAGTGTGAACCGGGCGATAGTTTAATCTATCTACTCCAATTGAAAAAAAAAATAAAATAAAAAAAAAGAGTGAAAAGATTGGAAAAGAGAAAGCCGGATACCACATCCTAAACAAGGAACAAGGGATGAGACTCTTCACCTGTTCAATAGACGTGGGTGGAGTGTGAACCGGAAGTCTCATTAAAAATTATGGACAAGGTGTTAGAGTTAAGTTTTTATATAATTTTCATGTGATCTTATAATTTTTTTCTCTTTTCAGAACATAAATTGTAGAAATATTGTCCGAATATTTTATTTTTGTAACGCTTTTGGCTATACTTCAAGCCATTATCAAGGGTAAATTTTATTTTTTTCACTGAATATATAAATTGTTTTGTGTATGCATGTAGAATCGTAGAAATGTTTCAATTCCAAACACGGTCAGCACATTGTAGCTGTGTTCATAGTTGACAGTATTGAATTTTGACATTTTTCTTTTTTCATTAATAATGCATCTAAAAAAGTTTATATGTAAAACAATTTACCTTGACATCAATGGTTGATGCGCGTTAGCAATAAATCTTAAATAAATTGAAACAAAACAAACAAATGTAGTAAGAATTATAGAGAGACAGTTAAATTTTCTGGGACTAATGATGAAGAAAGAGGGCTTGGAGAATTTTAGACACGCAGGAAATATTGGAAGCAAGAGGTTTAGAAGGATACTTGAAAATAGAGTAACGTACCTAACATATAAGTACTAATTACTCAGATTTTTTGTCGTTGCACCAGATCCTCGATCAGGTAATCCGTTCTAATCTTATAATCCCAACGATTTAGTAGTTAACTCTCTCGGACATATTCGGTTCTGCCAATATGTACATAATGCAGTCGTTTTCACAATGCACAGTGTGTAACTTCCGCCCCTCATCATGTATATGCTTATTTTAATTTGGGGATCGACTGCTGGTATTATTCTTTTCTTTCGTAATAATAATAACAATAATAATAATTCAATACTTAAAGAAAAGTCACTGTGTTTGATAGTGTTCAACAATATTTCCCCAGTATGCCTGTCTTCAGATTAAGTTAAAAATTCATACAAGTATGAAATATTTTTAAAATCTACAAAGTTTTTTTTGTACAAGCGTCGCTTGTCTTGAGAAAAACGGCTGTACTGGTAATCAATGATACTGCTAATCACAAATTACTAAGAGGAATTAATAATTATTTTTATTATCATCATCGTCATATGTCGATTTCTGCTATGGTCACACTATCTACCAAATGTGTGGGAAGACCTAAGGTGTGTAGTTTTGGCTACATTTCATTATTTGTTTTCTCTTGAATAGCACCATCAGCGTTACATGGACAAAGTTCTTCTTAGTGTGTATAATTATTATTATTATTTCTAAAAAAATATATGTTCCTAAAAGAGGGCACATTTTTTTATGATGTAAGAACACATCGCTTGTGGTTTCGCAAGGGGACAGAATATTGAAATGGCCAACAGATCTACATCAATTCTTAGGTGAAATAATTTTCATATTTCTCTAGAAATATATTTCTTGAAATTCCTGGCAGGCAATTTTGTAATGTTGCTGATGTGGATTTGTGCGTGGACACGTCATCCCATCTCAAAGACGAGGTATTTAATGGAAATTCAGCAAGGCCCTGACTTCGCCGTCACCTTTTGCCAAAGTCCGGCATCGATAATGATGAGGGCTGGACGGGATCTGAGAGAACCAGTGGATCAGATGATGTTCCACATGAAAGCTAACGAAGTCAGTCGCAGGAGGGGACGCATCATATAATGAGCGTTTGATGTGCTCGGCGTTAGCGAAGTGCCAATTAGCTGCTATGATTCCGTATTATGGCGAAGAAAAAACTAATAATCTTCACTCCGTTTGGTGACTCAGTTGTAACATGTGCGTCAGTTTATGTCGATTCACGCCGACCCGTGTCCTCCTAGCTTAGCCTAACTAAATTGTGTTCTTATATTCATCACGGACATTGCCTTCTGTATATGTAGTGAAGATTAGCTGGTATGCGTATGCAATTCGGGGCAGGAGAAACAGTGTTCAAACATTTCATTTAGCTGTGTAGCCATTTTATCACGTGACTGCTTTCATTGATTGATTCGTTTTCTACGGCTTATCAAGTCTTTGTTAGTTATTTAAAGTCAGAAAATATTTGTATATTGTATTAGGGCGTCATACATGAAATGACGCATTTTTGTTGGTCGTTTAATGAAGTAATCTCCGTAGTATATTAAAAAACCCCTTCTTTTTTTTTTCTTTTTTTTTTAATCATATCACCCCGAGCAAGGCGGTAACGCCACTGATGCGCAGGGGGCTACGTAGGAGTGAAAAGATTGGAAAAGAGGAAGCCGGAGACCACATCCTAAACAGGGAACAAGGGATGAACCTCTTTACCTGTTCAATAGACGTGGGTGGAGTGTGAACCGGGCGATAGTTTAGTTTATTGTATCTACTCCAATTGAAAAAAAAGGAAAAGAGTGAAAAGATTGGAAAAGAGAAAGCCGGAAACCACATCCTAAACAAGGATTAAGGGATGAGCCTCTTCACCTGTTCAATAGACGTGGGTGGAGTGTGAACCGGGCGATAGTTTAGTTTAGTCTATCTACTCCAATTGAAAAAAAAAGAAAAGAGTGAAAAGATTGGAAAAGAGAAAGCCGGAAACCACATCCTAAACAAGGAACAAGGGATGAGCCTCTTCACCTGTTCAATAGACGTGGGTGGAGTGTGAAAGACTTGTTTCTGACTTTTTCGTTCTAGATAATTAATATATACATATACTGCTACTCATGAGCCCAATGGATACCTTTGACAACAGTAAGAGAATAGGCCAGTGTTTAGATGCAAGTGAATTACCAAAATAATGCCCAAAACCCTCCACTGCACCCTAAAATGTTAATGACTATATATGATGTTATTTAAAGGGGTTATTCATTCTTGGACGTGTATTGTGGTGCAGTGGATATCGGTTTCGAACGAGATATCGGGGAGCCGAGTTCGAATTCCTGTTGAATTCCTTGCATTCACTTACGCGCAAATACTCTTGGGAAAAGTATCAATCCGTCTCTTCCCTCCAGTTGTAGGGTAAATAACAGGACAGATTGGGTTCTATAGCGTTGGTCGGCAACCAGTCCACGGAAGAAATTAATGGCAACCTACTGTAGAATAACCTTCTGTCCAGTCAGTCATGTTTCTTTTGAGACACGATCGCCCAAGTGTGTATCACGTATGGCACTTGAATGTCTGACTGACTGACTGACTGACTGACTATTCATTCTTGCCTCGTTAGAAAAATAAATTCAAGCTCGTATTGTGGAGAAATTGAGAGCATAAAGGAAAAATTGAAAAAGAGACATCCTAAACTTGTGATTAGGGATAGCGTAATTTTGTTGCGCGAAAACACACGTCCACACACACAAAAACTGCATAGCTTGAATTCTGAAATTTTACCTCATCCTCTATATTCATCTCTCTCTACTGATGATCACTTATTTAAGTATTTTGAGCTTTTCAAGTGCAATAAAACATTCTCTAATAAGGACGAGGTAATCGAAGCACTTAAACTGTTTATCACATCAAAGGATGATTTTCTTAAAGATGGGATCAACAATTTAAAGGTACGTTGGAGAGCAGTCATTTATCAACATTATGCCTCTTTCTACTAAATAAATTAGTCATTTAACATTTCAGAAGCGTCTTATTAATTTTCTATAAAGTCCGTCATTTCATGTGAAACAACCTAATAAGAGCCTTTTTGAGATGAAATTGATTCAGTGATACAAGATTTACTAATTAACACATAGCTTGTAGGAGAAAAAGTGGATTCATATCTTTCCAAATGGGAATCCAAGAAAATGCGACAAGACAGCTGCTCGCTATGAGGAATGCTTCCATCAAAAGAAACAAGGCTGGATAAAGTGTGTGGTTTCAGAAAGGGACTATTTCAAAGGAGATTAAATTTCGAATTGATATGTGTTTTAGTTTTATTTTATAGCACCAATCCCGATACTTTTTGACAACTGATTCTTTTTTTTTTTTTTTTTTTTTTTTTTACAGTTTATCAACATTTTCCAGATTTTGTAAAACCAGAAAATGTTAATTTTAGATTATAACTATTTTCTTTTGGGAGATAATAGCGGTTTAATGATACAGGCCTTGGATGTGCGTGGTGGTGCAATCGGAATGAGATATCGGGGTGCCGAGTTCGAATTCCAGTTGAGTTCCTTGGATTCACTTATGCACAAATACCCTTCGTTTGGCGATCATGTCTCGAAAGAGACATGACTGACTGGGCAGAAGATTATCCCGCAGTAGTTTGCCATTGCTTTCTGCGGTAGACTGGTTGCCGACCAAGACTATAGAACCCAATCTGTCCTATTATTTAGCCCATAACTGGAGGCTAGAGACGGATTAATACCTTTCCCAAGGGTATTTGTGCGTATGTGAATGCAAGGAATTCAACTGGAATTCGGACTCGGCGCCCCGATTTCTTGTTCCGAGTTGATATCCACTGTACCACAACGCACATCCTGAGGAAAACGTAGACAATACTAAATAGATAGCTACAATAAGTTTCTTCAGTAGGAGACTTGCTGCTGCTACGTGCTACTGATGAGAATACTGACTAAATTATATGCTGGAAAAAAAGTGCCGTCGTTAAATTTATTGCATAATCACGATTTTTTAATCATTTCACCCCAAGCAAGAAAATATGCCACTATAGAACAGGGGGTTACATAGGGGAAGGTGCTGAGAGAGCGATGAGATATAGGAAATGTCAGAAGGATGGTGATAGACGAGTAAGGAGGTACATAGAAATAGTGTTTGAGAGAATGGGTGCGAGTTAGTGTGTTAGGAGGTGTCTATTGACCTTAGATTTAACCCTCTAGGGCCATTCGTATCATATTTGATATAGTATGAAAACAAGCCTTTGAAAGAAATATTTTCCTGAAAAATTTTTTAAGAGAAATATTTTATAAATTTCAAATGAAAGCAGTACTGACTGCTCAGTCAATGAATACCAAATGTTTCCTTATAGGGAAATACCAAATGTTTCCTTATAGGGAAATACTGTATCAAATATGATACGAATGGCCCCTCTAGGGCCATTCGTATCATGGAGATTGTAGCTGTCGGTGGAAGCAAGTAAGAAGGAAGGGAATTAATTCCACAGGCGGGAAGTGCGAGAAAAGAAGCTGTAAACTTATTCTTGCTTTATATACAGTGTCTCTTGGGGACGTTTGCGATGATTGCTTTCCATTGCTTCCGATTCTTTGTAGCTAGAAGTGATATTTATAACCTTATTATCCCTCCTAGTCCTTGCCCTGTCGTCAATTTACGCAAGCTTGATAAGCGACCCTGGATCCTTAAATATGCCTTCCATATGGGAATTTTCCAAGCGTAGTTTAGATGTAGCACACGCCCAAAAGTAAGGGACATCCAGTAAGGATCGAACTCACTATTCAATTGTAATAATTCTAGCGAGACAAGCTTGTTAACTATTAAACCACCTCGAGGTTCCAATACCTTCTTTATGTCTTGTGATTCTCAAATTCTTTCCGCCATTTTTACTATGAATCCCAGAAATTTCAAATGTCTCCTTCTGATTCTATGCACAAGTCTATTTTTTATTTGAATTTTCCTTAACACCTCCCCGTTGCACACAGGTTTCGCCCATGGTATCCTGTAGAACTAAATTTATTTTATCTCAAGTTACCTCTTATACAGCATTCAATACTATATAAGAGGTTTTATATTCTATAGCAATAGAGCTGTCTTTTCTTTGTTTTGTTTTTCTGCGATTTGTTTCCACACTGACTATAAAATAACTATTAATTATTATATTCTAATGTTTTTAGTATTTGTCTATACTTCTGAGAGTATTATTTACACTATTTACATTGTTCGGACTATTGTCCTCATCTTGGTTTACATTTGTACGACGTTTGTCTATATTTCTGAGATCAGGTAGTATTTACAGTATTTACATTCTTCGGACTGTTGTCCTCATCTTGGTTGCCATTTGTACGTCATTTGTCTATATTTCTGAGATGAGGTCCTCATCTTTATTACCATTATTATGAGGTTGTACGCTCCGGCCCTCTTGAGGGGCCCTTCATTTCGAACCAAACCTTTTATTACGATCACTTGGGTATATCATTCTCGTTCCATGTGCGATGCCGCTTCTAGTAATCATGTAGTTATCTTCCTTTAACTTAACTCTCTAAATTATTTGTTCACCGTTGCTGTAGCCTGATATTAAACTCACGGCTCTTTGGGACAAGTCACTGGAACTAGTCAACGTCTATATCTACCATAACATGTGTCCTTGCGGTCAATAAAGATGAGGACAATAGTCCGAACAATGTAAATATTCTATTGTTTTTCTTTTTACAGATTACTTTATAACGGACAGGGAAATTTGGGGTCGATTCTAACCTTTTAAAATGGGTTTAAACTAACCCTATATAATCCGTTTTCTTAATTTAAAAATGGTTTTGTAACAACGGAAAGAATAAGGAATATCCGTTCTGTGTACGGAAATTAAGTTTGTAAGTGTAAAGACATGCTAACAGCAAAATGGCTAGCTTCGATGTGGAGATTTTTTCCTCAGAGATTTCCCTCGACCTAGACAGCCATGTTCTGTCAATACTGAGTTCCTACAAATCACACTTCGATATTTTAACAATTTATACAGTCGGATAAATATATAAAGTTTGTCAGTTGGTCCCTCATCATATGACTGCTTTTCAGTTTAATAAAATAGTTGCCCCCTGGTTGTCACTGGAGAGTAGATTTGTTACTGAACCTTTCCTGGGTATAATCATCAAAGATATGAAAAATGAATTCTCTGTACTCATATACAATAGTCAGCAACCACAGTAAAAGAAGAACTCATCCTCAAACCAGAACTACCCTCGAAGGATTATACTCCGTGTTCTGTGGGAACGCTTAATGGGAAGAAGTATTTATCGACAATTGGATGTATTGCACAAAGGTGTACAGAAAAAAAAATCCCATCATTGTTTAATCATAAGTATGAATTGCTGTGACACGATAATAACATGTTTTTTTTTTAATCATATCGACCCGGGCAAGGCGGTAAGGCCACTGGTGTGCAGGGGGCTACGTAAGAGTGAAAAGATTGGAAAAGAGAAAGCCGGAAACCACATCCTAAACAGGGAACAAGGGATGAGCCTCTACACCTGTTCAATAGACGTGGGTGGAGTGTGAACCGGGCGATAGTTCAGTCTATCTACTCCAATTGAAAAAAAAAATAAACAAAAAGGAAAAGTGAAAAAATTGAAAAAGAGAAAGCCGGAAACCACATCCTAAACAGGGAACAAGGGATGAGCCTCTACACCTGTTCAATAGACGTGGGTGGAGTGTGAACCGGGCGATAGTTCAGTCTATCTACTCCAATTGACAAAAAAATAAACAAAAAGGAAAAGTGAAAAGATTGGAAAAGAGAAAGCCGGAAACCACATCCTAAACAGGGAACAAGGGATGAGCCTCTACACCTGTTCAATAGACGTAGGTGGAGTGTGAACCGGGCGATAGTTCAGTCTATCTACTCCAAATATTTAAAGGAAGAATATTCATTAATTATGAAGAGTTTAAAATCGAAAACTGTTTCTTTGTATCGAAAAACCAAAAGAGTTTTTATACCGACAGATAAGAAATTGGTCAAGTACATATGATAATATTAGAAAATATCGATAATGAGGGAACATTCTTGATTACATATATCAATTAAGACCGGAGAACCATTTATTTCAGTTTTAATATCTGGGATGAAGAGTTATCATTATTTATAATATTATATACGGATTAAAACCACAAAGATGAGGCTAATAGTTTAACTAGAAATAGTGTAAATAAGCACTTGCTCCTGTTTAATCTTCAAATGCAACAGAACTCTCTTTTCGATTTAATAATAATATTGATTCACTAAAACTAATAAACGATTTCTATTCGAGCAAATGAATTGATGCTACGAGCACAAACTAGCAACGATTGGTTGGTTGATTGTTTTGTTTTATGGCATATCAACCCCAATGGGTCATTCAATTCCAACTAAAATTAGTATATGTTTCTATTTTTATACTTTCATAGTGTTTTGATCCCAGTTTGGGCGGGGGGTTACTATTTGCCCATAGTTTGGATCCTAAACAGATGCTACTACTCCGGGTGGACCTGGAAACCACAGCAATTAAGCGGTGATTCCCTGCTCCTCATAACCTCCCAATCAGAGGCTTTGCTGCTGGATGCAGACTAGCAATGACAGATCTCATTGCTGAAATAATTGCGTATACACAAATAACGCTAATGTTTAACTTTAGCAATTTTCAACATGCAAACTGCAGGTCGTGTAACCGAAAATGAAAAAGAAAAGAACATTTAAGTTGCAGAAAGTAAGCAAAAGTGTGGAACGGTTGAACAATTTTTAAATTCCGGTTTCGTCTCTCGCATTCATTTTCTCACTAAAGTCATCGGGAAAGCCCGAAGTATACAGCCGACCAATATCCACCATTTTCGTGAAGGAAAAAGTAGTTCCAAAGTGCAAAGTGGACTTATGTCTTAGTTTTGCCCGAAGTGAAAAATGGACTGATGTCCGCCTTTTCTCCGATACGAAAGTCGATCTATGTCATACTTTTGCCCGATGTGTAATGTGGACCTATGTCTTACTTTTTCCCGAAGTGCAAAGCGGACCTATGCCGACCTCTTTCCCGAAGTGAAAGTCGGTCTATGTAATACTTTTTCTCAAAGCATAATGCAGACCTATGTGTAACTTTTGTCCGAAGATCAAAATGAATCTATGCCCAACTTTTTCCCTCTGTCTACCTAGCTATTAACTCCTGGTGAATTTTTTTCAATAAGACTTACATTTGACAATAAATACCCCTAAAAGTTAAACAAACCGTCATTAATTTTCCCTCGTATATTTTTCACCTTCCATCTTTTTCTCAAACAGCTACTTCAATGGTAACTCTAAAGCTATTAAGAAACAGAACACGAACTCGCAACCTTTTCAATCGGAACTACTATACCTCTTAAGTTACGAGAATCAACTGATGCATAATACAACATCTACACATATAAAGCTTGTCCCTACTTTCTCTGATCGCTCAGCGCCGCCATATTTGATATGTTGTTGACATACACTTTATGGTATTGTGAACGCTTTCCGAGACGACAAATGCGTCATACTTATGAGAGAATGCCTACAATTGCAGTGGGCTTAAACTCACACGAAGCTATGTTAATCTAATTGACAGCTCATATTTGAAAGTAGGCTTAGCCATTTCCGTTGTTTTGAACAACAGGCGCAAGAAGTATTAGAAAGAGAACACGAAAAATGCAAAGAAGAGGATGTTTGCTTTTATTTCTATTGCCTAGACTAATAGGGGTTGTTGTCATCTATTTTTAATGAAATCCGATATAATTAACCGGTTTCCTTAATCGTACCCTTTAGGGATGCACAAGTAATCAGTTCATGTTGAACCACTGATATCGACTAATGATATTGATAATGCAATTCATCATCAATTTTGACCATTTGCCAAATTTAATATAGTTTAACTATCACAGAGATCAAGTCTCGTTTGCAAGTTACTAAAAACGTCCGGCAGACGATTTTCAAAGAGAAACTAACATGATCAATACTCTCCTTGCTATCTTTGTCGAATTTTGTGTATCTTGTCCTTGAATAGTTCAATTCCAAAAACGCTTCCTAATTATTTACTCTTGTAATATTAATTATCCATTATCAGTTTAAATTGATTGCCAAACAAGAAGGTTCACGTCAACAGACGGGTGAGGTTATTAGGATCAGTAATCAGTTCCAGAATAACTTTTTGCAGACTAGTATGAATTCCATACACCGTGAAAACGCCAGAATTATATATAAAAAAGCAGTTGCGCAAATAAACACAGAACAATCCTCGAAAACGAATGTAGCAACATTCGAAAGTACACTAGAATAAAATAGTATAAAATATAAATAAGATTAACTTTGACAAATTTACCGATAGCATAAAATACCTAATTCCAAAATTTGATAAGTGAAATGAAGAAAAAATGATAAAAAGAACTTGTCCATATTATTTAGCCAAACATGTTTGAAAGTCTCTCTCTCTCTCTTTCTATATATATATATATATATATATATATATATAAAATTATTTAGCCAAACATGTTTGAAAGTCTCTCTCTCTCTCTCTCTCTCTATATATATATATATATATATATAAGAGAGAGAGAGAGGGAGAGAGAGAGACTTTCAAACATGTTTGGCTAAATAATATGGATAATAATAATAATAAGTTCTTTTTATCATTTTTTTTTTTCATTTCACTTATCAAATTTTGGAATTAGGTATTTTATGCTATCGGTAAATTTGTCAAAGTTAATTTTATTTAGATTTTATACTATTTTATTCCAGTGTATATATATATATATATATATATATATATAGAGAGAGAGAGAGAGAGAGAGAGAGAGAGAATTAAAAAGGAGAGAGTTGATTTTCTCAGCGCCGCTTAGATGTGGCACAAGGCCGAAATTATGAAGAACGAACTCACTAATCAATAGTTTTAATGCCACAAGCTTGCTAACACCCCGTCCAGGTACCAAAAACGAATGATAGAGAGCAAGTCTAACCAAAAAGCGTTTCTCACAGTCAATTGATGATTCGAATAACTATAAAGGAAAAAAAAAACAACAAAAAAATTGCTACTCGCACTTTGGATTTCAGTCGAGGACAAATTTGCACAAATTATTCATAAAGGTGCTTAGAAACTGACTATCAAAGCAGTCTAGATAAAAAAAAAAACAATGTAAACAGGCTGCTTTTAAGTGTCTTTTCAGTAGGACTTGTACAATGTGATCTTCAATAAAATTTTGTTTTGAATTGAAATCGTCTTTGACTTTTGATGTGCGTTGTGGTGCAGTTGATATCGGCTTGGAAGGAGAAATCGGGGAGCCGAACTCGAATTCCAGTTGAATTCTTTGCATTCACTTACGCGCAAATATCCTTGGAAAAGGTATTAATCCGTCTTTTTCCTCCAGTTATGGGTTAAATAAAGAAGACAGATTGTGTTCTCTAGCCTTGGCTGGCAATCAGTCGACCGCAAAATATAATGGCAACCTACTGCCTGCTAATCTTCTGCCCAGTCTAGACATGATAGCCCAAGCGTGTGTCACGTATGGCACTTAACTGACTGATTGGACAGAGGACGAAATAGAAACAAAGTAAACTCGAAGATTCATTGGAATAGGAAAATATTCCTTTCAAAAGGCAAAACGAAAACTTATAGATATACGCTTCGTTTTGATTTTATATATATACACCACTAGCCATAATTATTAGGCCACCCCGGTTTTTAAAGTTTTTTCGTATTTATTGCAAAGTAGATAATTCTAAATGAAAATAGAATGGTTCTTTTGTTATTATTACTTCGCAAACTTTTACAAGGCAGACAGGAAGCCTTTGCTTCGGCCAGCCAATAATAAGAAGAGACTAGCATAGGGAAGAAATCACAAAACCTGGACACCAGAACAGTTCATTTGAGGCACATATTATTGTGCAGCATTAAAAAGTAACAATTCATTTAACATTATCCACTTGGCAATAAATACTAAAAATAGTATGAAATACATCATTTCTTTAAAAAAAATTGTGGTTTCATAATAATTATAACCGGTAGTGTTCATATATATATATATATATATATATATATATATATATACGAGTGAATGCAGAACGAAGAAAGAATTCTTACAACGCCCAAAACATTAATTTAAAATAGTGCTCGATATATAATGTCGAAACAAACGTACCTTTGTCGTGGATATACATAGAAAAATTATGTACATGTTCTGAAATATAATTTATAATATATATATATATATATATATATATATATATATATATATATATATATATAGCATAATGATGATCCACGTATACTGTCTTAATATGTATAGGAAAAACTACTAAAAAGTTGTAAGTTTAAAAATGTATTTTTTTACAGTATTTATTTATTTCTATTTTATATATATATATATATATATTTGATATTTCAGACCGGACTCGGCCTTTCATCAGAAACAAATGATTTTAAAATTTAAACTAGAAGCATTCGCCGCGAAAGCGTTCGTCGAGAGATGTTTACATCACGTGACGTAGAAAGCGATAGAATTTTTTAAATATTTTTAAACATAAACCTATCTCTAATAATACTTTTAAATGTTGTTTTAAAGAAAAAATTTTAAGTGTATCTAAAAATATTTAACTATTGAAATATTTATAAAGATTCAAAACGCCTAAGTCCCTATTTAAGCCTATATGTATTTAATTTTAAAATCCAGTATTATTCTTATATATATATATATATATATATATATATATATATATATATATATATATATACCAGGCTCTTTTATAAGAACGGTGAAGCTCGAGCTGATGCCTTTAATATCTCGAAAGTTTGGCATGCTGGACTTCTGTGCAAAGTCCCGGGCTACGGTATTTCTGGACATTTGTTTGATTTAATCTAGTCGTTC
Organism: Ascarosepion bandense; assembly: GCA_037127315.1. Lineage (NCBI taxonomy): Eukaryota > Metazoa > Mollusca > Cephalopoda > Sepiida > Sepiidae > Ascarosepion > Ascarosepion bandense. The sequence continues at coordinate 5,293,283 of JBBBDQ010001908.1, forward strand.
CTATCAAATAGTGAAATGGTGGCTGTTTTGAACTGGCAAGTTTCCAGATCCTTTCATACGAACGCGGCCGTCCCTCAAGCTGTGTTCCAGGCCCGTTCCCAAATAACAAACTATGCAGATGATACCACCATTTACTTCAGTCTTAATAAGAAATCTCCCTTGCCTTACAAAGTAAACCAGGTTGCTGTCCTTCAAAAGAACATCCAATCTGCCATTAAATAGGGTATAAAATGGCTGGTAAGTTTTAATACCTCTAAAACGAAGCTTCTCTCCTTTAACCCCATAGAGAAACGTTCCTATCTACCATCAGAATAATAGTCTCCTAAGAGAGCAACACTTTATCTTCACTCTTTCAAACTACCTCAAATGCAATGACTACATTGAATCTATAGCTCCATCTACTGCTGGGGAGGTTGATCACTGTGCCTAGCCAGAAAGTTTTTTCTAGTCAGAATCGATTTTGCACATTTATAAATCTACCATTCGTCTGCGTATTGAATACTCTTGCCATATCTGGGCGGATGCCCCTGCTTTTCATCTTGAGGCTCTCGACAAAATCTAAAGGAGAATCTGCAATATAATCTGTCCTGACTTAGCCACTCACCTGCAGGCACTTTCTCACCGACGTGATGTGGCGTCCCTCTGTCTTTTCTACAAGTATTTTCATGGAAACTCTGGTGGGTTTTTTTCCTGATTCCCGAACACGTATTTACGCGTGCTACTAGATTGGTACCACTGTTTTGCTGTCGAAATAGTTAAATGTAACCCGCTCTTCTACTCTAACAGTTTATTTTCTCGCGCTTCCCTTTCATGGAACTCCATTCCGTTTGCTTGCTTCCCTAATAGCTACAACCACCAAAATTTTACACGCAAAGTCGACATCTTCTATCTCCTTGATTCCCATCCATTTTTTATCCTTTCTTCGACATGCCATATACGTTTTTTTGTTTTTTATTGTTATTCTCACTGTAACTCCCAACGAAATAGCGATAACTTTACCTTGTTTGGGGTGAAATGAATATAAAAAAAATAATGTAAAAATGATAACTCTCCATCCGAAAAATTCAGACAAAATAACCTATTAAAATGCTTACATTGTTTGGAATTAAAATCTTGAAAAGAGGTTCGAAGTTGTTACCACATTTAACAACACAGAAAATATTATCGGTGAATCCATTTAAAATTACGACTTTAATAGTGTGTGTTCTCGTTGAAGCATAGCCATTGGGAAAAGAAATAATAATGTAGCTACCTCGTCCTGGATATGACGATAAGTTACATCCGAGAAGACCTCTGATGGAAGGTTTCGATGGCTTCTAAATTGCTGTTGTTTCCAGGCTCATCATGACCCGGGATGGTAGTACCTTTTAAGGACCCAACTTGAATTCTACTCTTGCTCTGAGTGAAATGATCATAAAAATATATACTATGGTTTAGTGTGTATTATTTTTAAATTTTTTGCATTGGGATGATTCTAGTATGTGGATATTGTCAACAAGTATGTCACTAATAGGGCGTGGTATCTAAATGAGATCAGATTAAACTGTGATTTGAAAGGTGCAATGTCAATCTTCTTATCGTCATGTGGTAGTGTGACTGATGTAATTGTTTACTAATTTGGTTTAAGAACACAGTTCTTTAAAGGACATATTAATTCTAAAACGACACTGGATTTTTGCAGTTTAGATTTTGCAGATGAATTGTTATTATTGACGATGAGATTAACAGTTTTAAATTTTGTGTAATTTTCTATATGCCTTGTCCTTTCAGGACGTAGGTGATCATGGCTTTCCACGTCTCCCTATCTATGGTGGCTCTTTGCACGCTTTTTCCTGTTACACCACGCAACCCTCGTTCTGTCATCCACTAGTTCAAATATGTTATCCGCTGCTTTCCCCTGTCTCTTTTTCCCTCTATCTGTCTTGTTAGTATCAGGTTCTCCAAGCCCTCATTCCTCATTGGATGTCCCAGTAACTTTAGCTGTCTCTTCCTGATGCTCAGTATTAATTTCCTTTTCGTTTCCATCCTTTCTAAAACCTCATCATTGCTCACATGATCGATACATGGTATCCGCAGTATCCTTCTGTAGAACCACATTTCAATTGCTTCAAGTTTTTCTTTCATCTTTGATGATATTGTCCAGTATTCACTGCCATATTAAAGAACTGACATCGCATAGCAATCCAGTACGCCTTTCTTTGTTTCTAGCGAAATTTTCATGGCTTTTGTGTAATAGATAATTTAATTTTCTTGTTTAAGTCAGTCGGACTTGCTTATTTTCGGATGATGTTTCGAAGTGAAGATTCGTCCTGTTTATAATTGCTATGCATTTGGGTTTTGTAGAAAATATTAATGTTATTGCTTTTGTCTTTGTATTTGTTGTTGCGATTGGTTACGTTACAAAGAAAAAGTCTAATACGGTAGTCAATTAAATAATTTGGAAAACCGTTATTAACAAGAGCTTCTTTTAAACAGCGAAGTTCTTTGAAGAAAACTGGGCGAGATGAATTCGCATACGCTCACGTGATGAAATTTTTAAGAACACCAATTTTGTCTCCAGGAAGACATTGACTAATAAAATAAAATTGGCAAAAATTTCTACTAGTGGGTTTTTTTATATAGTGAAGTAGTGAAAGTATTATTACTAGACACCACAAGAACATCTAAAAATTGGAGGGTTTTTTTTTTTGTTTTTTTTTTATGTGAAGTTGCGGACGAATTTTTTTCGAAAGTAGTTTTAAGATTACCAATTTCGTTTTTGTCGTCAGCAAAAATGAAAATATCGCCATAGTGGACATAGATTTTCGATTTGTAAACGTTTTTAAAAATATATATTTTCAACATGGGACATAAAAGTCATAGAAGCACGGACCAAGAAGGTGTTCCATACTTCCACCATTAGTTTGCGTGTAAATGGTCATAGAAAGGAATTTTAGTGGTTCAGGCAACTAAAAGTTTTTTGAGAATATTGGATTTGGTGGAGGACACTGATAAAAATTTGGGCTAACGGTATAACACTGGGGGATGCCTCAATTAATTCAAAAAGATTTAGAGGAGTGGCTGTTCAAGATAATGGGAAAGATGTTTCAAGCATATAATATATAAGCTATTTAATATAGTCATATCACAAGATTATTTATATGTTCCTTTTTAGTTGTGTTAAGGCTATTTAAACGCAAAATACATATTCCTTGCGGTAATTAAGGTATTGTTTTTTGGGGCTAAAACATTTCTTTCTTGTTTTATTTTTTTCTGTCTGATTTCATTCTTTGCTTTTAACCGCTTAAATTCTTTTTTCTCTCCTAAAAAAATACATGGTAGTTTTAACAAAAATGAAGTAGAAATTTTATGACAATTTTTTTTTTTTTTAGTTTTTTTGTTTTGTTTTGTTTTTTGTTTGTTTGTTTGTTTTTGTTTTTTGTTGTTTGTTTTTTTTTTTGTTGTTTTTTTTTGTTTTGTTTTTTTTCGGCTCAAGAAAGTCGATTCTGCTGCTGGTGGCGTATTTTCATGCTAGCATCGAGATTCAAACCTTCAGTGAATAGTCTCCAGATGCTGCAGTGAAATACTCCTCCTCTTCCCTGTTTGCATTGTCAACATTTTAAGGTCTCTTTCCTGCCAACTGTCTACTTGCGACTTCTGCTTTTTCTTTTTACTTTTTTTTAACACACTCAAAGTGACCGTCTCCGTGCTTTCACAACCTGCCACAAAGTCCTGCCCGGACAAACCTTTGAAGTTCAATATAAGCGAAAAGGCTCTAATCCGCTGTCACTTTGAAACCAGGAATTAAAGTACCTTGGGGAGAAAGAAAGACAGAAAAAGAAAGAAAGAAAGACAGAAAAAGAAAGAAAGAAAGAAAGAAAGAAAGAATAGCCAATAAAACGATCTTAAATGTAATCTCGATAAACGATCATTCTGTAATAATCATCATCTTTATCAGCATCATCATTTTTACTTTTCTGTATTTTTACTATTTTATTTATTTATTTATTTGTTTATAACTTTACCCTAAAAACACTCAACAAAAAAATAAAAACGAAAATAACAAATCCACTTTGGCAATGAATAAAACTGTGAATACTTGGAGATTTTTTTTTTTTTTTTTTGCTTTCGTTTCTTCGAGATAACACCCATTATCATCGAAACCACTCATTTAAAGCACCACCAGTGGAAAAGTGACGCCATAGTGAATGCAGTCAAGCGAAACAAGCAGCAGCAGACTAGCAGCAGGCAGATAAGGTTCAAAGTTCTACGTTCTACAATCCGGATTGTCCCATGCGTCAATAATGTTGGTTCATGATTTTGATGACTTATTGTGAGTTCCGTCCCTGGACTGGATCGTGTATTGATTGATTGATGAGTATTTTTTACGAATTATTTTTCTATAAATACTTTCACGGCTTCTGCTCCGATGAACTTAGATCACTGGTGCCCACTAAATACGAATTTGCACGAGATACTAGATTAGCAACTAGATCCCACCCTTTTGAAACCGATAAAATGCAACCGCAACTTCTACTCCAACAGTTTCTTTCCACGCACTTCCCGACTATGGAATTCCCTTCCACACGATTGCTTCCCCGACGGCTACAATCTCCAGGAGTTTAAATGTAAGGTCAATAGACACCTCCTAACACATTAACCTGCTCCCATTCTATCAAACACTCTTCCCATCTGCCCAACCCTCATCCTCGGTATCCTTACTCATCTGTCACCTTCCTCCTGACATTCCCTATGTCTAACCACTCCTTCTCTTTACCTTCCCCTATGTAGCCCCATGCGCAATAGTGGCAGTGGAATGCCTTGCTTGGGGTGAGATGATTTAAAAAAAAAAATTATCGACTTTTACAGGATATTCAATTGGGTTCGACTGTAATCGGGATCATTAAGTCAATGCAAATTCCACGTCTCTTTCATTAACTGCATCGCCAGAGCTACATACGGTTTTAAATTCAGATATATCTTTCTCCTAGGCTGTTTGCTGACCAATGCTACACAGAAAAGACTCCTTTACTATTTAACCTATATTTCGGGGTTTTGTCATTGGGAATATATATTGACAAGGGCTCCCCAGCGGCATGTGCAAACACTCTTAGGATAGTTTAAATTCAGAGTTTCTTTCTTCTAGGCTGGTTGTCACCCAAGACTATAGGACCCAGTCTGTTCTTCTATTTTTCTCATAGCAAGAAATTAAGTTTAAGACCAGAAATTATTTCTAGATTTTAAATATTTTTTCGGAGATAATAATGATGCAAGTCGTACTAATTATCCCATAGTGTGTGTTAGAAGAGTATTTTTATCATAGTACCTGTTAAGACTAATAGGATTAGTTACATATGAAGCTTTAACATTTTCTAAATCGCGTTAAAATTGCAAATTAAGTTACAATACAGATACATCCACAACATCACTTCCAAAAATCCAACATAAGTAAAGACAGGTATATACGATTGAATTATTTGATGTTTTTAGAGATGCGGACTGACTGTCTTCGATTTAAAAAAAAAAACAGTACTGAGATCCAAAGACGTATTTGCATGGCCAAGGGTGCTTTCCAAAAGCTAAGAAAAGTATTGAGACATGGGAAAAATTCATTGGAAACAAAGAGAAAAGAGTACTGGACTGTTGTGATGCTTGTCCTTCAATATGGCAGTGATTGTTAGACGAGTCTAATTAACGATGAAAGAAAGACTTGAAGCAACCGAAATGTGATTTTACAGAAATATGCTGAGTATACCATGGACTGAACATGTGAACAACGAAGAGGTTTTGGAGGGAATCAAAACGAAAAAGAAAGTTATACTTAACATCAAGAAAAGACAGATGAAGCTTCATAATGAGGAAAGAAGGCTTGGAGAATCAGATACTCACAGGACTGAATAGGGGAAAGCAACGCATGGCATACTTGATGGACTTTAGCAGATGGATTGTGGAGCATAGTTTGGAAGGGATAACAAAGAGTGTTAAGAGTTATAAGGGTTAGGGAGATGTGGAAAGCCATGATCGCCTACATCCTAAAGAGACACGGCACATAGAAGAAGAACAAGAAGAAGAGAAAGGGTGTTAAGGGCCACAAAGGATAGGGAGACGTGGAGGGCTATGATCGTCTATGTTCTGAAGTGAAACAGCACATAAAAGATAAAGAATACGAACAAGAGAAAGGGTGTTAAGAGCTACAAGAGATAGTGGAAGGCCATGATCACCAACGTCCTGAAGAAACACGGCACATAAAATAAAAAGAACAAGAACAAGAGAAAGAGTGTTAAGAGCGACAAGGGATAGGAAGATGTGGAGGGCCATAATCGTCTACGTTCTGAAGTGAAACAGCACATAAAAGAAGAATAAGAACAAGAGAAAGGGTGTTAAGAGCTACAAGGGATAGACCATGGTTGCCTACGTCCTGAAGGGACAGGGCACATAAAAGAAGAACAAGGACAAGAGAAATGGCGTTGAGCTACAAGGTTAGGGAGTTGTGGAAGGTCATGATCGTCTACATCCTGAAGGAACACGGCACATAGAATAAGAAGAATCTGCAACACTTGTATTTTATTTACGAGATGGAGGATTTATCAGATTTTAAAAAATATCATATTTATGGAACACACACCACCACAATTAGGTCTTTAAACTGAGGGTTTATTGTTTGCTTGAATTATTTTTTAATGCCTCCAAAACGAAGCTGCTTTCCTTTAACAACCACAGAGAAAGTTGCTTGCTTACCATCAGAACGGATGACGCTAGCCTCCTAGAGAGCAATACACTGCGCCTCCTTGGCATCACTCTGTCAAACGACCTCAAATGAAGTGACTACATCGTATCTATAGTTGTAACTACTGTTAGGAAGGTTGGGTCACTGTGTCGAGCAGGGAAGTTTTTTCACATTTATAAATTTGCCATTCGTCCGTGCATTGAATACTGTTGTTAAATCAGACCGATTGCTCCTGCTTTTCATCACCAGGTTCTCGAAAAAAATCAAAAGGAGAATCTGCAATAAAATCGATATTGGTTTGTCAGTCCGCGTTCAGCCACTTTCTCATCGACTTGATGTGATTACGCTCTATCTTATCTACAAGTATTTTCATGGCAACTGCTCTGATGCGCTTTTTGTTTCCTGTTTTCCAACCACATATATTTACTCGTGCTACTAGATTGGCTTCAAGTTCCCACCTTTTACCGTCGGAATAGTTAAATGTAGCCGCCTCTTCTATCTTAATACTTCATTTTCTCGCACTTTCCGTTTGTGGAACTCTATTCTCTTTGCTTGCTTCCCTCATAGCTATACCCTCCAAATGTTTAAATTCAACATCAGTTGCCATCTTCTATTTCTTTGATTCCCATCTATCTCTTATCCTTTCGTCGACCCCCTCTGTACTTTTTTTTTCTCTCGCTGTAACCCCTTGCGCACCAGTGGCAGTCCTGCCTTGCCTGGGGTGAAATGATTATAAAAAATATATATTAACTAACGACACTAGTAAAGTAATATAAAGCAAAAATTATAATAATAATTAATGTTAGGGATAACGTAAGTCACTAAAACAAATGAGACGGATGTCGGATTAGAAAGACGTTTCAACTGGGAACGCTTCCCTGCTTAATGTGTCTGAGGGTTTGTGGGTGACAAAATATTTTCTCCCTTGAAATCCTCTCTCACAGACGAGGTGTGACAAGTTTATCACTACTCTATCGCTACTTCCATTGAAAGGACTCGAATGAACTTCATTCTTTGCTTCTGAGAGTTCTAATCTTCACGGCTAGGACCCACCATGCCACTCACATTATAATCAACCGCCCTCATTCTCTCCTCAGTATTCCATTGGTGAGAAACAAGTTTCCTTGAAACAGTTTCTTCATCTGAATCACTGTTCTATAGAACTGTCTCCCAAGAAAATGTTTCCCTGTTCAGTACAATTTTCTTCTTATTTTTTTATTTACTCGTTATCGCCCTCCTATCCATATTAAAACCCTCTAACTCTGTAACTCGCTACTTCAAGTGGCCCTAGGACTTGTACAAGGTGATCTTCAATAAAATTTTGTTTTAAATTGACCACGTCTTTTACCCTGTTTGTGGTGCAGTGAATATCGGCTCGGAACGAGAAATCGGGGAGTCGAATTCGAATTCCAGTTGAATTCCTTGCATTCACTTACGCGCAAATACCCTTGGAAAAGGTATTAATCCATATCTTCCCTACAGTTATGGATTAAATAACAGGATAAATTTAGTTCTATTGCCTTGGCTGGCTACCGGTCTACCGCAGAAAGTAATGGCAACCTACTGCGGAATAATCTTCTGACCAGTCAGTCATGTCTTTTTCGAGACATGATCGCCCAAGCGTGTATCACGTATGGCACTTAACTAACTGACTGACTTTTACCTTGGTTTGAAGACTGACGTCTTGCGCTGATGAACTTACCAAACACATCCCAGTGGATAGAATGTTAGACAGGAAGAAAAAAAGAAATGAATGAAGAGAGAGAAAGGGAGAAAGAAAAAGAGAAACGAAAAGAAGAGAGAAACACGAAGAAAAGAAAGAAAGAAAGAAAATGAAAAAAGAAAGAGAGAAGGAAAAGAATGGAATAAGGAAAAACAAAGTAAAAAAGAAAAGAAGAGGGAAAATAAATGAAAAGAAAGAAAGAACAAAAAAGAAAGAAGAAAATAAGGGAGAGAAAAAAGAAAGAAGAAAATAAGGGAGAGAAAAAAGAAAGAAAGAAAGAAAGAAAGAAAGATAGGAAGAGAGAAACGAAGGAAATGAGGAAAAGAAATGAAGTGGAAAAGGAGAGGATGAGGACAAAGAAAAAAGAGGGAAAAAGAGGAAGGAGGAAAAAACGAAAGGGAGAAAAGAAACGAAAAAGAGGACGAGGATAAAAGGAAGAAAAAAAGAAAGAGAGATGGCAAAGAAAGGAAATAGGAAAGAAAGGAAGAGGGGAATTTAAAGAAGAAGGAAAGATAAGAAGAATGAAATTAAAGGAAGAAGAAAGATAAAGAAAGACGGAAAAGAAGAGGCAAAAGAAAGAGGCTAAAGAAAAGTAGATGGAAAATAAAGGAAGAGGAAAAAGAATGGAAGATGTAAAAAAGCAAGAGAAGCGAAAGGAAGTAGGAATAAAGAATAAAAAAAAGAAAAATGGTGGGGGAAATACAAGAAAACAGAAAAGAAAAGAATAAAAAGAAAGAAAGAAAGAAAGAAAGAAAGAAAGAGGAAAATTAAAGGAAAAAGAAAATAAAGAAGAAAATCTACGGAATGAATAAAAAAAATCGATTTTGAACAAGAGGATGGGAACGACTAGCAAACTGTCTCGAAATAAGGTACAAGGAATAAAGTTTCAAGTAGCTTAAAACACTCGTAAAAAACACAGAAAGGTCAGAAGGTCATATAAAAGCGTCATGCATTTTTCGCCTGGGTCTGGTGATGGAAAATCTGTTGCAAGAAAACACTTAGTACTATTTAAACGTTTGCTCAGCGAGATAACCATTATTCGAGCAGAAAAGGTGTGGGGAATTGTTACGCTTCGTTTACAGATGACATACTTAGCTTGATTGGCGTCCTGATGCGGCACCCTACCAGATGTCGCCGAACACGTTGTGCTTGTCCCACCAGCCATACCCTAACCAGTCAAACAGCCACTTAAGGCCAACCAGCGTCCGTCGACTCTTCGTCCTCAACGAGACTTTAACACGTCATTAATTTGATGGGATGACCGGACCTTGATGGATGTAATTAAGCTCTTTCTGCTTTTCAAGTTTCCAGAGGGGGTTTTACGTAAGCAGATGAATGGATAAACTTTGATCCTGCTTCAGTTAGGTATAATAAAGGACTCTCTCTCTCTCTCTCTCTCTCTCTCTCTCTCTCTCTCTCTCTCTCTCTCTCATTTTATTTTATTTATTTTTCAGGGAAAGGAAGAAAGGATAAACGAAGGTGGAGTAGAAGTCAGAAAATTGAGTAATGATAAACTCGAGAACCAGTCACCAGCGAGAATTACAGGGGTGTGACTAGTGATGGTAGTTTATCGACACACCCAGCTATTAACGGTTGGTTCGTGTACACGAGTTGGGGGCTTCACTTCTCTGACCTGTTCTGCCAAAATAAATAAAGTTCTTCTATATATTGCCTGTCGGTTTTAACTTGACTTCACATTTATTCTGTTAGTTCGACGATTTAGAAAATAATTTGCTGATCATATCTATTTATCTATATATCTATCTATCATAATATGAGTGGTTAATTCTAATTGAAGTACATTCCACAGTTAGATATTTACTTTTGAAAAGTGCTCAATAGGAAAGTAGAAAATAGATATATAGTTGTTATTATTATTATTATTATTATTATTATTATTATTGCATACTGCAAATTAATAGGCATAAAGTTTCGGTGTTTATTACACCATCATCAGGTAAAGATGGTGGTGCATTAAACACCAAAATTTCACTGCCTGAAGATACACCAAAACTTTATAGCTATTAAGCTGTAATATGATATTATTATAATATCTATCTATCTATCTATCTATCTATCTATCTATCTATCTATCTGTTTGTCTAGATAGATAGATAGATAGATAGATAGATAGATAGATAGATAGATAGAATGGCATAAAAAGAGATCGAAAAATAGAGAAAATTGATATGCATGTTTCCATATATATATATATATATATATATAGGACTGTGTGTACACACACGCGCACGCGCGCACACACACACACACACACACACACACACATATATATATATATACATATATATATATATATATATATATATATATATATATATATATTAAAAGATACGCACTAATCGAATATAATAGCTTATATGACAGTATGTAATTTGTACCTCAATTTTTAGTTTCATCCACAATTAATTTCTAATTTGCGTATTTTTTTTATTAAAATATATGAAGATTTTTAATGCTAAGCTTCTTTAAAATGGTTTCTCGCATGGTATTCTTCTGTTTCTCATATCATTGATGGTATTGAGAAATTTCCCCTTCAAATTTTACAAACATATAATCATAATCATTTTACATTGAAAGTTTTATTTATAACCTCTCCTTAGTAAATGTATATATTTTTTATATTTCGATACTTTTTTAATTTTTTTATTTTGCTGTACACATTTTTCAACCTTCCATAGAACTCTAACGAGGGAGGAAGAAATATCGGTTAGATTTTAATATTGCCATCCCTTTTTTTAGTTTTGGTGATTTGATCTACCTCTTTATGGTAGCTATAAAATTTTTCTTATTATTTCCTGCTGTTTAATTTTAGTACGTTCGTTTTTATTGAAAGTATTACATTTTGTATCCACTTTTAAAATATTTATATTATTTATTTATAATATATAGGTGACCTTTTGTTAAACAACGATGAGTGTGCCAGGCCTTATAAGCAAGACATATCCTCCTTATCGTAGAATGTTTATCGTGCTATTCAGATACAACTTTAACAGTATGAATGAGTGCATTATATTTCAGAAAGATGTCACTTCTCTCCAGGAACAGTTACTAAAATATAGGATGAAGCTGATAAATTAAAATTTATAAATACTCCTGACTGTTGATTTTAATAAATTTATTTGAATAATATTTTCTTTTTTTTTTTTCGTTTGCTAAAAAAAATTGTTGTTGTATTTTACAGATATTATTTCAAAATTTTAGATAGATAGATAGATATGCGAACAAATTGTGATAAATCCGTAAAAATATACTTTTTCAACACTTCTGA
>JBBBDQ010001908.1:5310000-5312500 GCA_037127315.1 Ascarosepion bandense
CTAAAAAATTAGGAAGTAGTAATATATTTACAACAGATCCTAGCAAAAAAATTAAGTTAATCATATACTACTCTAAATCTAGTATATCCAACTGATTTATTCGCAATGACTCTTCTTACCTGGTTAGCGATTTGCAAAAAACCAACATAGTTTACAAATTCAAGTGCCCGTTGGGAGATTGTATCTCCAATGGATTAAACCATATTTATGTTGGTCATACCACAAACTCGTTCTCACGACGTTTGACACTACATTTAAACGATAATTCTAACATATATAGGCATTTAAAACAACATGCCATGTCATATACTCAATTCCGTGAAATCTTCGTCGAAAACACAACCATACTTAAACATGAAAACAATAAACAAAAACTAAAAATTTTCGAAGCCATATACATAAAACAGTTGAAACCTAACCTATACAAAATAAACTACGAAATTTCCACAAACATTCTTAAATGCCTATAATAGATAACAGAAGCGATTGGTTATCCCATACTTAAAACTTCTCCCCCCACTCTCGCGTAGTCATGTGTGACGTCACAAGCTGTACTGCGATTTTCGCTTCCAGCGCGCACGCACGTGTTCGTCGTTCCTTTGAAAATCTTCCATGCAAACAAAATAAATGACTACTACCATTGCTCGTCCGCGAACTGTTTAATTCACTTAATATAATTGTCATCTTTGATAATTGCTGATGTAAGCCGAAAGCTCAGAAAGGATTAAAGAAACATGTATCAATATTGTGATTTTCTTTTTCTTTCAACGATAATGGTGACAAGCTTATCAGACGATATAAAAAGAATTTACATGAAATAAATAGATAGATCTATCTATCGCCCGGTTCACATTCCACCCACGTCTATTAAACAGGTTAAGAGGCTCATCCCTTGTTCCCTGTTTAGGATATGGTTTCCGGTTTCTCTTTTCCAATCTTCTCACTTTGTTTTTTTTTTTTCTTCAATTGGAGAAGATAAATCTATCTATGGCCCAGTTCACACTCCACCCACATCTATTGAACAGGTTAAGAGGCTCATCCCTTGTTCCCTGTTTAGGAAGTGGTTTCCGGCTTTCTCTTCTCCAATCTTCTCACTTTGTTTTTTTTCTTCAATTGGAGTAGATAGATCTATCTATCGCCCGGTTCACACTCCACCCACGTCTGTTGAACAGGTTAAGAGCTCATCCCTTGTTCCCTGTTTAAGATGTGATTTCCGGCTTTCTATTTTCCAATCTTTTCACTCTTTTCTTTGTTTTTTCAATTAGAGTAGATAGACCTATCTATCGCCCGGTTCACACTCCACCCACGTCTATTGAACAGGTGTAGAGGCTCATCCCTTGTTCCCTGTTTAGGATGTGGTTTCCGATTTTCTCTTTTCCAATCTTCTCACTTTTTTTTTCTTCAATTGGAGTAGATAGATCTATCTATCGCCAGGTTCACACTCCACCCACGTCTATTGAACAGGTTAAGAGGCTCATCCTTTGTTCCCTGTTTAGGATGTAGTTTCCGGCTTTCTCTTTTCCAATCTTTTCACTATTACGTAGCCTCTTGCACTTCAGTGGCATTACCGCCTTGCTCGGGGTGATACGATTAAAAAAGAAAAAAAGAAGACAAAAATTGTCAATATTATTTAATGAAGCATGCATCAATATATATATATATATATATACTATAAGGAAGTGAAAGAACAGATAGATTAAAACCCACTGTTCATGCATTTACTTTTATAGCGAGTTCCCAATACAAAGTAGAGCTTAATATTCTAATTTTGTTATTACAATGGTTTATAAATGCATTACATTACTACACAAAAATTTTCATGTTTCAGAACAATACTGTTCTTCTTCGGGCGATATTTTAAAAATAAATGGGGAAAATGATTTATTTAGAAAATACATGATTAATTCTTGGTTAATTATAAAATTAAGGAGTGGTGGTTAGAGGAAGTTAAACTGTACCATTGTAGGTGTGTCAAAATTGCTCAGTCAAAAGTGAGAATTAGGTTGACCTATAGAGTTGAAAATTTGTGTCGTGAAAGAAAACAATGTACCATAATTTCAAAACATGACACTACATTAGTAATGTTATATATATATATATATATATATATATATATATATATATATATATAAAAGGCAAGATATTTGTGTCTGTCTGTCTGTCTGTCTGTCTGTATGTATGTATGTCCTTTATACAAATCCATAATTTTTATTTGATTCTCACCAAACTTCACACAAATATTCTTTAGGCTTTCAGTCAGGTCTTGGGCTACGTTTTTTATTATTTCCACCTCCACCCGCGATATCGGAAATCGATACCCCGATATCTGATCAGGTCTGATCAAGATCAGGATTTCAGCCCTTTTATCATGGTTCTTGCTGCAGCATTTGCTCTAACTTGGTAAAATTATAGTTTTTTAGTCTCAAACATTAGTAGATCTTCTCAGACGGCTAATTTTCCCCGATATCGGAAATCGATACCCTCGATATTCTGTTGAATC
>JBBBDQ010001908.1:5317500-5330000 GCA_037127315.1 Ascarosepion bandense
CAGCCACCCTCTTGACTCAGAACAGCGCTACCTCCTCAAGGCATTTGATATAGACCTCCCTTTTCAGTCTGAGGCTCTGTGAGATGATGAATAATGTCGCCATCACAAGTGATCACACTAAACACCTTCGCAATCATCATTAAACTCATCCAAATCTATCCGAATCTTTTGCACTATCCTTAGATTGACATTAAAACACTCTGAAATGTTCCCGGGGTGAATAACAAGAAGTTTCCAAATTTTTACGATGTGATCAGCAGCATTCTGCTCTTTTTCTAACCCTACTATACTGTGTAGTCAACAAAATAAAAAAAATCTGCATACGTGAAATGAAAAATATATGGTGACAATTTACCCATCGCATCATATATATATATATATATATATATATATATATATATATATGGTAAAGCTATGTATATCAAAATTAAAATTATGAAGAAACTGCCCAATTTTTTGTTTCTTTTGCTGTTCTGGTGTCTTGTGTTCAAGTACTAACTATATCTATCTCTGTCTGTCTCTCTCTCTATATATGTATTTGTTTGAACATTATTTTTTAATAAATATGTCTGTTAATACGATTTCATAACTTTCTGTAATATATATATGTTAAAAATAATTTTAAACTTTTTCTCTTATATATATATACCTATATATATACATATATAAGTATACCTAGTTAGCCAGATATTTTACTTATTCCGCTCTACCTAAGTATTGAGCGCTTTTTTATTAGTTGATTAATCATGTCGGGGTTTTTTCTTTGGGATACGTGCTGACTCGGTCCGAACTCTTTTGACTGATGTTCATGAACTTAGCTCTTCCTTTTTTAAAAAAAAACATTTTTCCCTTCTTCGTACATTCGTGGATGGTTTTTCGACACGAGTATAGTTATTATATCTTTTCTCTTATATATATATATATATATATATATATATATATAACTGCATATATATATATTTATATATATATACACACACATATATATATATATATATATATATATTTATACCTTCATATATATATAAACCTGCATATATATATATGTGTGTGTGTGTGTGTGTGTGTGTGTGTGTGTGCATACCTCTCTCTGTACATATATCCAGGTTTCATTAAAAATGTCAGACAAGAGTAAGTTTTTATATACTTTTTGTATAATTTTTGATCTGATGTTATCTTTTATTTACTTTTTAGAACATTGATTGAGAGTTATGTGGTGATACCGAGCAAACTGAGGGACCGGATGTTTGCACTCCCACGACCAAAAAGCAAATGACCAAAACTGGTCGGTGTGCACCCCGGCTCCACGCAAGATGTTCCGGTTGAAAACTAAAAATTAATTAAATATCAAATTTCAGTTCGCGAGCATACGCGAATTTTATTTATCGACCAATGGGAAGCCCAGAATTAAATACGGATGTGAATTCCCAAATGATCTGCTGCGATCCAAAAGACGAAATAAAAAGCCGATACAACAAAGCATCGCCAAACAGACATAGACAGACTCACACAGACAGAGATACTAATTACCCTCGAAAGAGACGAGTGTAATTAGTATCTCCCTTGACCGAAACCAAGCGAAGTACTATGCTCGCCGCCCTTCCCTCTCCTTTTCTTCTTCGCTGTCTCAAAACTACTTACCAACCAAAGGAGCTGATGCATCAAAGACATTCCTAATTTACACCACTCCCACATTCATACGAACAAATGCTCTTTCCAGCATTTTATTGCCATGAACATTTTAACGTCCGTTGGACCCATCTTTAAAGGATTACTTTAATTGTAAAAACCTTAATTGATATGTGTATATATAAAATGTTATTTCTAAACTCAATTTGCTTTTCTTGATTTATATAGTGGGCTACCTTCAACGAGGCCAAATTCCATTAATCTGCAACAATATACAACTACACTTCACTAGAACATAACCTCCCCCACCCACTATAGCAGTTTAAAATTTTGTGTAATAGACAATTTAATTTTAACTTACCAAACTCTATCAGTAACATACTCAATTATAATGCAAGACATAAGGTCTCCCTAGAGAACGAAATTCGTCGGATAAGAGGTTTTCTTACTTGCCTTTATTCATTTTATATATGTAATGAAATATATATTACTGTCGGTTAAAATGTTTTCCTTTTTTCATTCTTTATATATATATATATATATATATATATATATATATGTGTGTGTGTGTGTGTGTGTGTGTGTGTGTGTGTTCTTTTAAACATGTCAGATTAAATAAATTGCAAACACTATGTGTACTTATTCTTAATTATTCGTATTTTATCAAGAATAAGCAAACATAGTGTTTGAATTTTTTTAATCACACACACACGCACACACACACACACACGCATAAAGAATGAAAAAAGGAAAACATTTTAACCGGCGCGCTTCGTTTGTAGGATTAATGTGTGTGTGTGTGTGTGTGTGTGTGTGTGTGTGTGTGTGTGTGTGTGTGTGTGTGTGCGTTCGTGTGAATTTAATTATCAAATTTTAGCTGTCTAACTTTAGATTTGTGTGATCCATATTCTTTACTTAATTGCATTGAATAGAATAGAAATTATTTTGAAATAATTTTTAGCGTAAAAAAATATATATTGTCGTCATTAAGTTTCGTACTTACTACTGCATCTCTATCTGCTTCGACTAGGTGGTTGGTAGATTTTGTTATTTGTGAACTAAAGCATCTCATATTTTTCATTATTATTTTATGCTTAAAGAAAATACGTGTATAAAATTAAAACAATCAATTCTTTCGGAGTAAATCTCATATATCTCTTATTAAATGTCTTGATTTTCTTGAAGTTGTTTTAATTTACATGTGAATAATAACTTTCTGTCAGTACGGTACTACATATTTGGCGAAATTTTATTTTTCCTTTCATGAGACAAACATTATAAAAATGTTCAATTAAAATATAATTTTTTTGTAAATTTTTTGTGGTAATCATACAAAAATGAATTCCGTTTTCGGAGAATGAATTGATTCAAAATAGACGGAAAGAGACAAACACACAGACACAGACCAGAAGTAAATACAGCGCTCAGTGCAGCTACACATTATGAAAAGTGTTAATAGATAGATAGATAGATAGATAGATAGATAGATAGATTAGGTCTAAAAGAAAGAAAGAAAGAAAGAAAGAAAGAAAGAAAGAAACTGAAATACAGAAACAAGAAAAATAAGAAAAGGTGGACGAAATGAACTATTTGAGAAAGAAAAAAAGAAAGAAAAAGGAAAAGAGAACAAAACGAATTAAATGAGAATGAAAAAAAAACAGAAAGAAAAAAGAACGAAATTAACTATATGAAAAAGAAAGAAAAGGAAAACAAAACGAGAAAGAAAGAAAGAAAGAAAGAAAAGGAAAACGAATAGAGAAAGAAAGAAATAAAGAAAAATAGAAAAAAGAAAAGGAAAACGAAACAAACTATATGAGAAAGAAAGAAAGAAAGAAAGAACCAAAATGAATAAACAAGCAAATAATTTTGTTATTTCCATTTATTCGGACTGTTGTCATGTTTGTTACCATATTCACGACGTTTCGGCCGTTGTACGTTCCGACTTTCTTCATGTCATTTTCCTCAAAGGCACATGGCCCAGTGAATAAAAGCGTTGATTGGATTCAGTGAACTCACCCAAATCGTCGCTAGTTAAATATCTGGTTACAGTGAACAAAAGACTTAGAGAGCCGTGTTAAAGGGGGATAAATAAGACATCTGGAAGCGGCATGACTTATGGAACGAAAACAATCTACCCCAGCAAATGAAATAAAGGGTTCAGTTCAAAATTTCAATCACGACCGAAAAGTCGTGTATATGGCAACAAAGCGAGGACAACAGAACAATGTGAATAATGTAATTAATTACAATACCTTATCTCAGAAATATACACAGACAATTTTGTATATTGACGCATGCGTAAAGACACAAAGCTGAAGAAAATGTAAATTATTAGCGTCTACTGCAGCATTATGCCTTTCAACACGCTTGTTTTATATAATATCCCTTCGTGTAGCGATTTCGATCCCAGCTGATAGCCTAACTATTCTCAACCCACTTTCTGATTCACATTTTCAATGCTAAACTAAGGTAAGTAGTAAATATGAATGAATAGCTTTCACCCGATTACAACGGTTAGAAAACTCATCTCGAAGTCAATTAGCATTGAAATGAACCGTTTTGTGTAATCCAAATCAGAATGAATATATGGTCTATGTAATAAAGGTTTAATGCATATTCACAGACAATACATTCATTCTTTATTGAATGTTCTTTTGGTTTTAGCCTGAGTACAGAATTCGTTTAGTGATTACAAAAGGTATGCAATATCAAGCTGAATTAGTACTTTGATAAGTGACCCTTCAGAAAAACCAGGTACTGCATCCAAATCGTGGCCTAGTATCGTGCAAAGCTTAATTTAGTTCTTCGGTAATGGCCGTCTCAGTGTCGGGTCATATGAATTGAGTTAGTCTAGTTGACCATTACTACTGAGATTTGAGAGAAATCTTATTTGGATACTCGATGCATGTAACCTTTTAAGCTTGGTAAATTGCTACTAGTTAAGTGGGGTTCCCATGCAAATTTTCTTCTTCTTCTTCTTCTTCTTCTTCTTCTTCTTCTTCTTCTTTGTGCCATATTCCTTCAGGTTTTAGGCGATCATGGTTCTCCACAGTTCCCTATAATTTTGTAACCCCCTTAACAGCGTTTATCTCTTTGCAAAGAGACCTGCACCACTTTTCACCATCCAAGCCCTTCAGATAAGAGGCCTTGCGCTACCTCTCTTGGCCTCGATATGCCCTGTGAGGATTAAGTTTTCTAAGCCCTCCTTCCAAGAAAATTCAGTTTTCTCCTTTTGATTCTGAGTATAAGTGTTTGTTTGTTTTTTGTTTTTTTTTGTTTTTTGTTTTTTTTTGTTTTTTGTTTTTTTGTTACGATTTAGGGTCAAATATTGCTCATAACCTTGGGAATGAGTAGTCATCAGTATCCAGGACTTGAGTGATGGATATTTTTTTACGGTTCTTCTTTAAATAATAGTTGTACGTTATTTAAAGCCGCAATATATTTTTATATTGTAAGAGTAACTCTTTTGTTGCGATTGAATATTGCATTAACAATTTTTTCTCATAATAATGAATTTCAAAATACAAGTCCGACTATTTAATCTATACCTGAGAAGAATATATGGATTCGTATCTTCATCAAAGTGTACTTGCAACGATCCCGACTGCAATTTCTCATTCCGAACCGTTATGCATTACACCACCCGAACCTCCAAGCTTATAGCACCTGTTATTCCCAAACGGTAATGACCAGGCTCAACTTAGGTGATTGGGAAGAACTAGTTTTCTAACGTGATATGGCCGTAATCAGGCTCTAGCTATTTACTCTACCTCTTCATTATGGATAGGTAATGTGCGTTGTGGTACAGTGGATATCGACTCGGAACGAGAAACCGGGGAGCCGAGTTCGAATTCCAGCTGAATCCATTGTATTCACTTACGCGCAAATACCCTTGGGAAAGGTATTAATCCGTCTCTTCCTTCCAGTTATGGTTTAAATAGCAGGACAGATTGGGTTCTATAGCTTTGGTCGGCAACCAGTCTACCGCAGAAAGCAATGGCAACCTACTGCGGGATAATCTTCTGCCCAGTCAGTCATGTCTCTTTCGAGACATGATCGCCCAAGCGTGTATCACGCATGGCAATTAACTGACTGACTGTCTGAGGTTAGAGACCGTGACCTAAGCACACTATTCTTCATTTTAAACCGAATTTCCTTTCTTGTGGGTGGGGCATGGTGGTAGTTAGATAGGGCAATTGGAGAAGATAGACTAAACTATCGCCCGGTTCACACTCCACCCACGTCTATTGAACAGGTGGAGAGGTTCATCTCTTGTTCCCTGTTTAAGATGTGGTTTCTGGCTTTCTCTTTTAAAAGCCTTTCACTCTTTTCTTTTTTTTTTTTTTTTTTCAATTGGAGTAGATAGACTAAACTATCGACCGGTTTACACTCCACCCACGTCTATTGAACAGAGAGGCTCATCCCGTGTTCCCTGTTTAAGATGTGGTTTTCGGCTTTCTTTTTTCCAATCTCTTCACTCTTACGTAGCCCCCCTGCGCATCAGTGGCGTTACCGCCTTGCTCGGGGTGATATGATTAAAAAAAAAAGGACAGGCAGTAAGTAAGGATATGTTTTTGTTCCTTTCAGTCTCTCTCTTCTTTAAATAATAGAAACCTGAAGAACGACAGTTTGAAGTTTTAGTTTTATTTACAAAGCTTAATTTTTGTAGTTAAACTGAAAAGAAAGCTTTTCAAGATATGTATTATAATCGTGTATGCACCTACAGCCGAAAGCACGGAAGAAGGAATCCAATCTTTGTACATCATGCTAGATACCGCTCGTTTATAATTACTATGGACGACCTGAATGCCAAATTAGGCAAGGTGAGGGAAAATTGGATGTGCGTTGTGGTGCAGTAGATATTGGCTCGGAACGAGAAATCGTGGAGCCGAGTTCGAATTCCAGTTGAATTCATTGTATTCACTTACGCACAAATACCCTTGGGAAAGGTATTAATCCGTCTCTCCCTTCCAGTTATGGGTTAAATAACAGGATAGATTGGGTTCTATAGCCTTGGCTGGCAACCAGTCTACCGCAGAAAGCAATGGCAACCTACTGCAGGATAATCTTCTGCCCAGTCAGTCATATCTCTTTCGAGACATGATCGCCCTAGCGTGTTTCACGTATGGCTCTTAACTAACTGACTGAAGGAAGATTAAACTAGTCCCCTGAAGAAATGTGGAGAAAATGGTTCCAATATTGCACGGCAAATAACCACCTAATAGCTAACACCTCGTTCCAAGAACATCCAAGACGATTGTGGAGATGGAAAAGCCCAGGAGGAGAAACTAAAAACAAATCGACTACATAAATATCAGCAAGAGCTTGAGGAATGCAGCAGAAATGCAAGTACCGACTGCAGAAGTAACCACTTCCCTGTTCTATGTAAACTAAAACAGAAACTACAGAAACTGAAGAAGCCTAAAGCAGCACACAAATTGCAATAAAACATGAACCACCCGAACCCGAAAGAAAATATATGGACAGTGTGAAAAGAAAATACGAGGGACGAAATAGAAAGGGAAACTCGAAAAGGGACACACTAAGAAAAGCTTTAGTGACATCAGCACACGACATCATCCCGAAAGAAAATGAACGAAGAAGAATGCAAAAGAGACAGCAAATAATGCCAAGACACGGAACGGAATACAGAAAACTACACAAGGAAATAAGGAATAAATGCAGACAGGCTAAAGAAGAATGGCTCAACGAAAAATGTGCCGAAATTGAGTATTACAGACAAAGCAGATATAAATTTAAAAAATAAGAAAACTAACGGAACAATAGACAGGCTGCATACAATCCAAGGACGGAACACTGATATTAAAGAAAGACAAATACTTCGGCGATAGAACGAATGTATTGTGGATTTTTTTTCAATGGCGAAAGTAAACAACTGACAATACACAAAACTACTGACGGGTCGCAAATATTATTAATTGAAGTGGAAGCTGCACTGACCAAAATGAAAAGAAACAAAGTGGCAGACGGAATTGAGAAAAAAAAATGCTGATAGCCTCAGACGAATTTTGCATAAACAAGATTACAGAAATAATAAATGAAATCTACAACAGTAGGGACATAACGGAAGACCTACGAATATCTATTTTCATAGTGCGGCCTAAGAAACCAGGCGCAAACGAATGTGAACTTCACCGAACAATCAGCCTATTGAGCCACATAACAAAACTCATCATTTTAAATTTTGATAAATCCAACGGAGAATCTGGGGTGTGATCGATTTCAACCTAGCAGCTCGCTCTCTCACCGGCGTGACGAGGCTTCCCTGTGTCTCTTCCACAAATGCTTTCACAGTTTCTGCTCCAATGAACTTAGCTCACTGGTACCCCCTATGTATGAATTTACTCGAGCTACTAGACTAGCAACTAGGTCTCACCCTTTTACAGTGAAACCGATAAATTGTAACCGCTATTTCTACTCTATTAGCTTCTTTTCTCGCACTTCCCGCCTGTGGAATTCACTTTCGTATACTTGCTTCCCCGACAGCTACAATCTCCAAGAATTTAAATGTAAGGTTAATAGTCATCTCCTATCTCACTGACTCGCATCCTTTCTCTCAAGCTCTTTTCTCTATCCACTCCACACCCATCTCACCAGTATTCTCATCCTTCTATTATCCTCTTCCTGACATCCCCTATAACCTGCCCCTCTTTCTCATCACTTTCCTTCTTTATAACCCTCTACGCAACCAGTGGCAGTAAAACTGCCTTTCTTGGAGTGAAATGATTAAAGAAAAAAACAGAGTACGCAGCGGAATATAGCCAGGGGTGGGACAAGAACAGTGCCGGTTCATCAAGGACATCGGAACAAGGATCAAGATATTTATGCTCTGAATGTTTATCAGAAAGGATAATACAAATTCAGAAGCTGTACTTTATAGACTACGCAATATAATTCGACAAAGCACGCCAGAGAATCTGTTAGAGCTGCTCAACAACCTTGACATTTTTTTTTTTTAATCATTTCACCCCGAGCAAGGCAGAAACGCCACTGATGTGCAGGGGGTTACATAAATGTAGAAAGATTAATTAGAAAAGAGTGAGGAGTACAAGCTAGTTAGAAAGGAACAATAGAAAGCTGAGAAAGCAGGTGCAATGACAGATACATGGGCGGAGAGAAAGTGAAGATTATACAGGGGAAGGGAGAGAGCTAGAGTCCAGTGGTTAGTAGGTGAGTATTAACTTTGCTTTTAAATTTCTGGAGGTTGTAGCCGTCAGGAAAGCAAGAATACGGGAGTGAGTTCCACAGGCGGGAAGTGCGAGAGAGGAAGCTGCAGGAGTAGAATTGTCGTCTGCGTTTGGCTAACCTGACTGTGAATGGGTGGGACCCAGTTGCCAGTCTGGTTGCAAGGGTAAACACCTGTTGAGGAGGCATCAGTGACTTAAGCTCATCCGAGCAGAAGCCATGAAAGTATTTATAGAAGAGACAGAGGGAGGCCACATTTCGACGATGGGGGCCACATTTAGACAGAGGGAGGCCACATTTGACATATTCGGGAAAGACATTAAAATAATCAAGAATCTATACTAATTGCAAATAGCCTGCTTACAGAGAGGAAATGAGTTAAACGCATGTACAAATATAGAACGGGGTGTAAGAAAATTATGTGCCTTCTTACCAGATTCATTCAACCTATTCTTCTTCTTGTGCTATGTTCTTTCATGATGTAAGCAATCATGGATATCCATTTACCCCTGTGCCTTGTCGCTCTTAACTTTTTTCCTCTTGGTGTTTCTTCCAAACCCCGCCCCGCCATCCACTTGCTCAAGCCCATGAAGTATGTCTCCCGCTGCTTTCCCAGGTCTTTCCTTCCCTCTATCCACCCTGTGAGTATTAGATTCTCTAACTCCTCCTTTCTCATTCAGTCAGTCAGTTAATTTTTTTCTTCATCTTTGATGATATTGTCCAGCATTCACTGCCATATTGAAGAACTGACAACACATAGCAATCCAGTACTCTCTTCCTTGTTTCGGGCGAAATTGTCTTGTTTCTTAATACTTTACTCAACTTCTGGAATGCTTCCATCGCCATGCAATTTCGCCTTTGGATCTCTGTGTCGCACTTTCCGTTTTCTATTATAACACTTCCCAGGTATTTAAATTTTTGTACCTGCTTGATTCTAGTATCCCCGACCTGAATTTGGCATATTGGGCTGCCCTTTTTACTGATGACCATACATTCGGTTTTTTTTCTCGAGATTATCCTCTCCAAAAGTTCGTCATTGCTGATGTGTTTCTCTATGGTATTCTCAGCATCCTTCTGTAGAACCATATTTCGGTTACTTCAAGTCTTTTCTTCATCTTTGATGAGATAGTCCAGCATTCACTGTCATATTAAAGAACAGACATCACATAACAAGCCGGTACTCTCGTCTTTGCTTCCAGCAAATTATGTTATCGTTGAAAAATGTGCATCATAATGAAATTAAATGTATGAAAATGAGTAAAAAGCATATCTATGTGTATATATACGTATAGGTTACTATTTAGAACAATAACTGTAAAGATATGTATATTTACCGTTATTATCAGAAAATCTTATATTTTAAAGAGATTTAGGCTTGGCATTGGTTGTCAAACAGTAATGAGAAAAAATTCACATTCTAACTGTGTTAAGTTTATGATTCGTTACATTCAGTTCAAGTTTGAAAAGCCAAATGAAAACTTCCGATGGAACTTGTTCAGAATGCCTATAAACTATAAGGAAAAACTTGAGGAAACTTGCATTTCTTAAAAAAAAACTTAAAATAAGATACTTTTTAAAATAACGATAAAATTTCGGTAATTACAGTTTATTTATTTTTATTTCAACAAAAATAAGCATTTAACTATAAAAAAGATATGACATCATCGTATTGTGTTTTCGTCAATAAAACAATTCAGTTAGTTAAGTGCCATACGTGATACACGCTAGGGCGATCATGTCTTTTTCGAGACAGGACTGACTGGGCAGAAGATTATCCCGCAGTAGTTTGCCATTGCTTTCTGCGGTAGACTGGTTGCCAGCCAAGGCTATAGAACCCACTCTGTCCTATTATTTAACCCATAGCTGAAGGGAAGAGACGGCTTAATACCTTTCCCAAGGGTATTTGTGCGTAAGTGAATGCAAGGAATTCAACTGGAATTCGAACTCGGCACCCCGATCTCTCGTTCCGAGTCGATATCCCCTGCACAATAATGCACATACTGCTTTACAAATTCTTTGCATTTCTTTTTAACAGTTAAAAGAAAAAGTAGATAGCAAACTTTCTTAAGCATTCTTCAAGCCTCGAAAAAGCTCACTCTCACTCTTCGGATTCTTCTATCCAATTCACCCCTTTACTAATTCAATGGAGGAGGGGTCAGGAGAGTATTACGACCAAATCATGATTTCTAAAATCTTATTCCTTTTTTTTGACTCGAGATGATTTTGACACAATTTAGAAATGGATTTTGGGTTTTTGGTTTGAAAGTTCTTTTCCAAAAGTTATAGAATGTATTTCCAAAGTCGAATAATATTTTTCTTGTTTCATGACTTTCTTGGCGTGAATCAAATCTCCAGCCCTTTTGGTAGTCTCAAAAAGTCGACTGAAGTTTTCTAAATAAAAACAAAAATGTCTCTCATATAAAATATTTATGATTTAACAAAATGTATTGTGAACAAGTGATTTTAGTGCCGTGGCTCGGAACGAGAAATCAGAGAGCCGAGTTCGAACTCTAATTGAATTCATTGCATTCCCTTATGCGCAAATACCCTTGTGGAAGGTATTAATACGCTTATTCTCTCCATTTCTTCTTCTCCAAATGCCCTGTTCTTTCAGGACGTAGGCGATCATGGTTTTCCACGTCTTCCTATCCCTGGTGGCTCTTAGCACGCCTTCTCCTGTTACACCACGCAACCTCCGTTCCGTCATCAACCTAATCAGGACCCTAAAATATGTTTTCCGCTGCCTTCCTCTGTCTCTTTTTTTCTTCTATCTGGCCTGCCAGTATCAAGTTCTCCAAGCCCTCTTTCCTCATTGGATGTCACAGGAACTTCAGTTATCTCTTCCTGATGCTCAGTATTAATTTTCTTTTGGTTGCCATTCTTTCCAACATTGCTGGCATATTCGGTTCATGATATCCGCAGCATCCTTCTGTAGAAACACATTTCCGCTGCTTCAAATTATTTTTTTTGTTTTGTTTTGTTTTTTTTACGGGTTACATAAAAGGACAGATTGGGTTCTACAGCCTTGGTTGGCAACCAGTTTGCCACAGAAACTAATAGTAACCTAATGCGTCAAAATCTTCTGCCCAGTCAGTCATGTCTCGAGAGAGACATCACTCAAGCGCATGGCACTTAACTGTTTAACAGATTGTGGACAAACGAATCCAAGACTGAAAAAATAAAAATACACGGTAGTTACTGAAATTTAATCTTCTACTTTAAAAAAGCAAAAATATTTTATGTTAAGGTGTTTTGAAATAAATCATGTATTTTATACTATTTTTAAGTGGATAATTCTAAATGAAAATAGAATGGTTCTTTTGTTCTTATTATTTGCAAAATCTTACAAGGCAAAGAAGCAAAAATGAACTCGTCCGAATCACCCTAAATTTTCTTCATTCTTTCATTTATAAAACTGCAATTATTAAATATTTATAAATTCATATGATGCACATGTTATTGTGCAGTATTAACAAAAGAACCATTCCATTTGCATTTACAATTGTTCACTTGGCAATAAATACTAAAAAATAGTATGAAATACATCATTTATTTAAGACACTGGGGTGCCTGATAATTATGGCCGGTAGTGTACATTTATTGTCAGAAAGTATTTTTAAAGAGATTATAAGTTAGTATGTATACATACATAAATAGCGGCATTA
>JBBBDQ010001908.1:5332500-5347500 GCA_037127315.1 Ascarosepion bandense
GCTGAGTTGTCTCGGCGCACAGTTCGAAGGAAGTATTGACTTGGCAGTGTTGAGTTGTCCCGGCGAACAGTTCGAGGGAATTATTGACTTAGAGGAGTTGAGGTGTTCCTGCGATCAGTTTGAGGGATGTATTGAATTAGCGGTGTTGAGTTGTCTCGTCACTCAGTTCATGGGAAGTATTGACTTGGCGGTATTTAGTTGTCCCAATGAACAGTTCGAGGGAAATATTGACTTGGTGGTATTGAGTTGTCCCGGCGCACAGTTTGAACGAAATGTTGCCTTAATGGTGTTGAGGTATTCCAGCGATCAGATCGAGGGAAGTATTGACTTGGCAGTATTGAATTGTCCCGACACTCAGCTCGAGGGAAGTATTGAGTTGATGGTGTTGAGGTGTCCCTGGGCTCAGTTCGAGGGAAGTACTGACTTGGCGGTGTGGAGGTGCTTTAGCGCTCAGTTCTAGGGAATCATTGACGTGGCGCTTTTGAGGTGCCTCGTCACTCAGTTCGAGGTAAGTATTGACTTGGTGGTATTGAGTTGTCCAGGCGCATAGTTCGAAGATAACATTGACTTGGCGCCTTTGAATTGTTCCGTCGCTCAGTTCGTGGGAAGTATTGACTTGGAGGCGTTGAGTTGTCCTGGTGCTCAGTTCAGGGATAATATTGACTTGGCGGTGTTGAGTTATCCCGGCGCACAGTTCGAATGAAGTATTTACCTGGCGGAGTTGAGGTGTCCTGTCGCTCAATTTGAGGGAACTATTGACCTGGCGGTGTTGAGTTGTCCCCGCGTACCTTTCGAGAGAATATCGACTTGGCGGCGTTGAATTGTCCCGGCGCTCAGTTCGACGGAATTATTGACTTGACGGTGTTAAGTTATCCCGACGCTCAGTTCGAGGAAAGTTCTGACTTAGTGGTGTTGGGGGTGTCAGTTCGCTCATTTGGCGCGGTTCAGCCGGAAATATTGAGTTGGCGGTGTTGAGTTGTGCTGGCGCTCATTTTGAGGGAAGTATTGACTTGGTGGTGTTGAGATGTCCTGTCGCTCATTTCGAGGAAATATTAACTTGGCGGTGTTGAGAGGTCCCGTTGCACAGTCGATGGAATTATCGACATGGTAGTGTTGAGGTGCCCCGTCGCTCATTTGGCGCGATTCAGTCGGAAATATTGAGTTGGCGGTGTTGAGTTGTGCTGGCGCTCATTTTGAGGGAAGTATTGACTTGGTGGTGTTGAGGTGTCCTGTCGCTCATTTCGAGGAAATATTAACTTGGTGGTGTTGGGGTGTCCCGTTGCACAGTTCGATGGAATTATCGACTTGGTAGTGTTGAGGTGCCCCGTCGCTCATTTGGCGCGGTTCACTCGGAAATATTGACTTTGTGGTGTTGAGATGTTCCGGCGCTCATTTTGAGGGAAGTATTGACTTGGCGGTGTTGAGTTGTCCAACACCTCCACCCCGGGAGGAAGCAACGTCTTGAACCGAAAACAGTTAACCAAATGGTATTGATAAACGCACGTATAGTGCGTATGATTACAGTAGCAATATATTAATCCAAGGAAAACTTAAAAACAACAACTAATAATTTAAATAAATAAATAACTTTGTCAGACCTGAATTCAATAAGCAATTACATACAACGCGATTACAATTAACGTTAAATAAAGTAGTATTCAGTTTAGGTCATCCGATCGTTCTATGAGGACTGGTGTGTACTTCACAAAATTGTGCTGAGATTGAGTTAATATTTTAGTTCATTAGGCATTTGGTACCCTCTCTGCATGAATTTACTCGAGCTACTAGACTAACAAGCAGGTCCCACCCTTTTACAATGGTACCAAAAAAATGTAACCCAACCTCTACTCTACAGGTTCTTTTCTCACACTTCCCGCATACTTACTTCTCCGACAACTACAATATCCAAGAATTTAAATGTAACGTCAGCTGTCATCTCTTATCTCTCTGACTCGCATCCTTTCCCTTATTTTTTTTTCTCCGTCCACTCTACACTCATCACACCAGTATTCTCACCCTTCTATTAACCTTTTCCTGAAACCCCCTACAACCTACTCCTCTTTCTCATCACTGTCCTCCTATGTAATCCCCTGTACACCAGTGGCAGTAAAACCACCGTGTTTGGGTCGAAATTATTTTTAAAAATATTTTTTCAAAATATTCCATATTGTCAAATGTTTTATTCGCTGTCTACCTCCAGAACTGTGTGCCCGGTAAACGATAGGCAGATTCTTAAAATAATCAAAGAGAGTGTTCGATCCTAAATATTTGCTCCTTAAGTGCAGTTTTGTAAAGAAAAAAATGGCTTAGTAATTTAGTCTATTCATCATCAATCGCTTATTCCGTGTTCTTGGAGATTGCACATTATATGATATACTATCCTCACGTTAATTTTTTGAGCCTACTCTTCCATGCTGACTCAAGGCATGTTAAAAGAGAACACTCAGAGATTCCCCCCTTAGTAGATTGACAGTTCTTTCTGCGGTAGACTGGTAGCCATCAATAACTACATAACTCAGTCTGTTCTGATAATAACAGTCTCCAAGCTGGTTTTGAATTCAGAATTCCCTTCTCCTCGACCGGTTGTGACTCAAGGCTATAAAACCCGGTCTGTTCTGCTATTTTTCCCATAACTGGCAGAAGCGGAGTTGGATTCATATATTTCCCAAGGGTATTAGCACGTAAATGAATGTAATAAATTCAACTGGAATTCAAACTCGGCTCTCCGATTTCTCAATCCGAGCCGCTATACATTATTTCATTACTCCACCGTGCCTCCATTAGTTAATCATTACAATCTTCAAATCCAGTAGGACTTGTTTGTTAAATCCTACTCAAATGTTTGACAGCCAAAAGTCGCGTGTCTGGAGCACTCAGGCTTCATCACCGTATCGTTGTAACAGTTTGCGAGAGAAGTGTATTAGTCAATATACTGCAGTGTAGTGAGAACTAAAACCTTATACACACCTCATCTTCTCTAGAGATAATCAAATAATCATACACACTCATTCATATGCGCGTACGCATAAAACGTGTGTGTGTGTCTGTTATGTTCGCGCATGCTCAATTGAGCCAACAAACCAAAGCTACTTATAAAAAGTCTTCGTCAGCAGATGTATTATGTTCTTCTTGACTTTTTCATTGACCAAACGACATCGCATATTTTATGTTATTCTCTTCTTTTAAATTTGCCATTGTTTTGTTCAACATTTATTATTTAGTGTGTGCGTAAGGGGATTCTACGTTTTTCTTTTTCAGCCAATTAACTGTTTTTAGCAACTTTCCTCCTTTATTTCTTTCTCTTTCTTTCTTTCTTTCTTTCTTTCTTTCATTCTTTCTTTCTTTCTTTCTTTTTTATTTATTTATTTAATTTTCTTCTAGTTACCTTTCTTTCTTTTTCTAATTTTCGTTCTTTCCTTCTTTTATTCACCTTCTGTCTTTCTTTTCCTTCTTTATTTTTTCTTCATTTCTTTCTTTATTTATTTATTTTGCTTCCTTTTGCTCTTTCTTTTCATCTTTCTCTCACTTTTTGCTCCTTTCTATCCGTTTTTATTTCTTTTCCTTCTTTTTTATTTCTTTCATTTTCCTTCCTTCCTTCCTTCCTTCCTTCCTTCCTTCCTTCCTTCCTTCCTTCCTTCCTTTATTTCTTCCTGGATTATTGCTTTCCGTATTTTTCTATCAGTATTCTTTTGTTTTTGTTTCTTCTTTTTCTGCTTAAAAATCTTATTTGATTTAATTTTAATTATTGTTATTTAATATAATTTTGACTTTTTCCTTTCTCTATTCTTTTTAATTATGAGCTTTCTTTCTTTTTTCTTTTTTCCGATTACCTCAAATTCCCAATTTCACTGTCATTATATTATTTTATCTTCCTTTTCATGCCATCTTCTCTTTTTATTCTCTCTTTTTCTTTCTTTCTTTATTTCTCTTCATCCATATTCACTTTTCTTCGTTCTTCTTGTATCCCTTTTCTCCTCATTCATTCTACCCGCTTTTCTTATTTCAATTAATATTCATTATTTATCTTTTGTTCATATTTTATTCGTTTTTATTTTTTCTTTCTATCTATCTTTATATGCCCCACATCATTTTCCTTTACTTCATCCGTTTTTATTCTTTCAGTTTATTTTTCCGTTTCTTTTTTCACTTTATGATTTGTTACACGTTTGAAAGTATTCAGCTGTAATTCTTTCTCTTTCCGTTCGCGAATCCCCTTTACTGAAGTTTCTTTCTCTCGTTTTTATACTGCAACCTTCTTTCGCCGATTTTTTTTCCTACTCATTCGTCGCCATTTCTTTCCTTCTCCTCTGTGGCCATTGCAAAAACCGTGTGAAACAAATATCAGTAGTAAGACTTCGCGCCATTACTCGGGTTTCATCTCATTACAATGCACTTTCGGTGACACGCGATTTTCCCAATTTCGCCTCTTTGATGATATTCGCAGTTATTTCTTGATTCAATTTGAAGGCTGGCCGCTGCGGGACTGGTCTAAGATGATCACGTGACTGGTGCACTTCTGCCTCGCCCTACCACTCTCTCCATTTCATCCGCATCCCACCCATTTCATTTCTTAATCCAAACGAGGGATGAAAATTTAGGATGAAGAAAGATAAGTTAGGTAAGAAGAAAATAATGTCGAAGAAACTGTCAGAGATGGGAAGAGATGGAAATGGCGGAGATAAGTAAAAAGGTTAAGTGTTGAGTAAGAAAGACAGAAGAAAATGACGCTAAAGAAAGAAAAAGAGAACGAAACAAACAATATGAGAAAGAAAGAAAGAAAGAAAGAAAGAAAGAAAGAAAGAACGGGCAGTCAGAGAAAAATGATGTTAAAAAAGAAAAATGAAAAAGAGCTATGTAAGAATGAGAGAAAAATTAAGTTAAAGAAAAAGAATAAAAAATTAACTACAAAAGAAAGAAAGAAAGAAAGAAAGAAAGAAAAGGTAGGAAAAACAAGGCATATGAAAAAGAAAAACGAAAGATCAGAAAATGAAAGAAAGAAACTATAGCAAAAAAGAAAGAAAGAAAGAAAGAAAGAACGAGCAATCAGAGAACAATGAGGTTAAAAAAGAAAAAAGAAACGAACTATTTAAGAAAAAATACCAATGAGAGAAAAATTAAATTAAAGAAAAAGAGTACGAAATAAACTGCATGAGAAAGAAAGAAAGAAAGAAAGAAAGAAAGAAAGAAAGAAAGAAAGAAAGAAAGAAAGAAGAGTAGTAGTAGTAGTATAAAAAGTTAGTTTAAAAGAAAGAAAAGGTGGAAGAAACAAACTATATGAAAAAGAAGAAAAAGAAATATCAGAAAATGAAAGAAAGAAAAGGTTCGGATGAGAAAGAAAGAAAGAAAGAAAGAAAGAAAGAAAGAAAGAAAGAAAGAAGTGATGCCAAAAATAAATTTAGGAACTAAAAAGGTGGATCGAAGAATAAAAAACCAGTAACAAAAAATAAAGAACGGAAAAATCAATTAAATGATAGAAATAAATAACGAAAGAATGAATACATTTATTATTTAAATAAGTAATATATTACAAAGAAAGAATGAAAGACCCATCATCATCAGTTTTTCAACTAGTACATCCGCCATCATCGTTATGATCGTCAGTAATGATGGAAGCGAGGAGTCACAAGTCATCTGCCCTCTGATTGGATCTTAGATTGACTGTCAATTGGTTACGACGGGATAGGGATGACGAATGAAATGAAGAATTACTTCGTTCAATTTTCTCCCCCCTCTCTCTCTATTTATTTATTTTTTTTTTTTTTTTGGATCGTCATAAAAATATAACTAAAAAAAATGAGGGAAAATTAAAGATCAGAATCAACAACGAACAACTGGAATTAATATGATTACCTGCAGTTTACTCACACTTGCCTCGGGATTTCTCGTTGGCAAACGTCATTTTAGGTCGCAGCTTCCCCACCCGCTTCCCTTGCATAACAGATTAAGGCAGGAGCCAAGTATAAACCTTAATGAGGGTGGAACTGAAGACCAGGGTGGGATTCTGGTGGAATTGACGAAAACAGGGACCGGTCCTTACACATGTATGTATACACTATATGCTTATTTGCATGCGAAAACGTCAGTTTGAAGCAGGGGAGAGTAAAAGTTATATATAGCTTACTTCGTGATTGAAATGTTTGGGCATTTTCTTCCGAGATCTGGAGATCTGTGTTCGATATCACATCGAAGCTAGTTTTTCAAAAGCAGTCATCCAAATTCAACCACTTGGAATAACGGTATAAAATACGCTTTTTACCAACACCCAATCGGATAAGAACTTCGACCTGGTGCAACAACTAGCAATCTTCTCTTACTAGTTCAATTACGATTGAATTGTGAGTTTGATCCTCCCTGTGTGTCATATACTTTCGGCCCAGAGCAACATCTAAGTTAAGCTTAGGACCTCTTATCCACTTGACACCAGTTCTTTCTACATCACCCTGTATATCTTTTCCTTTCTCTCTACCTTCGCAAATGTCTTCACACTTGTTGTTCCCAGTTCTACACTCTCCTCCTTTTACTCTTATGTAGCTCTCTGCGCATCAGTGGAAGTACCGCCTTGCTTGGGGTGAAACGATTAAAAAAAAAAAAACACCAACCCCACATCTAGCCTCGTTTTAAATCTACCTGTAATGAATTTAAAAACCAATGTACTCGTAGCTAAATGATTTCAGAAACATTATGATAATTTTCTAAGCTCAGATGGGGTTCAAGTAATGAGAGCACCCAGTGAGAATCGAACTCACTACTCAGATGTAATTGTTCTAGTGAGACAAGCTTGCTAACCATTAAACCACGTCGAGGTGAACTAAGAGGTTTTTGTTAATCATAGCTTAGAAGTAACATAAAGCCGAAAATATGGATCGCCCTCTAAGAGCGTATTTACTATTTAGTCGTAATTGATCTAGCGAGATAAGCTTGATAAAGATATGACACGTAAATGTTGCGAAATGACTACTTCCCACAAACATACGGCAATTTGACACTAACATTATGCGTGAGTAGAAGCATTTTCTTAGATTTTCACCACAATATTAGAGGTGCGAATCATGAATGAAGGCGTATTATATTTGTCGAAATACAGTATATATATATATATATATATATATATATATATATATAGTGTATCGAGAAAGCAAGTAATTTTCTAAACATATGCTGTTAAATATAAGAGACAAGGAATGTCTATTATGTTTAATCATGAGCCGTTCTAAACGTCGTATTTTTGCTTTAATTTCAGTTGAAAATAAAGACAAAAATTCTCCAACATTTGGATAATTATTTATTGATTTTCTTCTAACCTTTCGGCTCACATGAACCATCTTCAGAGAGGTTGTTTAGACTGAAATATTATAAAATCCACCATCACCGACGATTTTATTTTGTGTTGACATAAAATTCCGCTTGGCAACGGCAATTGTTACCAAAAATAATAAACGCAGTTCTTAAATTTGCGATGCGGTTTTATGACGTCATGTAGTCAAATGCAATGTAATATGTTATGTCCGGATTTAAAGTTGATTTTATCACGCGGAAATTTATCACGGAAATTAACGAAGAATAACGAAACTTGGTTATAAACAACCGACAATTAAATTAAAAACAGAATATCTACTTAAATATGAATATCGACCAAAAATAATGTTCAAACAAATCATCGGTTGTTTATAACCAAGTCTCGTTAATCTTCGTAACATGTTTCCATATATATATATATATATATATATAGTCATACCCAGAATTGAAACCAGACCTAATTGGTGTCAGTCGGCGATTCTACCTCTGAGCTATGGGCGCTCAGTAGAAGGAGGAAGACTTTTTAGCATAAGATTTATCATACGCCAGTAGTCATAGTGCTCTAATTCATAACTGAATGAGCGATGCGTAAGTGCTACAGTAACTACTGTTTTTTCAAAGTCTACCATTCTTTCATAGTGCTCAATCAGGGTGTGAGAGCGTAAATAGTCATCCGCAGACAGATCTGCTTCGCTGTATCACAGCTCATCAGTACGGTTAGACATCCGATTACTTTTACGCAGGCCGAATTGGCGTCAGTCGGCGATTTTACCTCTGAGCTATGCTTTTTCTCCGATTGTTTTTTATGGGTAAGTATTTGAAGGCTATCACAATGCGTTTAGTATAATAAAAGAACGGAAAGCGGGTATTGGGAATTACCTATTTATTATTCATTAATATTTCGAGATCAGAATCCCATCTTCAGAATTAAAGGCACGGTCCACTAGTGGACGGACGTAAAATCAAGCTCTCCTATCATTCTGAGGGCATCTCGACGTGGTGTAATGGTTAGCAAGCGCGTCTCGTTAGAATTATTATAACTGTGTAGTGAGTTCGATCCTCACTGAGTACCCCCTACTTTCGGCCGTGTGTCACGTCTAAGCTACGTTTAGAAAATCATCTTCCTCCAGGTTTGGAGGTTGGGCACAGGGCTAACAACCCTGCCCCTTAAACGCTGCCCTACATATCATTGGGTGTAACGGAAAAGTTATCATTCTGAAGATGAGATTTTGATCTCGAAATATTAATGAATAATAAATAGATAATACCGAACATCTTCTTTACATTACTTTATTAAACTAAATGCATTGTGACAGTCTTTAAAAAATTACCAATGTACCTTATATACACAATGCTTCAAGCAAATTACAAAACTCTCCTACACACACACACACACACACACACACACACACATATATATATATATATATATATATATATATATATATATATATTACTACAATCACGCTCTCCCGTAGACTTACATGACATCTTTCTGATCAGAGTACTATTAAACAACAATTCACTGAAAAACATAAACACGTAAGTAATATCAGACAGATTTTGGTCAACAATACGGTGACCCTTACTCATACACACAGTAAGAGGAACCTGCTGATATTGGAGGCCATGTACATCAAATCAAAACAACCAACACTCAATAAAATCAACATTAAAATAGGAAATAACATATTACATTGCATTTGACTACATGGTTTTGTTGTCATTTCGTGCTATCCCGCGGTGTGACGTCATAAAACCGCATCGCAAACTTAAGAACTGCGTTTATTATTTTTGCTAACTATTGCCAAGCGGAGTTTTATGTCAACACAAAATAAAATCGTCGGTGATGGTGGATTTTATAATATTTCAGTTGAAACTACCTCTCTGAAGATGGCTCATGTGAGCCGAAAGCTTAGAAGAAAACCAATAAATAATTATCCAAATGTTGGAGAATTTTTGTCTTTATTTTCAACTGAAATTAAAACAAAAATACGACGTTTAGAACGGCTCATGATTAAACATAACAGACATTCATTGTCTCTTATATTTAATAGCATATGTTTAGAAAAAAAAAATATATATATATATATATATATATGAATATAAAACAATAAGAAAAATTATTTTTACCCAACGCGTTTCGTCCTCTGAGGAATTTTATCGTATTTGACTTTATAATGTCCCTCAGGATGTGCGTTGTGGTGCAGTGGATATCGGCTTGAAACGAGAGATCGGGTCACTGAGTTCGAATACCAGATGAATTCTTTGTATTCACTTACGGGCAAATACCTTTGCAAAAGGTATAAATCCATCTCTTCCCTCCATTTACGGGTTAAATAATAGGACAGATTGGGTTCTATAGCCCTGGCTGGCAACCAGTCTACCGCAGAAAGTAATGGCAACCTACTGCAGGATAATCTTCTGCCCAGTCAGTCATGTCTCTTTCGAGACATGATCGCCCAAAGCGTTTCTCACGTATGGCACTTAAGTGACTGAATGTCCCTCAGAGAACAAAATGCGTCAGTTAAGTATATATTTTTTTACGTTTTATTCATTTTGTTTCTTTACAGAAACACCCTATATGAAATTAATCTACAAACGCACACACAAACACACACGCACACATTTGCACGCACGCAAATATATACATATATATATGTGTGTGTGTGTGTGTGTGTGTGTGTGTGTGTGTGTGTATTTTTAAGCATGTTTTGTTGAAAATGACCACCAGGGAAGATTTGATTAATTATTTAATCCTTCTACGATGATACTAAAATAAAACAAGTAAAAATATTCAAATTCCTGGGAAGTATTTTGACAGAAGAGAAAAAATGCGACATGGAGATCTAAAGAGGCGTTGGCATGGCCAAAAACGCATTTCAGAAGCTAACCAGAAAGAAAAATCTGAAAGACAGGAAAATATCATTAAACAAAGAAAAGAGTACTAGATCGCAATGTGATATCTGTCCTTCTGTATGGAAGTGAAAGTTGGATGATTTCTTAAGGATGAAGAAACGGCTTGAGGCAGCAGAAATGTGGTTTAACAGAAGAATGCTGAGGATACAGTGAACGGAGCACGTGTGCAACGATGAGGTGTTGGAAAGGATGCAAACGAGAAGAAAACTTATACTTAACATCAGAAAAAGACAAATGAGGTTCCTGGGATACGTAATGAGGAAGGAGAGCCTAGAGAACTTATTACTCAAAGGTCGGATAGAGGGAAGAAGAGACAAAGGAAAGCAGTGCGAGGCGTTCTTGGCTTAGCAGGTTTTAGAAGAGATACAAAGAGAAAAAATTATTGAGAGCTACAAGAGACCCAGCGAAGTGGAAGCCTACGTCCTGAAGGGACACGAAGCATGAAGATGAAGTATTCTAACCTGTTTCTTTTTGCTGCAGATAAGGAATGTAAAATGTTCCGTAATTATTTCTCCTAGCGTTTCAGCCCGATATATATATATATATATATATATATATATATATATATATATATATATATATATATATATATATCAGTTTCTTTCCCCCTTTCCCATCATGGACCATTTCATTTTTCACAACGTTTACATTTTACGTTAAGTTCAGCCAAAAAAAAAAAAAAAAAAAACTTTGAGAAGCGGAAACGAAACCGGTTGATTTATATATATATATATATATAGGTACCTTCACTCATTTTTCTATACATAAATTTAAATTGAAATTTTAATAATAAATAAGTTACCTTCAAGATTTAAAATTAGCTTTAATTAAAAGCCAACGGATTAAATTTACTAATTTCAGTAAGCAAAATACCCTGGTGTGTTTTAAACCGAAATTTCTAAATTTCAGCAAATTCTCATCGATTGTAAGCAGAAGCCAATTTTAAAAAATCTTACAAAAATAAAATACACCTCGCTGACATTATTTTCTTCAAATTACCGAATTTAAACTTACTTTAGGTTGACTTGAAACAAGAATTACTTGCTTTCTGCTTGAAAAATGTTTTAAAAAGCATTCTTCAATTACGGTAGCCTTGTTATCACAGCTGTCAACACCTTATCAGCACCTTAGGAGCAGCCGACAACTGATGATTTTGTATCCCGTCAAAAGTATGGAAGACGAATTTGGTATAAATCTTATTCATACAAATCGTTTTTTTTATTTTTAACTATGTTAAAATTAAAAATTTAACAAATTTTTCAGCAATTATCCAATATTTGATAAAATTTTAGTTAGTTTAGCTTTGTAGGCTTACGTTTGAAGATGTTTTATGAAAATTAAAATTAAAATAATATAAAACTTTCTTTTAAAAAAATTTACAATTTAATAACAGAATGAAAATAACTGCAGAGTTAACTCAATAAATTATAAAATGTAATGAAATTAATTTTTATTTTTAATACCTATTTTTCATAATAATTTTAGGTACCTCTACAAATTGTGAACTTCATAATTATATATTTTTAACAAAATTAGTAAATTAGAAATTAAAATATAAAAGTTGCTTTAAATGTTTAAGGAATGACTTGCAAAATATGCTGTTGAATTTTCTAAACGTCTTGAACAGACTTGAATCAGAATCAAAGTGCGGTTTCTGTTGTTTTCTATGTAAGGCGTATAATCCAAATCACTTGTACACTAAAATAAATACGACCCCGATGGAAACTTGTTATGACCCCTATGGAACATCGTACTTAAATGAACATATTTATTTACACACTTTTTTTTTCAATATAATGGCTGAAAAAATTTTATTATTTTTTTTATCTTTTGATAGGCAATATGATCATCAATTCTTAACTAAAAAAATCATACAGTTCTTTAAAATATTTTCAAAATATTTTTAAAACTTTATGAATTATTATAATAATCATAAAAAATAAAAACAATTCTTTTAAAATTTTATTAGTAATCGAAAAATATTTTTTCTTCAGACAATAATGTCCTTAATTTTTATTATTTATTCCAGCAATTAAAAGCTTATCAAATTAAATTATATCAACGTTTTATCGCTTTTTTTATTTCTCTTCGGAGCAGATTTTCGGATAGTGCCGGATAATTTTAAATAAAAAAAATAGATGATGTATATTTCCCGATGCGTTCTGCGTTTAACTACTAAAATAATAATTTACAGAAATTAAAATTTATTAAAATTTCATGAATTTACGTGGAGGTGGGGGTAACAGAGTTAAAACAAATTTCATCAATATTTTAAAAAAATAACGATTTCAAAAATAATTCTTTTCATTTGTGAATAAGTACTGAAAGTTTCATTAAAATCCGACAATTATTTGATTTTTGCAAGAATTTCCAAATTAATGTGTTTGTCACCTAAAAAGTGAGTTACGTAAAAAAAAGTGTTACGTAATCGATTGTAAACAATCGTAAGATTTTCTCAGATTTTCTGCAACGCTAACAAATCAAAACAAAATTTTCTGTCACAATTTCGAACATGTTAAAAGGGATTCAACAAATTTATAAAATAAATAAAAATTACTTCGATCTTTCCTCTTAATAATATTATAAACATTTTGATAGAAAATGTTCGTTTTATTAAGTTTTGAACCTTTTTGTGATGTAATGGAGGTATATACATAAATATATATACATATATATATATATATTATCCTCATTATGCCCTCTAACATTAAAATTAGAACTCTTAATGCAATACTCAAGTAGCTAATTAAATATAGCCATCCACAGACAAACCTGTTTCGCTGTATCACCGCTCATCAATACGGTTTGACGTCCGGTTTCTTCTAGTCAGGATTGAAATCCGACCGAATTGATATCAATCGGTGATTCTACCTCTAAGCTATGGGCGCTCGGTGGAGCAGGGAGGAATTTAGAATAAAATAGAATACCAGTGTCTTAGAATAATAAGTGCCTATTGCTAATAAACTTTTACCTGTGAAGAGAAAGTAATTTCGCTGTGTATAGGTCACGTGATCTTGAAAATTCTTTCTTGTTGAAGTCGAAGTTTCAAAGGTGATTACGTCATCATAACGTCACTGTCTCTGAAATTCTTTCTTGTCAAAGTTGTTGATTCACAGATTCTGAAAGCGTAATTCATTCATAAGCAGTTCATACATCTCTCTCTCTATATATATATATATAATGTAAACACACGCCATTACCGAATTAATGATATGAATAAAGAAACAATGAATATTTATTTTAGCCGACGAATTTCGTCCTATGATGTACTTTAAACAAACGTCAGCTAAGTTTAGTTTTCATCTTTATCATTATTCATTCTGACTTTTTAGCGATTTTAGTTATATCTAAACTTTACTGTCCTGTATACGATTGTGTTTCTTGTCATAAATCAGTTAACTATATGCGACATACAACCACTTCTTCGAGAGGACGCTTCACTTGTCACTCATCAGAGCAAAGGTCTATCAAAAATATCTGTCAGCACATAATTTACAAGAACCCTTCATAAAGATAAGCGTTGAAAACGCTAAAATCCTTTGGAAATAAAATTATTGAAAACACCTCATCATAAGAGGGGTCCTGTACGTCTCCCACACCATCAACCTTATCTTGTTTAACAATGGTAACGGAATGTTGAATGTCTAACTAATGCTTTCACTATAATTCACGAATAATACATTCCACACAGTCAAAACATGAAAATAAACTGACAACACCAAAGACACCCACCTTGAAAGTGGTTGAAACCGCTTGTGACAATCGACGATATGAACAGATTTTATACTCGATTCAGTCAGTTAAGTGCCATACGTGATACACGCTTGGGCGATCATGTCTCGAAAGAGACATGACTGACTGGGCAGAAGATTATCCCGCAGTAAATTGCCATTGCTTTCTGCGGTAGACTGGTTGCCGACCAAGGCTACAGAACCCAATCTGTCCTGTTATTTAACCCATAACTGAAGGGAAGAGACGGATTAATACCTTTCCCAATGGTATTTGCGCGTAAGTGAATGCAAGGAATACGACTGAAATTCGAACTCGGCTCCCCCGATTTCTCGTTCCGAGCCGATATCCACTGCACCACAACGCACATCCTATACTCGATTACTTTTCTCAAATAAAACAAAATAGAAAAACTAAATGTGAAACTAATAAAATTTCCGTTGACCATCATATTTAATGAAAGATGATGGTTGAACATATGGCTGAACATATATACAGTACTGTGCAAAAGTATTAGGACAAGAACCTATTTTATCTTTTATGAGGCATCAAGATAATTGCGACAATTTATCAATCGCACCTTGTATATATACAGTACTGTGCAAAAGTATTAGGACAAGAACCTATTTTATCTTTTATGAGGCATCAAGATAATTGCGACAATTTATCAATCGCACCTTGTATATATACAGTACAGTGCAAAAGTATTAGGACAAGAACCTATTTTATCTTTTATGAGGCATCAAGATAATTGCGACAATTTATCAATCGCACCTTGTATATATACAGTACAGTGCAAAAGTATTAGGACAAGAACCTATTTTATCTTTTATGAGGCATCAAGAGAATTGCGACAATTTACCAATCGCACCTAGTATATATACAGTACTGTGCAAAAGTATTAGGACAAGAACTAATTTATCTTTTATGACGCATATTGACAGAAAATAAACAATTTAATTAATGTAATTTTATTTGATTTGCGCAAGAATAAAATACTTATTACAAAATAGATTTAATATTTAGTATAATAGCTTTGATCACAACCTTCATTCT